>CM059039.1:7372727-7790227 GCA_030279155.1 Forsythia viridissima | reverse complement strand
TAATTAAGATAAAAATAACTTTATTCAAGGTAATAAAACTTTTGAAAATCAACATTTTCCGTTGTTGTTTTTAACAATACAAAATAAAAAAAAAAATTACAAAAGAATACAATTACCAATAATATAAAATGAGAATCTCGCCAACCATTTACGGTTGCCGAGAATCTCGGCAACCATATCTCGACAACTATACTCCTTTGTATTTTTTTTTTCTATTGTTAAAAACAACAATAATATAAACACACATTTTGTGTTATTTTTTTGAAGGTCATCTAATATAAACATATTTCACTGATCATTTTGAGAATAAAATATTTCATAATTAATTGTTTTCGACCAAGTGTATGTTTCTGTGCAACTCACTTGCTATTTATGTTCTTGACGTTTTTTTTTTTTTTTAATGTGGCAACATTATAAAAAATAAAAATATTCAATTTGCTTATTTGCTTAAGATAAAAAAAAAATTAATAAAAAAATTGAATGAAAAGGTAAAATAAATAAACAAGATTAGTAAAAAATTGAATGAAAATTAAGTGTAAAAGAAAAAAAATAAGAAAAATGAATTAAATTTTTTTTTTTTAAGTTGTTGGCATATCCCAACGATTTTAAAACAATAGGGACCTTTTGTGCAATTATTCCTTTAAAAAAAAAAAAAAAAAAACACTATTCAAGGCAATCAAAATTGATTGCCGAGATAGCTCGGCAATCAAAATTGATTGCCGAGCTATCTCGGCAATCATGAACATTATTACTTTTTTTTTTTTTTTTTTTAATATGTGTCAAAAGAAAAAAAAAATGTTACTGTTCATGGCAATCAATTGATTGCCGAGCACAGTTCACATAATTTTTTTTTTTTTTTTTTTTTTTTTTAGATGCCTTTGATGAAACAATGGGCATGTTGAAGATAAACAAAATTGTCCTCTGTTTAACGGCTTAACTTACGATGAGGTGGGGTTCAATAGGCAAACATGGACGTAATTAGGGAAAAACAAATAACAAAAAAGCACTGACCCACAGTTGTCAAGGGGACTCTTTTATGAACTTGATTTATGCATATGATTCACCGATACAAGAACAATCCAAGTAAAAGACATTTCTGGAATAAATTTTTTAACTTATTTTTGGTCTTTTTGGATGTAGGAGTCTGAAACCTAGCCATCAAAGTTCCTAGTAGTTCATAATGGTATTGCAAAATTTACAACCATGTTAACAACCAATGATAGTTGCCAAATTGCTCGATAACCAAGACCAAGTTGGTTGCTGAGTTTCTCGGCAACCTGCCGAGATACTCATTATCAGGTTAAGTGGATAGTGCATGAAAGGACAAGAAAAAAGACTGTATTATTAAAATGTTTTGTAGACATTATTGGACAGATAAATTTTATTGATGATTTAGTTGAGAAAATTAATTACTTTAATTAATATGCCTCATATTTTTGAAACGTTTGTGTTAAGCTCAATAATAGTACTTGAAGTGATAATTAGTTTATATTACTATTAGGTCTATGCTATATTATTCAATTAATAAAAATGTATTCCAATTTCATTGAATATATATAATATGGCATTGCTCATACTGCACCACTCTAATTGAATAATGTTTCTCTAATTTGGTGAACATACATTTAGGATAATATATGGAAATCGTTAAACATATAAACAAATTAAGTAACATGCATGTTTATTATCAAATTATTTATATTAAAATCTACTTATTTATTTTAATGTAAGTAGCTTGCTCAAAAGTAAAATTTAAAAATGAAATACAAGCATGCTTGATGGCATATTCCAACCATTTTAAAACAATAGGGACCTTTTGTGCAATTATTATTTTAAAAACAAAAAAAAAATAAAAAATAAAAAAACTATTCATCAGGCTTGGCAATCAATTGATTGCCAATTGGGCTCAATTTGAGCCCAATTGGCAATCAATTGATTGCCGAGCCATCTCGGCAATCAATTTTGATTGCCGAGATGGCTCGGCAATCAATTTGATTGCCGAGCTGGGCACTTATTCTTACCTCTTTTTTTTTTTTTTTTTTTTTTTAAAAAAATTCTTTCAACATTCATTGCAGGTTTGAGTTGAATATTTAGTCTATCTCTGTCTTAATTATTTTGGTTTTATTGAGTTCAAGTGGGAGTGTTTCTGGGTGCAATTTTGAAGAGTACTCTCCTGCTTTGTACTATTCCATTGGAATCTGCTACTATTACTTATCTAAAGAAGATTTGTTTAGCTACAATTTACAAGCGTCTTTCCCAGCCAGCCAAACTAAGTTTCTCCTTGGTATTAGAGTACTTGGTCTTCTCCTGTTCAACTTCTGCACTTAGTCTTCCAATTTCTCCATTTGCATTCTCAACCATTACTTTGTGTTCATCAAGTTGTTCCACCAATTTTCTATTTTCATCTTCCAAATGGCTTAGATTTTGGTAAAAATTCTCTTCCTTTTCTTTTAATTCAAGCAATTTATCACGTGCATTAACAAAAACGCCAATTTCAATTGCCGAGGTGGCTCGGCAATTGATTGCCGAGCCACCTCGGCAATCAATTGATTTCCGAGATGGCTCGGATTAGCATTAATCTGATAATCAACAAAGTTGTGATCCTTGATGCTGTACACAGTCATATTTTGTTCTTGCTGAGGTAGCACTGAAAATCCCAAGTTATCTTGTGCAAAGTAGATGCAATTGGGTTTGAAGTAGCCACAAGCAGAAACTGAAGTACAACCATAGTCGTCGATAAATAATAATCTGTTGCCCAAGTCCACCGATGCCATCCACTTGCTTTTCAATATATCAAACTTGTAAACTTTAAACATCAAGTGATGATTATAGTGAAGTACAAGCAGAAGATTTTCTGATGATTCTACCAAATACATGTTCTTCCGTGAGTTCTATTCTCAGCTTCTGTGTTTATGCATACATATGTATGTAATTTTGCTTGTACATCTGGTGTATGTATAAATGATTGAAGCATGGAAAAAGTTTTAATTTTTGGTTATTGATTCATTCTTCTTACTGTATTTTTTAAAAAGTCCGAGCTTTAATTAATTTCATTTATTAATCAGAGTGGTGTTTTCTGCAATTCCGAATTGATCTCAGCTTTGATTGTGAGAGAGAGAGAGAGAAGATATATTTTTGGGTGAAATGTTGGACAAAGTAAAAAATTGTGGCTGACTGTGAAAACGGTGGCGTTATAGTTGTAAAAAGAAGTTCAAAAACGACGGCGTGTAGGACGAAAATGTGAACAGTAAAAAGTTTAAGGCTCTTATATTATTGTAAGGATATATATATCCTTTTGTCCATTATAAGACATTTTGTTTAATGTGAAATTAATTTCACTGACAATGGCAAAACATGATTTCATTTTCAATGTGAAAAATATAACTATTTTGTTCAGTCAATTTGAATGAATTGTGGGCCACTTGCAGAATATATTAACGTTAATTTGACTTTCAAATTATCAGGAGTATGTTTGATGGGGTTTAAAATTAGTTTTTTAGGGGATTTTAAAAAAAAAAAATTGGTGAAAAGTGTAGTTGATAAAAAAAATTGGTGAAAAGTGTAGTTGATAAAATGGGATTTAGAAGATTTTGATAAAATTTGATGAAATAATTAATTGCAAAATTGATAAAAATTATAGATCTCGTAAAATGTGTAGTTAAAAATGGTGCGAGGAAAAATGAATTTTAGAAATTAACATAGTCCAAATAGGGGCTAAAATTGAGAAAAATGCAGCCATCATTTCCAACATTGGAATCTTTTGCGCTTTTGTCTTCAATCTTTTTTTTATTTTTCTGGCATGCATACTCCCAATTTTTATTCTAATTTATGTCATTTTCTTTTGTCTTTTTTGTATTTATTGTTTTTGTTTATTTAAAATTATAGACATTATTACACTTTCTCAACACTTCAACAATTATTTTGGACGAAATTGTCGATAGGGATGAACTCTACTAATTTATGGAAGGTTGGAGACAAAACTATGAAGAAAAAAAAGTTGGGGACAAGATGTGCAATCTATCGCAAGTGTACGATATTGTAACAGTGAAGTAGAGTATCGTTCTCAAAAGGACTGTGTTACTATCTATTGACCTAATTATTCTTAAGTGTTACTTGAACGTAAATATTGATCAAGGAAGTGTGGTTTTTCTCTAAACTACTTTTTAAGCTAAGAATTAACTAAAGTGATCGGCAATCTAAGAATTGTTGAGAAAACTTGATAATTTCGAAACATTAGAATTCACAATTTCACTATAGTTATTTAGAATTCACGATTTCACTATAGTTATCATACTTAATTTCGTGTATCGAAATATGTCAATTGATCACATCCGAGATGATGAGCAAATTTGTCCACGTTATTTGACAATTTCTCTTGAGTAGAACAAAGTCTACTTAAAGTAAATACACTAACTGCATTCAACCACAAGAAATTCAAACAAAGATCGCTCAAATTATAGAAGCACATCTCTATCACATAAACTCATGGAATTGTAAAAGATGAAGTACATGATTGGGAATGAAGATTAAATTGTACAAGATGAAGATTAAATTGACGAGAACCAATGTTGAAGCTTGAAGCATGAACCCCATATCTCGTCTTTGCAATATCCTTCCTTAATTTTCAATCTCGAATCCAGTTGTTGAAGTCTTTAACTTATGTAGATGCGTGTTTTCTCTCCAATTGTCCAACCCTATTGTCTATCCACTTTCTTCTATTTATAATCTTCCATTTAAGGTCCCCAAGTCGTGCCCAAGGAATTCATATCCGTCCCCTTAGTAAAGCCCAACTCCAGTTAGAATTCTTGTTTCGACCCATCTACTCGACCCGGTGCTCGCTAGGTGAGGCCAACATGCTCCAACATCAGTTGCGTGCGCCACCATGCATAGCACGTGCACGCACTAGGTGAGGCAGTGAGTTGCACGCACAAGCTCGCACTGGACGAACATCCAAGGTAGAGACCTGGCGCATGCACGCTCCAGATGCCTCCGTCTGTTTTCTTTCGTTGCCTTCGTCTACTTTTTGTGTCCACTTCTGGCCCCGACTCTACATGTCTTCTTTTTCTTCATTTATTTTCTAAATTATGGCCTCATACCAGGAACCATCCTACAAATCAAAAACAAGAGTAACTTAGCATAGCATATATTTGATTTAAATTTCTTATAAAATCATAAGATCTAAAGCCCAAATAAATGTAAAATTTATACTTATCAAACACTCCTAAACTTACCATTTTGCTAGTCTTTGAGCAAAACTATGTTAAATTAATAAAACTTCAAATTACACCGAGCTCTTCTAGATTGAATTTCATACTTTATCAATCGCAAAATAAACATGAATTTAAGCACATGATCCAATAGGAATATATCAAACAGCATCAAAATAAAAATTTCATTTGTTCTTATCCATGCTTGACCCTACTCGTGTGTGTGAATAACCTTCTCTAATATTTCAACTGATTTTCGAATATGATGAAATAGATAAGTACTATCTAGTTTATCTACTACCAAATCCAATCTTGATTGTACCAGTTTTTTTTTACCTCTTTCTCTTCGTATAGCATAGTCATTTCCTTTACATCTACTCCTTAATCTGAGGTGTCCTATCAAATGTGCAATATATTCTTGGATTCTGACTCTATCTCATTCTTTTCACTATAGGTGGATTAAATGCGATGACATGACTGTGCAAAGAGTTAATGGTCCGTTACTCCTATCTTGATTTTATAATTGTCTCGGATCTAGCTCAAAAGTCTTTCCTGGGCAAGTCAAACTACCAAAGATCTCTATACTGCTTTTAATGTACAAGACTTAGTTAGGCGTGACACTACCTATTTTTGTTTTTTTTTTTTTTACTTAGTTGGTAGTTTTCACTCTATCACTAAGGCAACCCTCTTCTCCTAATAGATCGTCTCCTATATATTGGTGATACATAGTGTCAGATTACTCAATGCTAGCTTCACACATTAGTGTTGGTAACTTTTTCCTACTGAACTGGCATGACTAGTACAATATCTTTCATTTGAACTAATAGTTTGGATAGAACATTAGTTTAAGGTCTATGCCCAATTCAAACCTCTTTACTGACAACCAATCCAATTCAAGAATTCACATACAAATTATGAACCAACACTATCTATATGGTCTCATCACCGTTTATTCCACCCCCAAACTAATGTACACAGATGGTCTCTCTACATTTCACCTGAGGTAAGTTAAGTCTTGTACAAAGAAGAAGAGTGTCTAAGTCCAATAAATCATTAATAGCAAATTAATATACAAACATCACATCAAAGCATGAGTCAAAGATCAGATACGACTAAGGTGCTGAATTTTGTAATCTCACATGGATAAGCCAATATTCAAAACACACCAAGGCATGTATTCCTGTCTATGATCATCAATAACACTGATTTGTTCATCACATGCAAGTATTCTGTTTCTACAGAGTTAACTCTTCAATCTTTTTTCTCATTTTTTTAGAATAATTAACAAACTTTTAATTTGGACCCCACCCCCAAACTAAGATATCACATTGCCTTCAATGCGTACTAAGCAAAAATAAAGGAGTGAGTAAAGTTATTGTACTTCCTAAGGGGTGGTAAAGGTCCAATGTGGTCGCTAAGGAGGTTGTGGAGGGAAAAATTGCCCGAAGCATGCAATCAACTCCGCGTAATGTACATCATGTATATCAGTCATTTACCTCTAATAGTCTAGCTGTTCCTGCTGTCCAGAAGTAATGCCTCGTAGAGCTTCGTGCATCGACAATGGAGATTCACACACTATTGACCAAGTGAGGAGAAGATTTCCTCATAAACTAAATGTCTCTGATCTTGCACCTTCTTGTGCTCCTCAAATTGTAATGGATTTGCCACTGCCTGTGTCCAATGGTATCGTTCTACCACTCTTTCTAACATAGAATTGTTGAAGTCTCTTATTTTCACCCCACATTCAAAGACAAATTTCCTCTTGCTCATTGATTTCGTGTAGCGTTTGTTCACAACCCTCGTTCTAAATCTTTGGAATAAAGGTGTTGACCTCCAAAAATGGCTGCCAACAGGAACCCACGCTTCCTCTTCCTACGTGTCTTTCCTCTCTTACGTGGACTGTCACGTGGTTTGTTCAACCACGTAGATAAGCTTAGGACTAGGTGGAAGTATTACAATAGATAGAGAGAGAGACAATGATAGAGGTAATAGCTTGAGGGCCTCCGACTAATGATTTTCCAAGCGGTTATCACACTTGAACAATAATTAGCATATAGGACTTAATATTTCTTAAGAGTAATCTTTCGACATCCCTTTCTTGTGGAAACGGGCTTAGTATTTATAGGCAAATTTTACCAGAATGGTCCCCTTCGATGTGCGACACGTGGTTCCATCTAGAGGGTTTTTGAGTCACATCTTTGGTGTCACGTCATTAGCATTAATGAGAAAGTCACTTTCAGTCGCTTACAAAGAGGCTATGATTGTGACAAGCTGCTTTAACAGGCAGTCACATCAGTCTTTTCAAGATTAAATTATAGGTATTTGGTGGGGAAGGCTTCTCAAGCACACAACCAGGGTCGGTTGTCAAGATCCTCGGAAATCCGCCGCCTCGGAGAAGGGTCAAGTAAAGGCATCTTTGATTTTGATTATGCTTACCTGGGGCTTGAGTAGGACTATCAGGCCACGTGGATTGCCAGGTAGGATCAGTGCATAACAGAAGGTTTTGCATGTTTTCAGTTGACTTGTCAACCACTTTCTCCTTTCCTTTTGCGTCCTTAGATGTTCTACGTTGCTTTGACATTGTTGGTCAATCTTAATTTATCCCTACAAGGCAACATAAAAATAGAACATGAGGATAATTCACCATTTTAATGTTCCGGTAATGAACATGTAACACATTGCACGAAGGTGGTTTGAGAATTTTATAGTAATGTGCGCATGTAGAACACCTTTGAGAGAAAAGCACAATTTATATACTTATCTAGCCGAAATTTTTTCCCAAGCAATCACTGAAAGAATACTCAACATCTATTCTTAATCCTATCTTCCATACATCATAGAATAAAAAAATTTAAAAACACAAGAGAAAGGTCCAAAAATTTGCCCTAGAGAGAGATTCAAGCCATTTTACCTTAAAATCTTGTGTTAATGATGTTGTGCGAGGTTGAAATTGACTCTCCTTGATGCAAGATGAAGTATTCTAGATGAAATATGGTACTTGGTGGAGAGAAATTTTAAAATTAATCGGGTCCGAAGAGATTTTGAGAGTGAGTGGAAAACAATGGTAGTCAAAAAATGACCAACATTGGCTGTTAAAACACTTGGCGCACTCTGGAGGAGGCAGAAAGTGATGAGCGTGCATACAAATGCCTGCGAATTAATAGGGAAAATGCACCTATATCCCATTTGTCCTCATCATGTTTTTCTTAGCAACATGGTCCCCAACATATTATGTTTTAGCAACATTGGTCCTCAATGACACATTTTGTTCATTTTACTATTAAATGATCAAATTTTTTTTTTATCAAAAGAATCTTATACTCTTATTATAAATTAAAATAACAAAAGTAACATAAATATTTTGAAGAAGAAATGAAGGGAAAAAATGAAAGAAAAGTAGACATAGCCCTTGCCTTTCATCTCCACCGCGACCAAGCTATCGACAGAATTGTACTCTCACCAGTCACCATCGACAGCTTTGTCATGCACATATCGAAATTGAAAATTTCACAAAAGCACAATGCTTTCGAATTTGACCAGCAAATCCAGTCTTAAGATTAATACCACACGTCTTCATTCATTTGGCAAATTCAGTTATAATGGCCTTATTTGTATCTTACATCACTAAGTTAAGGCTTAATCTTAATTTGTAGGTAATAACCATTGGACACCCTCCCCGTACAAGTTGGTTTTAAAGGTAAGTTTTGTCAATATGGTTGTTATATTAGTATAGAAAATATAGGAGGACTATTGAATAAAATTTTAGGCCTTCTTCTTTGATTGAGCATTGAAGTCCTGACAAACTATGCAATATTGTAGAAAATGGGAATTGGGAATTGAAATACGTTGAAAATTGGCATGAGAATTAGCAAGAAAATAAAAATTTTCTTTAATTCAATAAACTAGTATCTTTTCTAGGCGTTCACGTATTTATTATAATTAAATACTAAGTTTAGTATTGTATCTCAATCGATAAACGATACCTTGATCTGATTCATAAACTTTTCGTTTTTGATTCACGAACTTAGTGCTCTCAACGTTCAAATCTTCTATGGTATTCTTCCAATTATAGATTACACTGGGGTGTGGGCACCTTTTAATTGAATTAAAAACTAATTTCTGGACTTGACAAATTTAGAAAACCAAGAAGATAAAATTCTTAAGTCTTGTTTGACATAAGAATTTTATCTATTCTCTTTTCTTAATTGTTGGATTGATTTCACGTCACAAGCAATGTGATATAAATATGATAAGCGTCCTAATTGCAAACAAGGACAAAAATCCTAATTGTATCTAAGTTCAATTAGCTTAGAATTGATTTAATTACACATTTAATCTTTGAACTATATTACAATTAAAATTAAGTCCAAAACTTTCATAGTAACTGGGATTAAGACCAAAATTTTATAAAGCTACCACAGACCTGTCCGGACATATATTTTCCAAACTCCAATAATTAGATTTTGTCTAGTCGACTCTAGACTGTCTGATCTAATTATTAGTCTTTTGTTTTTTTCACTAAAGGCAAATGGTTGCACGCTTGGAATGTATAATATTACAGAAGTTGTAATACTTTATTCTTACCTACAGTGACCTACCATATATATATTTCATCCCTGTCCGATATGATAATTAGGTATGAGTACAAATGATAGTTTTG
The DNA here is from genome assembly GCA_030279155.1 of Forsythia viridissima. Classification (NCBI taxonomy): domain Eukaryota; kingdom Viridiplantae; phylum Streptophyta; class Magnoliopsida; order Lamiales; family Oleaceae; genus Forsythia; species Forsythia viridissima. The sequence continues at coordinate 7,780,360 of CM059039.1, read as the reverse complement.
CCCATCTAATTATTCTCACTAACTTTAAGTTATATTTTCTTCAACAGTCCTTTCAACTAATTCACAGATGTCGAAGTTTAGCTGTCGCTAAATACTGAGCTCAGATTTATAACCGTTCAATATAAAATACTTAAGTTGTCACTCGACCCAATTTTTAGGACGACAATTCCCGACACGAATTCGTGTTCTCTACTTCGCTCATTTTCAAGCTCCCAACTCACCTAGATATTTGATAAATTAAATTGATTTCACCAATTGGTGAATCAAAGAACCATCAAACTAACGAAAATATATACACAATCTTGTCAAGGAATTTAGATGAAATACCTTCGTACGATATGCTATATAATTAAATTCGACACATGGTCTGTTCAATACATTCCAAGTGTACTAATATCACCATCAAACCATTTCTACAATGAAAACAAATCCCATACCCAAATAATTAAATAGTCAACACTACAACCTTTCGGTACAAGACGACAACCCTAATACATTAGTTGGGAACAATATTGTTCATGATCAAAATATAAATTGTGTTAAACTATGATTTTCAACGCAAACACCCAACTTGTATTATCACAAGTGATCATTGGTACTTTATTTACATGCTCAATATTAAAAAAATGCAACAATAATAAATCAATACAAACCAAAGTTTTATTGAATAATCCCTCCATCCCACAAAGATAGATTCATTTTTCTTATTTATCTGTCCCAAATTATAGACCACCTACTTTATAGAGAATGTATTAAATTTTTATTTTTTTTAATATACCCTTATTTAATTTACATTGTTATCAATCCAAATAAACTTAACATATCCCAATTATAATAGAAAATTACATAAATTTATTCACACATTTACTCAAGTAGGTAGTCAATAAATTCCACCTTGCCTAGAAACACTCATCCCCTAATAACAAAGTCAACAATTAATTTCATTATTGTTTTAATGTAATGCAATTCAATTTCATTTGCATTTCAATTGTAACTTAATGAGCATTTAAATTTATTAGATTTATGAATGACTAATATTAAATAGGGGCATAATAAGAAAAGTGTGAAAATTTTATAATTTCAATTACATTAAATGAGATTTCTTAATCTGTGTGAAAAAAGAAATGAGCCTATCTTTGTGGAACAGATGGAGTATAAATTGTTATTTCATTACAGCAAAATTATACTATTTATACATACAACTCAACAAAATCAACAACTAATTTGATTTCAAGGCACAACCTGAACCTTGGAGCAAGAAATAGAAATAATAAAAAAAATATTATATATGTGAAGTGGTACTTAAGATATCATCTATGTAAGGAAATATAATTGAAGAGGTTGCATATATAGAATGAAGGAAATCGTCTACTGCATTTCAATAACAAACTTGGCTGTTAAATAGCCTTACATTAACTGAAAATACAAAACTGAAAGCAATAACATTAGCTCACATTTTAATAACTGTTGCAAGTGGTAGGAAGACTAAATCAACAAATAACAAACATCTCAACATAAAAGGAAAATACAAACGTGGTAATAAATGACCACTTAAACAATACACCAAATATAAATCAACATTTCCTTCCTTAAACTAAATGCTGCAAGCTTCAGTTTACATCATTTTCAGAACAAATTCCCAAGTGTTCTCGTAGCTTGACAAATGTGTTTTGCTTGAGTGGCTTTGTCATTATGTCAGCCAATTGATTTTGTGTATCACAGTGTACCAATTCCACAGTTCCATCCTTTGTAAGATCTCGAAGAAAATGAAAACGCACATCAATGTGTTTGCTTCGACCATGCATCACTGGATTCTTTGAGAGCTTGATTGCAGAGCTGCTAACACACTGAATAATACATGTCTTACCTTGATTTTGATCCAGTTTTCTTAACACCCTTTTTAACCAAACTGCATGACATGCACATGAGGTTGCAGAAATGAATTCTGCCTCTGTGGTGGATAAATTCACTACAGGTTGTTTTTCCATATACCTACTAATCATACATACTATAAACATTAGGTATGGTCATGTAGCAGTGAGATACACGAGACTCCCTATAATCTGCTTATAGTAAGTCTTATCTACTTTAACTCATTCTTCATGTTTCATAAGTTTACAACTAGGAACAATAGGATTGAAAACATAGTTGCTCTTATCCATTCCAAACTTGTGTAATACCTCCAAGGCATATTTCTTTTAACTAATGAAAATACCCTCAGACTTTTACAACACTTCAAGACCAAGGAAATACCTCATCTTGCCACGATCAGTCATATCAAAACTCATGCTTCATTGAATGTTTAAATTCTTCAAACATTGATTCATCATTTCTAGTAAAGATTAGATCATCCACATACAAGCTCACGATCAAGACTTTACCTTCCTTGTTAATCTTGATGAATAGAGTGTGCTCATAATCACATTTTTCAAAAACTTTTTTCATGAAATAAGCTTTTATACGACTGTACCAAGCACGGGGTGCTTGTTTAAGTCCATAAAGTGCCTTCCTTAGCTTGTAAAATTTTTCTTCACTTCCTTTCTATACATAACCACAAGGTTGTTCTACAAAATATTCTTCATTCAATTCACCATGTAAAAAGGCAGATTTCGTGTCTAGTTGATAAATGGACCACCATATTTGAACTGCAAGTGCTACTACCAAACGAATTGTCTCCATTCGTGCCACAGGTGCTAAAACTTTAGTATAGTCTACTCCATATTATTGTGCATAGCCCTTTGCTACAAGCCGAGCTTTGTACTTTTCTACTTTTCCATTTTCATTCAACTTAGTCTTATACACCCACTTTACTCCAGTTGTCTTTCCTCCCTTAGGTAATTATGTTAATTCCCAAGTCCCATTTTTGTTTATTACTTCCATTTTCCACATCCATGGCTGATCTCCATTTTTCACTTTTTACAGCTTCTTCAAAATGAATTGGCTGTAAACATGGTAAGTTCCCCTTCATTTTCTTCATCAGATAGTCCTTCTCTTGTTTCATAATTTCTCATCCAAACAAGTGCTCTTCAATTTTTGGCTACACTCGAGTTTTGAAGGCTGTCTGTGTTATGAATTAAGGAACCTGTTCTAATAGCTTCAGCAATAACATCAACTGTAGTGTCTGTTGCATTGTTTTCTATATCAGGATCAGAAAAACTTTCACTCATTTCCTCATTCTTTGTCACTTCTTCTTCACAATCACCCCATTCTAAATCACATATAGTGACTTCCTCATATTTCTTATCCCAGTCCCAATTCTTGTTTTCGTTGAATACAACATCCCTACTAATTATGATCTTTTGTAAAATAAGATCATACAATCTATAAAACCTTTGATTATTTACTAACTCCCATAAAACACAACTGAAACTCTTATCATCGAGTTTAGTTCTTTTATTGTCAGGTACATGGACATGAGAAATACACCCAAACACTCTAAAATAATCAACTGAAGGCTTAATTTTACCCCAAGCTTCTTCTGGAGTTTTGTTTGGCATTGTAAAAGTTGGACTTTGATTCAAAACATGTACAGTCCAGCTAACTGCTTCAGGACTTTGGAATTTTCTTTGCTGAAAGCATACTTCGAATCATGTTCATAATTGTTCTATTATTTCATTCTGCAACTCCATTTAGATGTGGCATATATGCAGCTGTTAACTATCGCCGTATACCATTTATATCACAAAAATTGACAAATTCCTAGGATGTAAACTCTCCTCATCGATCAGTGTGTAGATTTCTCAGAAAACAATTTGTTTCTTTCTCTACATGAGTCTTAAAGCTTTTGAAAAAACCAAAAGCTTTTGATTTTTCCACCAAAAAATAAACCCATTTTTTTCTCGTGAAAGTGAGCAAGTACATTTTCTTGCTGTTAGAGATGAGGTTAATTGGTCCACAAATGTCTGCATGCACCAATTGAAGAATTTTTGGAGCTCGCCAGGTGGTCTTCTTAAGAAATGAGTTTCTGTGTTGTTTTCCTGCCAAACAATATTTGCACAGCTTCGATGGAGGTTGAAAAATTGGCAAGCCATTCACCATCTCTCTTTGTTGAAGAGTCTTTAACCCTTTAAAACTCAAGTGTCCATATCGACAATGCCAAAGCTGTTCAATATCTTCAGTTATTGTTTTAAAACAAGTAGATGCTATAGGCTGGGATATAGCATGCATGACAAACATTCTATTGGAAGTCATTTTTGTATCCATAATCAAACCTTTCTAAGAATGGAACACTTTACATTTACCATGCTGAAACAAAACAGTATGACCTTTTCTTGCAACTGTCCAATACTTAGCAAATTATTCTTTAATTCAGGTACATAAAACACACCTATAATGATATGTATTAGACCATTTACTTGCAACCTGACATTGCCCTTTCCCAACATAGCTATTCTTGTGTTATTACCAAGCTTCACATAGTCTCGAAAAATACTATCAAAGTCTGAGAAATACTCTTTGTTGCCACACATGTGATTGCTGCAACCATAGTCAAGAAACCACGTCTTCTCGATTGACTTTGTTGGCATCCACATATGCCATCAGCAACATTTCTTCCTGATTCTCTGAATAATTTTCTTTTGTGTTCTTATTTAAACATTCCCATGCAAAAGTGTCCTAGCTTGTGACAGTTGTAACACTGCACTGTGGCCTTATCAATAAACCTATTGTTGCGTCCTCTTCATCTGTAGTTTCCACGACCACGACCTCTTCCTCCTGAGGAATCTCCATGAGTTATCTTCAAAGCATGCTCTTCTTCAACATGTGAACTCATTTGTTGTTCATGTACAATTAGATTGCTCTGCAACTCATCAATAGTTAAGGTATCGATATCTTTAGACTCCTCAATAGAACATACAACATAATCAAACTTTGGAGTCATGGATCTTAAAAATGTTTCAACAACAGCAGTACTTCCCTTCTCTTCTCCATTTGTTTTCATCTTGTTGGCTATGGTAAGAATGTGAGCAAAATATTCATTCGCAGTTTCTCTAGTCTTCATGTAAAGAACTTCAAATTTCTTTCTAAGAGCTTGCAAGTTTCCACGTTTCACTCGCGTTGTGCCTTGATATTTCTATTTCATGGCGTCCTAGATTTCCTTTGAAGATTTCTTGTTGAGAATTGTCTCCAAAATAGAACGATCTAATGCTTGAAATAGATAGTTCTTTGCTTTCAAAACTTTCAACTGTTGATCTTCAAAGTGCTTCTTCTGTGCATCAGTGGGAACAACACCTTCTGCTGCTGCAGAAACACTATTCTCTACCAGGCCCCAATACTCTTTTGATCGCAGGAAATTTTCCATGAGCATTGCCCAATGATCATAGTAGCTATCAAACTTTGGAACTACTGGTTGTATAAACGAACTTTCTGTCGTCATCCTTCAACTAAAACCACTCATAGAAGACTGTTGCTTCTAAAGAATTAGGCCCCTGTTATGGGGGCTCTGATACCAATTGTAAGAAAATATAATTGAAGATGTTGCTAAGATAGAATGGAAGAAATCGTCTACTGCATTTCAATAAAAAACTTATCCATTAAATAGCCTTACAGGAACTGAAAATACAAAAATTGAAAGCAATAACATTAGCCCACATTTTAATAACTACTGCAAGTACTAGAAAGATTGCAAGTACTAGAAAGATTAAATCAACAAATAACAAACATCTCAACATAAAAGGAAAATACAAACGTGGTAATAACTGACCACTTAAATAATACACCAAATATAAATTAACACTCTATATCATTACAAGTGGAGAGAGAGAGAGAGAGGGAGAGAGAGAGAGAGAGAGAGTGTGTGTGTGTGTGTGTGTGTGTTGACTATTGCGGTGAGAGAAATTTGGAAATTGAGGGCAGTGGTTGTGGTTGGTTGACGGGAGAGATGGAAGGATTGTGTTTATTTTATTTTCCTTTTTTTCTTCTTCTAAAAATAAGGTTAAAGTTGTCTTTTTTAAAACTAATTTTGACTCTTTAATCGTTAATGGAATCTGTCATGGAGGATGAACACTGCTACAATATCGATAGGCTGAGGATCACCCCGCCAATAAATGTATGTTAGAACAAAAGTGCAACAAACCCAATAGGTTGCCACAATATCGATAGCTTTATGTCTCGTTCTCTTTGTTGTTTTCAAGCTGTTTTTAGTTTTTAGTTTTGCAAAATACCCAAAAGTTGTTTACTTTGATATTTTTGAAAACGCATTTTGAAAATCAAACTAAAATTTATAACATAAAACCCAAAATGACTTTTTATTGTTTTGAGTGTTTTCAATTAAAAACACTCAAAACGCGCTGTTTCTTCCATCCCAATTGCAAAATAAAAAAACCCACCCTTCAGTTACCATCATCTCCATGGCCTCTGTAAAATCAAATCCAAAATCAAATCCACCTTCCTTGTAATGGTATCCATGGAGAACAAAGTAAGACGTCAGTAAACAAGAAGCTCTGGTGTTCACTCTCAACATCTGCTCTGGTGTTCCAACATCTCTCACAGATCTTCGACGGGAGCTCCAGCGTTCACTCTCCTCTAATCTAGGTATTTTTATGTGTGTCTGATCTTTAATTGCAAGGATAGTGTTGTTTTCTTGTGTTTTTTGTATTATTTGGTGTAAATGCCTTTGTGGGTTGTCCGAATTTTTTGACAACTCCATATTCATGTATGATATTGAGAATTTTGGGAGATATTTCCGACATTACATAGGTTGTAGATACCTGAAAAGAAGGATAAATTGATATAACTAATTTTATGTTGACATAGTTAAGCAAAAGCAGATCTATGAAACTATATGGGGTAGTAGGGTAGGGTAGGGATTTGATAAGCAGAATTCTTTCTTTCCTTTTTCTCACGGCCAGGGGCAGCAGATAAAATTACTTGGTTTGAATTGCTTTGCAGTCCATGCTCCCCCCATTGGAAGATATACTCCGGCCAAATTTTATCTGATTGCTGGACCACCTAAGCTCTGATTATAATGCTTATGCTGTTGATTATAGAAACTTGAATACAGTTACATTTGACTGTTGGACTACCTAAGCACCATTTTCTAAGGATATGAAGATTGCTGGACCACTATAATGATGCTGATTATAGAAAATTGGATACAGTTGCATTTGATTGTTGGACCACCTAAGCACCATTTTTTTAGGATATGAAGATTGTTGGACCACCTAAGCATCAATTGAACATGCTTTTGTATAAGTAATGCACTGCTTACATAGTCTTGTGGTTCATGCCCCTTATACAAAAAAGAATATGTTTCATCTCCAATGCGTGGAAAATCAAATAAATATGGCTCAATTTTTGTTTTGCTCATCCACTAATATTTGTATTGCTTAATGCTCAACCAACTTTGTTGAACTTGGTTATTATTTGACTTGTATACAAAACTATTTTATTTAAGTTGTTGATATTTATTACTTCTCTTCAAAAACATGTGCTTTCTATCATACTTTAAGACTGTAGATAGAGAATAAGTAGAAGTGATAATTAGAAGTTATGTTGCATTTTAAATATCACAAGTATTTTAAATTGCTACTATTATGCAGATATGGATCAGTTCAATATTTACTGTAAGTCAGGATGTAAAGGAATGCATTTTGCTGGCTGTGGATTCCGTTTGCCTGAAAGAGATGCTTAGTTATGAAGTGAAAATGCACGATCATACGGATTGGATCAAACAAACTCAGGTTTCTTATAATTGCTGCAAATGTTTTCTTTTCGCCACCGTAGTCCAAACTTTTAAACCATCTTTACTGGTTTTTGAATCTTATAAGTTCATTGATCGCCACATTTCATTTGGTGCAAAATATTACCCCAGTTCATTGAATTCTTGAGGTCTGCATATTAACTTGTCTCTTGTAAATTATCTATATGCAGGAATCTTTTCATCTTTCATCTGGTGGAAGTTACAGAGGGACGTTGGATTGTGCCTGAATGGAGAAAACCTCCAGTAGGTTTCTTAATTGAATTTTTGTTTACAAAGTTCCACCATGATTGTTGCTTTCAATATTCTGCAAGCTGTTGATTTACCATTGCAATTAGTTTATGATTATATACGTGTTGATTTTATTTGGAATTTATGTTTCAAGTTGTCACCCAGTGTACGTGATCTAGTAGATTTTATTTGGAATTTATGTTTCAAGTTGTCACCCAGTGTAGGTGCTTAGATCTGTGAATATTTGCTAAATTCGAGATATTGTTTACTGACTACCTTTAGATCATGAAATTGTTTATGTGAAGAATTCTTTGAAGAGCATTTATCTTGGAAATGACCAAGTTAAAATTTCATCCATTACCAGATAGCCTGGTCATGGCATCTCCGAATTTCTTTGGTCCTTTTTATGCCGTTAGCCGACTGCCAACAAAAGAGCATGAAGAGACGCCCTCCGGTAATTGGCTGCCCTTCATTCATCACAGGTTTTCTTTCATACATATATAAGAAAGATGCATACAGTAAGGTGTTGGGGACAATTGAGATTCTTCCTCAACTTCTTGACAGTTAAGACCCCAGCTTTTGAGACGAGATGATGGTGCACCAGTTGCTTTAATGGCTAATCGAGCATGCCATGCAAATGAGCGGCTATTGGTTGTAACTTAACACTAGTTAAAGAACTGAAAACTCACTGGAGAGAGGGCCAAATTGGTTGTTAACTTGACACTAGTATTGTTTCGGTTAGCTCGACTCACCTTTGTATAATACATATAGCAATGCACGTAGAAGTTCTAGAGAAATTTTTGTAGGTTCTATTCTTTTCTCAAAGCTTTGTATTGATAAAAAAAACAGGCGTTTTTTAATATATATATAATGATGATTTCTTATGGTCTACTAATTACATTTAATGGCTAGTAAATTAATAATTGCAAACTCTAGTCATGGTTTATTATCTTGTATAATTCTATCTTGTGAATTTAAGAAGGCATGTGTTATCTTTCAGTCACAAAAACTTGTTCTCTCCTGGCTTTTTCTATTCTTAATTATACAGAATGAGAGCTTTCAGGGAAAAGATGCGAATTTAAACTATTCTTAATTATTTAATACTATATAGCATTAAACTATTCAAATTTATTTATTGAATAATCAAATTTTGTGAATAAAATATTATTAAAAAAAATCTCAAAATTTTTAAGTAAATGCATTTTCAATTTTGTGTTTTAAAAAATAGTTTTGCAGAATGATAAAAAGAACGTATCTTTATAAATTTCAAAACAAAGACGTAAAATACAAAAATGAAAATGAATTTAAAACTGAAAACTGAACGCTAAGAATGGCCCAAAGCTTTTATTCTTTTTTGAATTTACCAAAACCCTTAAAACCCCCCTCTCTGTCCCTCTGTCACACACCAGTAGAGCAAGAGCAAGTCAGTGTAATGTTCTCTCCCGCTACAAAGAAATCGGGATTTAGTGCTCGTAAAAATGTCTCTCTAACAAATTATGATTCGCCGGTTGCTGTGGCAGAGAATCGAAGGCCACTCTATGACAGTCCGATCCCAAATCGTCCAGCAACTGGCACCCCCGCACCTTGGGCCTCTCGCCTCTCCGTCCTTGCCAGGTCTTCGCATATAATATACACACAAATTTATATATTACATTTATACATATAATCGTTATCTTTGTGAATTGTGGTTTAGAGAATAATTGGAATTTGTGGTTGAATGCCAGCAATCGTACATAAACATATGAATTTCGACAGGCGTGTAATCGAATTAGTTGTTGTTTCATTTTTATAGTGACAGATTCGAAATGATAATGGCATAGTGTCTTGTAAGTGGGAGGTATGACCTCTAAGACGCAGGGTACAAAATGCCTGGTTGTATAGTTGAATGCGACATATATACATATATACATTTAGTCTTATCTTTGTGAATTGTGGTTTAGGCAACAATTGGAATTTGTGGTTGAATACCAGCAATTGAGCATACACATGAATTTCGATATGCACGTGTAAGTGATAGTTTCCAAATGATAATGGCTAAGTGTCTTGTAAGATGTTAGATGGAGGTACAATATGCCTCACCGTATAGTATGGTACAGAGGTTGAATGATACATATATACTTATACTGTTATACATATTGAGTCGTTATCTTTGTGAATTTTGTTTAGACAAGGATTGGAATTTGTGGTTGAATTGCAGCAATTGTGCATTGTTCACATATAAATTTCAATATGCTTGTGTAATAAAATTATTAGATGTTTCATCTTCACGGAAATGTCAGTTGGGAGACGATAATTACAGTGTTTTGTAACATGTTATAGTGAGGTACTACCTCTAGACACAGGGTACAATATGACTAGTTGCACCACATCATACGGATGTAGAATCAGACATCCTTGAATATATATATGTATATATGCTTATAAGCAACCTCTGAGGCATAAATTTATCTTTATATAATACATTTAGTGGCTATTTGGTAGAGTTTAAAAGTAGTTTTTTAGGATATTTTGAAAAAAGTCGGTGAAATGTGTAGTTGAAAAGTCGATAAAAGTTGTGGGAAAATCATGCCAAACATGCTTTTATACATATAGTCATTATCTATTGGAAATTTGTTTTTTAGAAAAGAATTGGACGTGTTATTGAATGGTAGCAATTCTACAATGTTCACGTCTACATTTTAATATGCTCGTGTAATCAAAGTATTAGTTGTTTCATCTTTATAGTAATGACAGTTGGGAGATGATAATTGCATAGTGTCTTGTAAGATGTTGAAGGGAGGTACTACCTCTGAGACTATATGACTAATTGTATCGGATCACAGGGAGGTTGGAAGAGACATCCATGTATACGTATATGACTGACCTCTGAGGCAAAGAGTATTATCTGCATGACAGGTTTTGAAATTTTTTTGTTTTCTTTGTTAAGTAAGAAGTGGATAAAATCAATCACAGCTGCCTCTGCTTGTGTTTGTGATTGTTTTTGTTCATATACATCTCAATATGTACATATGTATTTATAGTGAATATAATGGGCTACTGATGATGGAATAGCAAGTAGTAGGAAACCAGATCAAACTATTTCCAATTGTACAAGTTTCATCTTATGCTTTAGAGGTTTTACTTCCACTTCGTGTACATGAATACTGGTTCTTTGGCATTATAATTTTGCTGGCAGAATAATGGAACTTGTGATGTTATGGTTTTGTAGCTGCTGCTTATATGAATGATCTCTTGTTTATTTTTTTTGACTTGGTTGACTGTGAAGTTAGAGGGTAGTTTCGTTTAATAAGGAGCTCGAGGGAAGGGAAAAAGATGAAGTGCTTATGAAACGTGTTTTTTTTTTTTTTTTTTTTTTTGTTTTTTGGGTTTATGCATTTCCTTTTAATAAGAACTTGCTTATCAAAATTATTATTTTTCTTTTATATTTCAAATTCCAACTTTTTACATTTTTGTAATTTAAGGTAAGGTTTGGACAATAATCGGAAAAAAGGTTCTGTTGGATGGTAATGTGGTAATAGTTACTTCTACAAAATTAGACTGGGTTGGTCAAGGGGGTTATGCCTAAATATGAAACTTGAAATAAATCAAGTAAAATTGTATCAGTCTGTATTTGTTTGTTTATATTTGTCGAGCCGAGGGAAGTGTATGAAATTTGATGCTTGTCTAATTGTGATTCTTTCCCTCTGGTAGCTAGGAAATAATAGGAAAAAGAAAGTTTCTATACACTAACTGATTATCACACCTTTCTGCTGTTAATGTACTCAGAATTCCCACTGTGAATAAGAGTGAGAAAGGAGAACCTAAATATGTTGCGGAGTTTCCTCAAGTATTACGTGATGCACAAGCCATGTTATTACAAAACCATGCTCCTGGTTGGTCCTGTCATTTCATTCCAGACTTAACATTGTTGTAAGAATCTTTTTTCTTTAATTTTTATGAAGGGTTTAATGTTTTGTTCTGCTGGTAGGTGATGCATCTCTCTCTGGTGGAATTGACAAAGAAACATCTCTGGCATGGATTATCTGTGGACACAGATTATTTATCTGGAATTACTTATCACCTGCCACTTCAAGAGCATGTGTCGTCCTTGATCTCCCTTCTATTACATCAGAAAATGGAGATATAGGCAGAAAATTTTCTCATTCTAATAATTGGTTAGTCTGTGTTGTCAATTGGGATAGCTCAAAGAGGAGTTCAGGCAAAGTTGTTCAACAGATCAATTCTGCTGGGATTGTATTGTGTAATAAGAAAACTCGAGCTCTTATATACTGGCCAGATATCTATAGTGAAACCAGGAACAAGCCGCTTACTAGTGTTGTTTCTGTTGAGGAGTCAGAAGGGTCTTACTTTCCTAGCGACGGAAAATCCATCTCTAGCAAGCAGCGGCAACAGGGAAAACTCGGTATCAGTTTGGCTAGATCAAGTTCTATTAACTCTTTGATTGCTGCCGCAATCCCTGCTAAGCGCCATGACTGCATTGCTATTGCAAGTGGTTCTAGTGGTGAACTTTGGCAGTTTTTCTGCAGCCCTTCTGGGATTCAATGTAATCAGATTTGTGTTGGCATGTTGAACATATCCTCTCAAAGCAGTGACAGTAGCCCATCTGTTGCAAGTAAGGGGTATCCGAGGTCATTGATTTGGCATTCTTACTGTCATTCTTCAGACGAGTCCAAAAGACAGTTTCTTTTACTAACAGATCACGAGATTCAATGCTTTGAAATAAAACTTTCGCCTGATTTTGATGTGTCAAAGCTCTGGTCTCACCAGATAATTGGCACTGATGGTGATTTGGGTATCCAGAAAGATCTGGCTGGCCAAAAGCGAATTTGGCCTCTTGAGTTGCAAGTTGATAGTGATGGCAAGGTAATAACTATTCTTATTGCTATCTTTTGCAAGGACAGGGCCACCAGTTCAAGCTACACCGAGTATTCGCTTCTGACCATGCAATATAAATCAGGACTGGATATCACTAAGCCAATTGGTGAAAGTATATTGGAGAAAAAGGCTCCTAACCAAGTGATAATACCTAAAGCAAGAGTAGAAGATGAGGAGTTTTTGTTCTCCATGAGATTAAAGGTAGGAGGAAAGCCAGCTGGTTCTGCTATTATACTCTCTGGCGATGGTACTGCAACTGTCTCACATTATTGGAGAAACTCCACTCGGCTCTATCAGTTTGATCTTCCTTATGATGCTGGAAAAGTTCTTGATGCTTCAGTTCTCTCGTCTTTGGAGGATAGTGAAGATGGAGCTTGGGCTGTCCTCACAGAAAAAGCTGGAGTTTGGGCTATTCCTGAGAGTGCTGTTTTACTAGGTGGGGTTGAACCACCTGAGAGAAGCTTATCACGTAAAGGGAGTTCAAATGATCGATCGGTACTAGAGGAGAGAAGAAACTTGTCTTTGGCTGGAAACATTGCTCCCAGAAGAGCTAGTTCAGAAGCATGGGATGTTGGTGATAGGCAAAGGGTAGGCTTAACTGGAATTGCACGCCGGAGCCCTCAGGATGAGGAATCAGAAGCATTATTAAGTCAGCTTTTCCATGATTTTCTCTTGTCTGGTCAGGTTGATGGTGTCCTTGACAAATTAAAAACTTCAAGGGCGTTTGAAAGAGAAGGGGAAATTAATGTGTTTACCAGGACAAGCAAATCAATTGTTGACACCTTAGCTAAACATTGGACGACAACCAGGGGTCCTGAGATAATCTCTCTCTCTGTTGTGTCCACACAGCTTGTAGAGAAGCAACAGAAGCATCAACAATATCTCCAGTTTCTTGCTTTATCCAAGAGCCATAAAGAATTGTGTTCTAGACAGAGTATGATCAATTTGACCATCTGATAAACTGCTAAATTTTTTTGGTGTCTAGTTTTCGGAAATTTTTATGCTTATTGATCTGAAAACTTATGGTTAAGTTGTTTTGGTGTAATTAATCTCGAGGACGCTTAATGACCTTCCTTCTGTAGCTGTTGGGTGATTTAACCTGGTTATATGACCATAGGCTTTGCTTGATCCAGTAGCAAGTTTTAATCAACACACGGGCATTTCTCTTTTCAATTCGTTAGTAAAAATTTGTGATGTGCTTCTCCATGTTTTCATTCTCAGTAAATACAGCTGCAATTCCTTTTTCTTTTTTATACTTGAATTTCCTAATAAATAAAACTATCAAATTTAAAGTGTTGTTTTCTTCTATCAGGACAATCCGCACAAATCATCATGGAGCATGGGGAAAAGCTTGCTGGCATGATCCAAGTGAGGGAACTACAACATATAATCAGCCAATCCAATGCAACTGGAATTGACGCTTATTCTGGTTCATATGCTCAAATATCTGGAGCTCTTTGGGATCTAATTCAGTTAGTTGGTGAGAGAGCCCGCCGGAACACGGTCCTTTTAATGGATAGGGACAATGCTGAAGTATTCTACAGTAAGGTTTCGGATATTGAGGAATTATTTTACTGCTTAGAGAGACAGCTAGAATACCTCATTAGTGGAGAGATGCCAATTGCGATTCAATTTCGAAGAGCCTGTGAACTCTCAAATGCATGTGTGACTTTATTCAGTGCTGCCATGCAATACAGGAGCGAACATCACTTGTGGTATCCTCCTGCTGAGGGCTTAACACCGTGGTATTCAAAAACTGTGGTATTGGGTGGGCTGTGGAGTGTTGCATCATTCATGCTTCAGCTGTTAAATGAAACGAATCAACTTGATGATTCTGCAAAGTTAGATTTCTGTTCACATCTAGAAGTACTCTCAGAAGTATTGCTTGAGGCATATTCTAACGCTATCACTGCCAAAGTTGACCGGAAAGAAGAACACAGGAGTCTATTAGTGGAATACTGGAAGCGGAGAGATGCACTTCTTGACTCCCTTTATCAGCAAGTGAAAAAGTTTATGGAAGCCAGACTCCAGGTTAGTTTTTCTGATTAATTTGTTATGTGGTATTGGTAGAAGCATAATATGAGTATTTCAAATGGATACTATAAAATTCACTCATGCTAATGGTTCATGGATTTCCGTGGCAATCTTATTGTTCAGAAATCTATCTCCTCTTCTGACTTCTTGTTGGTTAATAATCCCTTCCATTGCCTAAAATTGAGATATTCTATGTTTTTATTCTTCTTGAGGAATATAACTATTCGTATCAGTATTCAACTTAAGTGTCTCTGGGACGCGAAAAAAATTCGTGAGGGGTTAAGAGAGCTCGGGCCCCCCAAAGCGGACAGTATGAATGAGTGCGGCTGGGTTTAAGATCTCGACTAGAGGGATCCTGGTCGTTACAAAAAAAATGCGCGTTTTTTTTTTTTGGGACTGGGATGCCTCTAGTCAAGAACTTACCCCAGCCGTGCTCATTCATACTGTCCGCTTTAGGAGGGTCTGAGCCCATCTTAACCCCTCATGGATTTCTTTCGCATCCCAGCGTTTCGAACTCAAGATCTCTATCTTATGCGGTAGTTAAGTTGAATGCTGATATCAATTTTAATGACTGATTTGTGTTACGGTGGTTCTACCGTAAGGGGAACTTGATTTATGTTAATTGATCATAATAATAATTTCTTTGTTGAACTAGAATTCTAGAACTAATATTTGTACTAAAGATTTTTCGAGACACTTGTATTTCATCAAATGAACTCTTTGTTGAAGCAGGACCATTAAGGTCCTCTTATTCCAGAAGGGTGAATTGTTGTTATTTCTGCAGTGATTGCCCTAAGGCATGATCAGAACCTTACTGGACTGGCCTTTTTATAGGAGAACTTTGTGTACTTGGTCCAATTTGCTTGATAGACTGGAGGTAGAATAATCCTGGCCTGTGGCAGTAGACCTAGTCAGTTTTTCTTTGTACCGTGCTGAGTGGCCGGGCTGATCTAAACTATATGGCTGATGCTGGGCTTCAGAAAGCCTAAGAATGTTGCTCCAACCCATATTTTGAATTTGTGCTCGATTAGTGTTGTTTGTAGGAATGTGCTTATATTGTTTCTTTGCTTCATTTGTGTAATATGCTTGTAGTTAGTTCTTTCAATTAGAGATATGTTCTTTATGTGGCTCATCAAGTTTTTATTCTCTTGAATGACACTGGAACTATTGCCTTCTTTGAAACTCTGCAGCAGCAGTAGTAATTCAACATTTCCTCAATATATTGACTCTCAACTTGATGTGCAAACCCCATATTCAGAAGCCTATTTTTCTTCACAACTGCTGCATCTCCCTTCATTTGACTATCATAATGGCTCTATAATTGCTGGTTAGCAGGAAAAAATATGCAAAGCCTGCATTTGTACAACTCATTTCTACTATATCACTAACTATTTCCGTTGGCTGCAACTTGTTTGTTGCTTCTACTCTTCAATACTCCAGGATTTAGTCCGTGTCTATTAAACTCAGTGTTCTAAAAGACCCGCTTAGGCATGCGTTTGCAAAACGCGTCGCATTGAGGGTATGCGCATAAAAATGCGGTCAACTCTTTTTGTTGACCGCCTAGGCGCGAATAGACGATAATATACGAGAATAAACGCGATTAGGCGAGAATAATCACGCATAACACACATTAGAGCAAGCAAGCCTCTTTTTAAATTTATTTCCAGATTGAGCCAAAACAAACCTTTTTTAATTTAAACTTATTCAAGCATACAGACAATTTCTCCACTTGTGTTTGATAGAATATCTTTATCTTGTGAAATCTGTGCGTAGTACTACTCTAAGATGCCAAGTAGTAGTCATAATCTGTTGGTGATTCATAGGGAGGTTCTATTTGGAATCATAACTTAATGGCATGCAGTAGTCATAATCTGTGGATGTCATGTGTCACAACTGGAGGAAACACAACAGGGGCCGATAATACTTGTATTATGAAGATAACAAAGCGAACTTTTATCCTTTTATCTATAATCATTGTTCTAGGAAGAGCTTGAGGGGGTATGCCTGTGGCACGTACCAGGCTATTTTGAGGTATCATTAAGAGCCACAACTTGCTTTTCAAGTGGATTGTCAGCAGGTTTTGAGGCCGCGGATCTTTATCCAGTGTTCATAAACCTAAAAACATGAAAGTGACAATTCATGAACAATTCTTCCTCTAGTCTTTAGTTTGATACTATGTTAAGTTTTATGTCCCTTTATTTCTTCGGTATTTGTAGCATCTATAACTAGTTCCAGTTTAGGAGGCCTACTTTGTAAATAGACATCCATGGAAATAGCTTATCGACTTCCCATTCGTCACCGTGAGAACTTTTTCCTTTCCCATGATCTAATGATTCTAGCTCTTTCCCACTAGCTTGTTCTTAGTTTGGGAATTCAATTCTCAACTTTCACCTTGACAAGGCAGTCTTGTAAGCAACTAAAATACCGTCAGTCATGAGTACAGCTAACTCTAGGCCTGAATATCGAGTGGGTCAGTCTGGGTATTTTAATACTCGGAACCATTTATTACACTTTGAGTATTTCATAAATAGAACCATTCAGGTCCACATAATTACTGGAATCAAACCCGAACCCTCGGTTCTGGTTCTGGTTCTGGTTCTAGTTCAAGTTCAGGTTTAGGTTCAATTCTACTTATAACATTTTAAAAAAAAAATCATCAACTAACAATGCAAATTATCTTTTGAATATCTAGCAGAAATAGAAAAAATAAAATATGCCACCAAATACATATTTCAACATTCTTAATCCACTGCAAATATGCTACCATATGGCATATTTTAATACTCGCCATGGTTACATAGGAGATTCGCCTTCGTCGTTGCATTCTATGTTGAGCAAGAGAGATGAGTGTGAGTGAGAGTGCGAGAGAGATGACAATGTTTGTATTGTGAATTTGAGCGAATTACAATTGGAAATTTGGTATTTGGGTATTTGGAATTAGGTCAATTGAGTTTGAGTCTCAGGGTGGTGGATTTTGGGCTTTTGGTTTGGATCTTAAACAGTTGGACTCTCATCTTTGGCACTAAATCAGGGTGAATAAATTGTAAAAAATAAAAAACTTAAAAGAAGACAAATTCGGTTCTAGAGCTAGCTACCATGGTTCTGGTGCAAGAACCAAGAACCTATTCGAAATAGGTCGGTTTTTGGTTCCGGTTTCTAATTTTTTTTTGGAACTGGACCAGAATGAGGTTCGTTTCTTGTTAAAATGTCCATACCTAACTAATTCTATAAAAAATTTTAGGGTGTACTTACGAGTTTTGGAGTACTGGTTATGAGAATTTTTTAAAGTACAGGTTTTGAGCGTTTATGAGAAGAGCGACTTTTGGTGGTTTTTAGTAGCGGTTTTTGAAACAGTCTAACCCATATTTGAGAGTTTATTATCTAGCGGTTTTAAAAGTTTTATAAAAGAATCAAATTATATATATGTCTATATATATAAAAAAATTTTAAATTTTGAAATATTTATTTATCCACTTATTATTGAAAATATAAAATTAAATTTATATTCTTGCATATGTTTTTTATTTTTGCATATATTCTTTTATTTTTACAAATATTAAGTTTATGATAGTTTTGAAAATAATTGTTTGAGTGAGTGAAATTGGAAGAAATTTTGATGAATGGCAAAAAACTATCGATTTGGGGGATTAGGAGATACACTCAAAATTACACTATACCGGTTTTCGCCGGTTTAAAAACTGCTCAAAACCGGTGCTCAAAAAAATTGACAAGCATCAATTTTTCCAACTTTTCATAAACAGTACACTGAAAAAAAAAAAAAAAATTCCCAAGCAGGCCCTTAGTATCCATCGAGAGGGTGGAGTTCAAGTGAGTAGATATGGACTCTTATTGGACACCTATAATAGTTTCAAGAAGAACCTTGCTTTGTCAAGGCTTATATTATACCTTGACCGCTTAGCTGCATGCCTCGGGGTGGCTGAGGTGTGTGGTCTTCAAAAATAAAAATAATAAAAATAAAAGACTAACAACATATAGAAAAGAATATGGGTTCTCTATTTCCTTTCCTTGGATTCTTTCACGAGCCTTTACTTTTTGGCCTGGTCTTTTTTCCATAGCATAAAACATTTTAATAGTCGTTAGAGTTTTTTCCAGACACAATTTGAGCATAAAAACTAAAAAGGAAAAGGAATTGGAGAAGAGAACAAATAAAGAGCGAGACATACCCATCCTCCTAGAACTAAAGTGCAATTCTGCCCGAACAAATTGAAGTTGCAAGTAGCAAATGGCAAATGGCAAATGGCATGACAATTCACTCTTCTTTCTTTTATAATTTTCTCCTTGTTGTCTTTAAGTTTTTGTTTTCTTCTCTCTAGGCTTTCATTTCTTCTAAAGTCAAGTCAAAGGAAGCAAAATTCTTAAATAGTTGATTATTCTTTTCATGGATTTTATTTCCAATCCTGGATTAGTGGTCTTGTTATATGATTGTGTCGCCACAAGAAGGGAAGAGAGAAGAAAATAATTTCTCATTATATAGGTTTAGCTATGTTTACAAGGTATAAATTCATGAACTATACAACTATTAGAGAGTTAAAAAAGCATATAACTACACTCTCATTTTTTCTTTGATGAAGTGTCTATCAACCTCAGCGTCAACGCTGAATTTTGCAACATTTTGTTTCTTGCTTCTCCATGTAACAAGATCACATAAGGTGCAATATCCCGTCATCGGTCTTCTGTGCATAAGAGAGCTAGCACAATCTGCATACATATAGCCATCTATTGGAGGTGGCCGTTTGTAAACAAGAGTCCCTTTCCATTTGAAAATAAGAGAGCTAGAACAATCTGCATATCGTGCTTCCATGTGACATTCCAATAGTGAGTGCAAACACTAGATTTCCATATTGCACAGGCTAGGTCGGACCATGAAATGGACCCTAATTTGTGGTTGAGATCATTATGCGTCTCAGCTGGTTTACAACCGGTCATTCTAGTTTCTTTAATTAAGTCCATGACACACTTTCTTTGAGATACAACTATACCACCGTTGGATTTTGCCACTTCAATTCCAAGAAAGTATCTTAGGTTCCTCGAATCCTTTATCTCAAACTAATATTATAGCCTACTCTTCAAAGCTTTGATTTCTTCTGTTTCATCAACTGTAACAATAATATGATATACATAGACAATAAGCAGAGTGATTAAAAGTGAGGAGTGTTTGAAGAAAAAATTGTGATCCCTTTGACTTTGGGAGTAGCCGTCAACACAGAAATTTAGTGTATCTTTTGACCCATGCTCTAGATTGCTTAAGCCTATGTAGATATTTCTTCAATTTGCATACTTTTCTATTATCCTAGTGGTCCTCAAATCTTAATGGAAGATCCATGTATAGCTCTTCTTCTGACTTCCCGAGTAGAAGGAGTTTTCTACGTCAAATTGCTGGAATTGCCAATCTAAATTAACTGCCAAAGAAATAGGACCCTTAAAAAGTTCATTTCTGCGACAAGGGCTAATGTTTCCTGATAGTCAATACCATGTGGACAGAAGAAGGAAATGGAGAAGAAATATAATATAGGTTAGCTATGTTTACTGGGTATAAATACATGAAATGTAAACTATTAGCGGAAAGACAAAAAGTATACAACTACACAATCACTAAAAACATTCCATTATGAAATTCCTATCAGATACACAATCATTGACCAAAAAAATTCTATGAATCTCGGCAGATTAAAAAATACAATCAGATTTTAAGATCTGATCCTGCTAACAGATTACTACTTTGTGAATTTATTATTTGCTACTTTGTCGATGCATTTTATATTTGTAGTGGTTAATTAGACTTCTAATTTTATCAAAATGTTTCATTAGTGATTTTTTTTAGATGGTTTATGGTTTATTATGAGAATAATATTGTGAATTATTTTATTGGTTTATGTTGAGGCTTATACCTTAAAGTGTCTTGGGACGTCTTGCACAGTAGGCCCTGATACCCGATTTGGCCTTTCCAAACAGTGCCTATTACTCGAAGAATGAGAATAACATCTTGTTTAGAAATTATAGTTTCAGTGTTACAATAAAAGCAACAGAATATCAGGTTAGCAACTTTTGTTGTTTTTGTCCTAATATGCTGTTGATCTGTCAGTATCATCTTTAAAGAAGCTTGGCTATAATGATCCTGACACTTTTCGAGCATAAGATAATTCTTTCACTTTTATTCTGAATGGAGGATTGCATGTCTCGTACATAATCATTTACACTTCTGCATTGCAGGATTATGTTGAGGAAAATGAAGTGCAGAATAAGGACATTCTCAGAAAACTTTCTGCAAGGGTATTGTCTATTGCCAAACGACATGAAGGATATCGAACTATGTGGAGCATATGCCGTGACCTCAACGATTCCGAACTCCTTCGAAGTCTTATGGTATACAACATATTCACAATTATTTTTTTTTTGGGATTTTCGCGCAAATGGTCCTTAACGTATGCCCTTAGTGCGTTGTTGGTCCCTAATTTTTTATTTTTTGTTGGGAGGTCCCTAACCTATGCTATTGGGTGCAAAAGTGGTCCCTATGGACGGATTTCTTCCAAATTTGCCGTTAGTTGGGCGCGTGAGGTGGACTCTCCTTTAAATTGTCTTTACCTGTACGGACAAAATCGTCAAATCATATTTTTTTTTATTTTTTTCTTTTACTTTGCATGTCTTCATATTACCCAACAATGATTTGAGAATTTTGAAGAAACAAAAAAACTCACCATACTGAAACGCGAGAAAATCTTCATTCTATCATTGCAAAAAACGTAAATTGAAACAAAAAGAAAGAAAAGTATATTGCATTAGATTAACTGTTTTTTAGGATTGGTGTAGATGGAATCTATGTTACTCGGACTCGGGTACGGGTGTCGGGTACGGGTACGTATCTAAGTGTCAGGTTCTTCTTCTAAAATCTAAAATACGGGGATACGGCTAAAAATGGTCCAAGTTTCGGACACGGGTATGGGAAATCTCTTACATATTTTTTAAATTTTTTATAGAAATTAATTTAAAATAATATTAAAGTATTTCTAATTTAATTATTAATTTTTGTTTTATTTATATATTGTAAAATATTTTTTATTTTTGTTTATATAGTCATTAAAATTTCATGACCTTGCAATTAATGTTAAAAGTACAGGAATATTTTTGAAATTAAAAAAAAAAATCCAACTAAACCTTAGCCCAACCCAAAATTCAATATTTTTTGGCCTAAAAACAACCCATGTTCTATTTAATTCCATATCCTTTTAACCCTAAAAATAAAATAAAACAAAACAAAATGCATCTTTTTTTAATCCTCCAGCAGTAGCAGCGGCGTCTTCTTCTTCTCTCAACTGCAACAAATCAGCCAACAATGGTAATCAACCTTTCCTTGTCTTCTTCTTTTCACCTTTTCTTGTATTCTTCCATTTCACTCCCGTGTCCATCTTTGTCATCAAGAATCCGACAAGGGATCCGCACCCATACCCGTGTCGTGTCGTGTCGTTTCATGTCGGATACTTCATCCCAAATGAAGAGTCCGAGCATCACAGGATGGAATGTTTCTAGTTTTGCAAATGTGGAAATGGCACTTATAGTTTGTAGGTCTCAATGTGGTATTCTATTTTTTTTTTTTTTTTTTTTTTAAGAAAATTTCTTTGGTATTGCAAATGTGTAAATGGCACGAGTTAATTGGAAATTTCTCTACAAATGTTGTTTGAGGAGAATATTAGTGCAACTTTTTCAATAGATTTAGGACTAACATTACACTATTTTACATACGTTAGGGAGCACTTTTACTAAAAAGGTTAGAGACCATTTGCGTACCTTTATTGAAAACGTTAGAGACCACATATGCAGAGACCATTCACACACCTTTACTGAAAAGGTTAGAGACTATCTATGCACCATATTTAACAACTTTCATCTCCAATGATTTTTATTCATTCATCCAACAACTACAATACACATTATAACATGTTACAACACCTTATTCCTTCATCCATATTATAGCAACTCTACACATAAAACTTAAAAACTAAATCTTCCAAATATCACCCGTCTTCTTTGGCAAAACAAAGTTAAAAAATTATGAACTTTTGCAAATAACCCATTACTAGAGAAAAAGAAATTAAAACAATGGCTCACCCGTCTTTTCTAGAAAGCGAGAAAACTTCTTCCAAGGTTCAAATATGTCCAGGAAATCTTTATCTCCAATGGTAGCCCACATTCAACAAAGATTGAATTTCATATACTTTTTCTAATTCTAATCAAACACCTTACTTCAAATGAGAGAGAGTGTATGTATATGTAGCAATTGTTTGCTGAAATCAACCAAAGGAGAAGTAAAGGGAAGTGACGATTTTGCCCTTGCAGGTAAAGACAATTTAAAGGAGAGTCCACCTCACGCACCTAATTAACGGCAAATTTGAACGGAATCCGTCCATAGGGACCATTTTTGCATCTAATGGCATAGGTTAGGGACCTCCTAGTAAAAAATGAAAGGTGAGGGACCAAAAACGCACCAAGGGCATACGTTAGGGACCATTTGCGCCAAAATCCATTTATTTTTTCCTTCGATACTTCTGTGCATTTTGACCAATTTTTATTTATTTTTTCCTATGTTCCATAATGTAAATACTATTTTTTTACAGCATGAGAGCGTGGGACCTAAAGGAGGATTTAGTTACTTTGTCTTCGAACAACTCTATGAATGCAAACATTTCTCAAAGCTTATGAGGCTGGGGGAAGAGTTTCAGGAAGATTTGGCTACTTTTCTGAACCACCATCCTCATCTTCTCTGGCTCCATGAACTGTTTCTTCGTCAATTTTCCTCAGCTTCTGAAACTCTACATGCGTTATCTCTTTCTAAGGAAGATAGCTCGATTTCAGATATTGATGAAATTGCTGCTGGTGGCTCAAAGCGTAGATTAACCTTGGCGGACAGAAAGCGTTTTTTGAATCTTGCAAAAATATCAGCTATGGCGGGTACTGTTTGCACCTGGAATATCAATGCTTTTCTGCCCACATCCATGAGTGCACAGTGTACTTAAAAATTATGTGAGAGTGTGAAGTCTTGGTACAATTCACATTTTCTAGTTTTCTCTTATCAGTTGGAAAATATTTCTTCTTCATATTTATCATTCATGTTAAAAGTCATCCTAAAAACATTTTCCAATTTGGTCATTCTTATAAAGTACAGAAAGTAACGGAAATAAAAGCATGATTCCGTAGTTTCTGGTGAATTCTTCTGTCCTAGAGGTCTCATTGTTAATAAATTCTTGTTATACATTTTCTTAGTGTTATCAGAGGTTTTCCTTTCTTTACTGTGGTTGTTGTGTCGCTGCATCAGTTCAGCGTTTTCTGTCTTATATGATATCTGTAGCATTGATGATTATGGTATTGCCTTCTTTATTGTTTAGCATTCTTGACAAATGACACTTTTCTTTTCATGTTCACACCTGAAGTATTGATAATTGTATTTCGTCTGTCAGGAAAGAATGCTGATTATGACACAAAGGTAAAGCGCATCCGAGCAGATCTGAATATTCTAAAACTACAGGTATGTTTGTGGACAAGATTTTGACCAACCCATTTTAGGGTCCATATCAATATAAGCAACTTAAGTACCTCAATAGGCTCCTTTCCCTGTAGTTGATGATAATTCTAGTTCCTTCAACATTTTCTTATAGAGCATTTAAGTGACAAAATTCTTGAGATCATGAATTGCTTCATTTTCTCACATCTGTCCTTTTTAACATTGGTTACACATTGGCTGAATATTCTACCTGAATTATTGTCACAAATAGTTTCAGACAAGATAAATTTGAAAGGTAGCCTGGACCATCACATCACTTTGAATATGTCCCATCTTTGAAAGGTAGCATTTTTACAGTTTTTGTCCATCATTGTCACTCTCTCACTGTACCATATTCTGATATTCTCTCCTTCCTCTTTTAATTTTTTCTTTGGGGATTTGTGCATTTGGCTTCCATATAGACGCCAATGGCTTCAATTTGTTAAATCATCATCCCACAAATTGCCACTTCTAGCCAAGTCTTTGGTTATCAGTGAATGGAATTTGTATGAGGATTTACTTCCATCCAAGTTCAAAAAGTAAAAACATGCCACACGAATAGTGAAAGTGTTTTGATGCTTATTTATAAGAATAAAAGGATATAATCAAGATTGTACGATTTACAAATGTATTGAGCTTATGAGTCTTATTGTGAAATCATGTACATGGGTGATTAAGAATAGATTAAGGTGTAATTCAAAGGTCTCAGAGAATGAATTCATCTTTGTTCTGGAAGATCTATTCTGGAAATCTCATGCATGCTTAGGAGATTGATAAGGAAGTATAGAGAAAAGAAACACGATTTGCATTAGATGAAACTTATCATACATTTGCAAGTTAAACCCTCCCAGTCTTGTCTACTAAAATTATGTTATCAATAAATAACATGCACTAAGACCAAGGAACCTCGTCTTTAATGTCTTGTAAGGGCAGTTATAACTAAAGCAAAAAGACATACTCCCTAAAGGCAGAGATATTACCTACAATGACTGGGAATTCTTTATTAGTGTAGGCACTACATCTTAAATTTCTGACTGTTGCATCATCCATATTCTTGATAATAATTTTATATCTAATAAAAATTATTTTTATTAGATGACTTGGTGGTATTGAAGAGTAAAATAATTTTTATAAGATAACTTGGTAGGATTAAGGATAATAGTAGAGCCATTATGGAGGATCACGTTGTCCCAAATAGTGATTGTTCTAGGTATTTAAGTTCGAGTATTATGATGACTTGAAGAGGATGTAATGCATAGGGTTAGAGTTGATTGAATGAAATAGAACAGTGCTACAGGAATTGTATATGAAAGGAAGATCTCTATAGAGCTAAAAAGTTAGTTTTACATATTAGTTATTAGACCTTCTATGTTTTATGGTACTATGTTTCATGGTACTGAGCATTGGACGGTAAAAAAAAGATGTACATTAGACAAACACGGTGGAAATGAAGATGCGAAGATAAACAACAATGCTAGAATGGATAAGATAATAGATTAGAATATGTTCCATAAAGTGAACGTGTCACCAATAGAGGAAAAACTAAAGGAAGGACAACTTAAATGCTTGGGAAACATCTCGTGTAGACCTAAAGATGCTCTTTCACAAGAGTATATGATCTCAGTAAGACAGATTATAAAGGGAGAGAGAACCAAAATTAATGTGGCCTGTCATGATTGTGACAGATCTAGTTCCACTGGATCTTCCTATCGATATAAAGATTAACCAAACGGAATATCGAAAAAAGGGTGTATGTAGCCTATTGGGGAAAAAGATTAGTTTGTAATTTTGTGTTACGAAATCATCCTTATCTGTGCATTTCTAGTTTCACCATTGTTCCGACACTTCTCAATTTTGCTTCATTCTAGAAAGGCTAGTTGATATTGTGTAACCATAGGGTTGTATTTTTTCTGACTTAATATCCTTTACCATACATTTCTCCCCAAAAATCAACTTGCCATTTTATTTTCTTCGTTTACAGGAAGAAATTTTGAAACTTATACCTGATGGCGAAGAAAAGCAATCAATGGAACAAAAGCTTCTTCCTCCAGTAGACCTTATTGAATTGTGCATTAAAAGTCAAAATCGTGAGCTGTCATTGAGAGCTTTTGATCTTTTTGCATGGACCAGCTCCTCCTTTCTTAGAAATAATACAAGCCTATTGGAAGAATGCTGGAGGAATGCAGCAAATCAAGATGATTGGGAAAAACTCTATCAAATGTCTATAACAGAGGGGTGGAGTGATGAGGAGACATTGCGCATTCTTAGGGAAACAGTTCTTTTCCAGGCTTCTAGTAAGTGTTATGGACCTGAATCAGAAATTTTTGAAGGTAGATTTGATGAAGTTCTGCCGCTGGGTCAGGAAAATGCCGAATTTCCAAATATGAAGGACATGAATTCCTCTGTTGAAACTATCCTTATGCAGCACAAGGATTTTCCAGATGCAGGCAAATTGATGCTCACTGCAATTATGTTAGGGAGTGTTTCAGTGGTGACTAGTACTACGGACGACGAAGGGCCTTCCCTTATGGACTCTTGATTCATGATAATAAGGAAATAGGTTCTTTATCAGACTTATATTGTTAATTCTGTAAAATTTTAGTGAGCTTTTATGAATTGAGATATCTTAGTTTTTGTAAGATGGGTTGATTTGAAGTGCCTTCTTGTGTGTGTGTGTGTTGGGGGGTGGGGGTGGGGGTGGGGGTGGGGGTGGGGGGTGTTGTTCTTTTCTTATATATAAATATATGATGTTTGTCTTGTGTTAGGAGAAGGGAGTCCATATCCGCTATCACGAACTTGCCTGACTGTACCCTTAATAGACTTTTGACACCTTGACATATCATATCTCCTTAACAATTGGGATGTCAACTCATTTTTGAACACTTTGGTGTATTACACTTTGACGTCTTCCCACTTGCAAAGAAGAGGTAATGTGATGACGTGTCAAAAATGTGTTAGGCGGACAACAAGTTCGGGTAGTAGATCTCAACTTATATAAAAAGGTTACAAAAATAAGGGAAATCAGGGCTCGTCTCGTGATAGAAAATTACTCCATCTTTTAGTCTTGCTTAATTTTGAGTACTTTAGGGATATTTAGTACTTGCTATTGGACATTGTTGTATAGGATTATTGATAATAATCTTTTGTTTTTGTTTTTTAATCATTTTCAATATTGTTCTGTCTAACATATCAAATGTACTACTTAGTAGGGATGGTAATGCGCCGGGCCAAGCCGGTTTGACTCTCCTAGACCTAGTCTCTTTGACCAAGGTGTCAGGCCTTGCTCGTGACGAGCCGGGCCGGCTTGTGAAGCCCATGTGCTCTAGGAGCTCAGCCCACGAGCTCGTAGGGGAACGAGTCAAGACGCCATGGGCCGACGAGCTCTCTTGGCCCATTGAACCTGTGAGCTGTATGAGCCCATTGCCAACCCTACTAATTAAGGTAGAAGCGGAGCCTGACAGGGTGGACAAAACTTGGGCTTCAAGATTTGTTTTGTACTCTTGAGAAATTTTGGTCAATCAAGTCAATAGTAATGCATTGGAAAAGAATCCTATGGCGCATTCATATTTCATTAATTAATGCTAAGAGTATTCATAAAATTCCTACTTGAAGTAGAATTTTTCTGAGTTTTAAGGTACCTGATCAAGTTACTAGTGATTAATAACTTGTATTTGCAAAATTATGAATTTTTTATTTTGGGGATTTTTTGGTTAGAGTTCATTTATGTTGGATCAAACAAACACGGGCAAAAAAATATCTTTCAAATTGCAAAATTTAACACAAAACTCGTCAGTGACCACATTTCTAGAGATGTTCCTACAAGCCTTGAGAACTTACAGAGCTCACTTGCTCATTGGGGCATTTTAAAAGGGTATGACATGAATCTCCTTATTTATTCCAACTAGCACTAGATAAAAAATATACAAAGAACACGAAGATTTGTTTCGCGACATAGGTTCAGATGTTCAAATAGTCTATATCACCCATTGAGCATTATCATCAAAAGGGATAATAGATGATAATGCTCTAGCACTAGGCAAAAGATTCGACAATTAGTGAAAAAGTATGACATTACAAGATAACATCTTCTCTCTCTCTCACACACAGGACAAGCTTCACTGCATAAAAATATCCCAAATGAAACCACAAGTTTCTGTTCATCAAGAAAAAACCCAAACCTTTCCTCTTTTGATCCTATAAACTAAGTATTTTTGAAAATCAAGAAGAAAAGAAAAGAAGATGAAGTTTCGGAGTGAGAGTAGCAACTCAATTGCTAGAGATACCACATGAAATGAAACTCCAAACAATGTTTATCTTCATAATGCACAAGAAGCTCAAACCCAACCATCCAAGCTTCCATGTGTCAAGATCTGAGTAAAGGATGGCATTTCAGATTCGCATACGTAAATTTGGGCTTCAGTGTTAATCCGACATAAATGAACTCCATCATCAATTCTTTATGTTTGGGCTTTCATAATTTATCTGGCTTATTTGTTAACTGGGCCAATTGGGGCAGCACACGCCAAACATACTCCACCTTATTGTCCTTTTGGCCATGCCATAATGTTAAAGGCTACCATCCATTTGGTTCATTTGCTCTACACGTGCACTTAAAGAAGATAGTTAGCCACAATCAATATTCAATAAAGTTCAACAATTCTTAAATTTGTTTAAGGGTAAAAATTTAGTTACATATCTGCACGATTATTCAAAGTTGATATTTTGTTCAACTTTATAATCCACTTTTCTATCACATTTCTGATAAAATAAAACTTTACCTTAATATGCTTTTGTTCTATCATGAAAGACATAATTTTTACTTAAGTAAATTGCCCTTTGTCTATGTGAATACAATAACTTTCTTATCAATGGATCCTAATTCACTAAGTAACCCTAGGAGCCATATACCTTATTTTATTGGAGTATTTGCTCAATATAACCAACTTTTGAAGTTGGGATTTCCAATTTATATAACTATCATTTATGGTGAAAATATAACATGGAGTAGATTTTCTGTTATACACATCCCCAGCATAATCAGAATTTACAAAATCATTCAGGAAAATTTCCTCTTTACTTTGCTTAAACTCTAAACCTAGGCAAGAAGAACCCTATTAGTATCGACCATTTCATTGCATTCAAATGATACTCACCAGAGTTTTCCATAAATATGCTTAGAACTCTTATAATGAGTAAGATCAAGTGTGGTACAGACCATTAAGTACATGATTGATCTTACTACATTAGCATGAGGAATTCTTTTTAATTCTTTTTCAGTGCTAAGGGACTCATCAGAAGGGAAGTTAAAATGATTTGTTAAAGAAAAAGATATAGACTTAGCTTCTATCATTTTGAACTTTTCAAGAATTTTAGTGATAAAAGAATGTTGATTCAAGAATAAGGTGTTTGAGGTCCTATTCCTTTTAATTTTCATGCCAAAAATCTTTCTAGCAAAACCTAAGTCTTTCATTTTGAACTTATTATTAAGTTTTTCTTTCATCGCTTGAATTTCATTTATATCATAACCTGCTAGCAACGTATCATTTATATAAAGTAGTAGATAAATTAAATTTGGACCACCATTACATTTATAAGAAAAACAATGATCAAAGCTATTTTTATTAAAACCAATGCTTTGGACAAAAGAATCAAACTTCTTATACCACGTCGTAGGGGCTTGATTAAAGGTTTAAAGGGACTGTTTTTAGGAGACACACCATCTCATTCTTCCCAAATGTCTCAAAACCTTCAGGTTGAGACATGTATATTGTCTCTTCTAAATCAACATGCAAGAAAGTTTTTTTGATATCTAATTGGTCCCAATTTTCACTTGAATTGGACCACTAAGTCAAGCAAAATCCTAATGAAAGTATATTTGATTATATGATATAATATTTCATTTTAGTCAATACCTTTTTGTTGGTAAAACATTTTGCTACCAATCTGGCTTTATACCTAGGGCATCCATCCTCAGTTTCTCTTTCCTTTATTTTGTAAATCCATTTACAGTAACTACCTTTTGTAATCTGGGATTACTAAGATCCAAGTTGAATTCTAAATTTAAGACTTCATTTCTTTTTGCATTGCAGCAAGCCAATGTTTTGAGTCTTTAGAACTCATAGCTTCTTCATAAGAGGTAGGCTCATTCCCTATAGAAGGTTGAGTAGTAAGGCCTAAAGCAAGAGCAGCCTTAGCAAACCTAGCTGGAGGTTTAACATTTAATCTCATCCTTCCATCTCTTTGGAAGTTGATAGTTTTCTAAACTGGAAGAACAACTTCTTCCTCTACACGGTGTTCTTTGTCAGCGATTTTATATCTTTAATATTTTGCAAGTGTACGGATCACTCAAGTAATAAAATGGATTATGAGTCCAAGTATCGTTCCCACAAGGATTTAGATAATTCAGTTGCAATTATACTAACTTTAACCGAATCTACTGAACTTTGAAAAATTGGAGATTAAAAACAACTTAGAATAACAAACTAAGAACAATTAAATAATTATAACTCAATTAAGTAAAATGTGGATTTATGAAAATTACTTGAACTTGAATAAAGAAAAATACTAGGATTCCGAATCTACTTATAATTGTTAATTCCTCTATCTTGATTCTTGGTTTTGACAAATTACATCAGTTATGAAGATCAATATACCTAGATTGTTTATCAATTTCTCTAGAATATAATTAAACATATTCATATGTATGACTTGACTATATTTCTATGACGAATGCGAATACAAATGAATGCATTAAGTCTCTATGGATAATTAAAGATCACCTAAAGCATAGCGGTATATTTCTATCCCCTATAAGACTTTAAAATAATTAAAATAGAGTCTAGCATGCTTTCGATCTTTCGATAGTAAAATAAAATACAACAATTATACAATTACTACATATATAAATGTAGATGTAATTAAATAAAAATTAATTATTCAAAACTATATTAAAATAAATCATCAAAAGCCATGTCTCAAAATAGAAGAATTTAAACTATAAGTTTCATCGTAATCCTAGCACTAAAAGGTTTAGCCTAACAAACTAATAATAAGAAAATAAAGAGGAGAAAAAAATATGGAATTCATTACCCGGAGAATAAGAAAACTTGAAAGAGTGAATTCTTGATCTCGATCTTCGTTGAATTCTTGAAAAGAGCAATCTTTATCTCCGATTGATGTGTTTATGTCTATTGTTTTTCTCCCCAAAATTCCAGCTTGATTATGAGTAAGTAACTCATATTTATACTTTCATAATGGTGCCCCAAAAGATTCCAAAATATTACCAAATCCGTGGCCCAAAAGGTTTCCTAAGTGTATTAGGATTTAAAAAGGAAAGAAAATTTTCCATAGCCAAAATAACACTAGGCGATCGCCCAGTGTTTTTCTGGGCGATCGCCCAAGCTAGCTGTTTTGCTCTCAGTTTCTGTTGGACATTGCTGGCGCTTGCCCAGCTATAAGCTCGGCGATCGCCCAGCTTGGTTATTTTTAATTCTCGCAATCTAGTCCTTCAACTTTGGGTCATAGTCAATTTAGTCCTCAAACTTTCATATTATCTTCTTTAGTCCTCCAACTTTCCATAACCTTCAATTTGGTCCTCAAGCTTCAAGTGAATGCACTTTGATCCTCATACTTCTGAAATATTTTTCAATTTATTGCTCTTTTCATCTATTCTTTTCAAATTGATGTTAAATAGGTCCAAAACTGAAATATGAATTATAAAACACCAAATTAAGTATAAATTCAATAAAATAACGGGATAAAAACTTAGTTTAAAGGCCCGAATAAGTATACAAAATACACTTATCAAACACCCCCAAACTAAAATTTTGTTCGTCCTCGAACAAAAATAAAAATAAACTAAGCTAAAAAAATTAACATGAATTGAGTTAATGTTAAATTTCTCACTATATGCCTCAAGTTTGAAAATAAAGCAACACTTTTAGAAATAAATTAAACAACACAAAATTTTTCACTTATCCGATGCTCAACTTTTAGTGAGTGTGTGATTAGTCAAAAATTAAACTTACACATGTATTAGATCACGACCAATATTGTGTTGTTGATATTTTTACAATCTTGAACCCTTTGTAGTCTTTATTCCTTACACCTCTCGTTAATTATCATACTTCTAAAGCTTTTCTCTCCTATCCCAAGGTGTTCTAGCGAATTTGGTTCCTATTGATCAACACAATACTTTTTCAAATAAAGTGGTAAAAATTAGAACTTGTATTCTTAGAACTAGGATAGTGAGTAATTTCTAAATTCTCATCTTTAGTCTCCGATGGTCTAATCTAGCAATCCTTACCGAGCATTTTAACTCTTTTTATTTTATTTAACTAATATAAATAGTCTTACATCCTGTGCAATACTTCTCTCTCACTAACTTTCTATGTGACCCTTGTAGCGAGCTTTGAGCCGATGACTCCCAAGTCAGATGACTATAGGGAACCAGGTTTTAAAATACTTTGACATACTTAATTGCTTGAGTCTCATATGCTAATAGAGAAGTGAAAATGTAAAATTAAATTTTTTTTATATGATCCATGTAGCGAGTTTTGGGTCGTTGACTCCCAAGTTAGATGACCATAGAGCACTAGGTTTTAAAACATCATAATAGGCTTAATTGCTCGAGTCATATATTTTATTTTATTTTTATCTAGTGATTAGTACTCGGTTTAGATTCATTGACTACAACATATTCAACCAAATATGAGACCTAGTAAATCCAAACCATCAAAATTCTCAGAACACATGTAATAACTTTAACACCCCAAACTATTCTCAAAATAGTTTGGTTACTAGCTTAAGGATTTGTAAATAGATTTTCATAATAATCCTAGGTCAATAATATCAACACAAACACTCAAGTCATGTTTCTATATTAGTGATAAGTCAATAATGGCTACGTGCTTCAAATATAGTCTAACATGGATAAGTACTCAGGTAAAAGCACGAATTAAATTATTGTCTAATATTCTAACTAAAAATGTATTTAAATTCAAACAAATATCATCATTGGTGGCAAGATATTCAACAATAGTCAGAATTTTTTTTTTAAAACAAAATAATAATAATTTTTTTTAATAAAAAATGAAATATATATAAAAAACAAAATTTGCAGTTATATAGACCCGAATAATAAGCAAATTCAAAATAATTAAGTATCCTGATACTTAACCCAACACCCCCAAACTAAAATATTACATTGTTCCAAATGTAATAGCAAAATAAAGCAAATAAATGAGAGAAAATGTCAGTTACTTTTCAGAGATAGATGTGGAGACGATGTATCTGATTAGTTGAAGGCCTGATTGAAGTGGACTCAGATGTAGTACTGGGACTCTTGACCAAAAGATGATGTCATAGATAGTATCCAGGCAGCTCGCAAAGTGGGGCATCCTGCAATTGACATGGTGAGGCTTTATAAGCGCATTAAACAATAAATGAAATAAAAACTAATGATTTATTTAAACTACCGAAAACTACTACTTATAAAGCAAGTAAATAAAAGGGTTAGAAAATGGGTTGCCTCCTATTAAGTACTTATTTATAGTCGTTAGATTAACTTAATGTCTAGTTTCTCAAATAGAAGAGGAAGGGAACTCGAGATTATCGAAGGTGTCAATCTTTAATATCCCCTTGATTTTCTTCTCCATGCTTTGTGGCTTGTCCTTCATTTTCCAATTAACAGCTCCAACTTGTGCTTCAGGGATGACTTCTTCAGCTTCAACCTTATGTTTACCAATGTCAGCTTCTTGCATCTGAACAGTCTGCCTACCTTTATCTTTCACCTTTACTGTTGGCTTTGTATCCCAAAACTTTTTAATGAAATTGTTCTTGAATTTCTTCAAAGTCTCTACCTGATAACCTGTCCAATAAGAAAAAGGTGGTGGTGGTGCTACATCCCTACCGAACATATAAAATACTTCCCATTCATGCTAACCTCTCAATGTCAATACACCTCGTAAAACATCAATGAGAGCATCTGTAGTAGCTAAGAAGGGACGACCTAAAATAATAGAGATTTCTGCATCCTCAAAGATATCAAGAATAACAAAATCAATGGGAAATAATAACGTTTCCACTCTCATTACCACATCTTCCACTATTCCAAACAGCTTTTTAACATATCGGTTAGCCAACTGAAGATTGAATTTTGCAGGTTTAACTTCACCAATTCCTAATCTCCTAAAAATAGAGAGAGGCATTAAATTGATACTTGTACCAAGATCACATAATGCCTTGTCAATCATGAGATTACCGATGGTAATTGGAATTGTGAAGCTGCCTGAATCATGTCTTTTATCTAGTAGTTGCTTCTCCATTATAGCATTTGCTTCCCTTGTAAGTTGTACTATATCCCCTTCTACCAATTTTTTCTTATTTGAAAGCAGTTGTCTCAAATACTTGGCGTAGTTGGGCATTTGAGTTAGGGCCTCCACAAATGGTATGTTAATATGAAGCTTCTTTAGATGATCTAGAAATTATGCACATTGCTGATCCTGTTTCTTCTTCTTTGGATTTAACCTTTGTGGAAAAAGGATGGGAGGTTCATATGGTTTGATAGGAATTGGTTACCTTAACTTGTAGTGTATCTGAACTCTCTTCAATATCTACTGCTTGTTCAGTCTGTTCCACGTGCTCCTCATCAGTGGAAGGTACCTTTTATTTATTTGCAACTGATTTCTTTACATAGATTTCTGGTAACTGAACCCCACTTTTGGTAGTTATTGCATGTACTTGCTCTCTAGGATTGATCTTAGTGTTTCTTGGCAAGGTACCCTGTGGTCTATTTGACATAGCAACTGCCATCTGATCCATATGTAATTCCAAATTTTTGTATTGAAGCGCATTGATTTTGAAAATTGATCTCTATCTTTTTTATGAACTGATCAGTTTTTTCTATGAATTTATTAGTTTTTTCGATGAATTTATCGAGTGCGTCTTCTAATAAAACTCTCTTTTCTGGCTGCTGAAACTGAGAAAATTGTGGTATGTTGTTATTCTGATTATCCTTCCAGGAAAAATTTGGATGATTACGCCATCCTAGATTAAATGTATAGGAGAATGGATTACTTTGCGAGTATTGACCACCTTGAACATATTCGGCTTGCTCGAGTTGCAGTAATAGAATAGGGCACTATGATGTGCTGTGACTTGCCCCACACGCTTAACAAGTCTATTTCTTCATTGGCATCACATAGACTAATAGTGACATGCTCTCCACTGTGTATGCCAAAGAATCTATTTTTGCAGATAACACCGAGAAAGTGTCTACTTCATGTACTCCTGTAGTTCTCTTGTGTATGACTCTGTCTAATGGCTACATGGCAGTGGTGGTAGCTACTCTTTCAAACAAATCCAAAGCTTTAACCACTTTTTTGGTAGATAAAGAGCCGTTAGATGAAGAATCGATCATGCTTTTACATGAAGGGAGTAGTCCAGCATAAAAATACTGAATTTGTTGCCCCTTGCCAACGCCATGATGAGGACACTTCCTTGGCATATTTTTGAATCTGTTCTACACTTTATCAAAAGATTCTGTTTTTGACTGTTGAAATATGGATATATCATGCTTCAACTTCAAAACCTTAGCTGGTGGAAAGAATTCAGAACTTTTGGGATAGATCATTCCAAGTAGTTATGTTATCTATTGGCAATGAGTCCAGCCACTCAAGAGCTTTGTCCCGGAGAGTGTGGGAACAAACATAGGTGGATGGCGTCGTCTGAGATTCCTTGATATTTGAAGTGTTGACACATTTCTATGAATCTTGAAACATGTGTATGTAGATTCTTATCGGTCATGTCAAAGAATTGATGTCCATTCTGAAATAGATGAATGACGTTAGTCTTCAACTGAAAGTTCAGCTGCCTAAAAAGTGGGTAGACAATGCTAGATTGGTTCTGGATGATCTGTGGAGTCAAAAAGTCTCCAACTAGCATATTGTCTTCATCAATCTCCTGTTTTGCTCCAGCGACGTCGTTATTATTCATTTTGTATTGCCGTTTTTGGTCTTTTTGGTGTGTTTTTCTTACCTCTCTCTACCTACAATGAAAAGTGCGTTCAATCTCTGGATCAATTGAAATTAGAGACTCGTGTCTCACACTTCGCATGCAACAGACTGATGAGAAACAATTCAAACACTGAAATAACTAAAGAAAATAATAATAAATAATTAAACAAATAAATGAAGTTCGAATTAGTGCTAATTAACTGAAAAAGAATTAAAACTAAATCTCCAACAATGGCACCAAAAACTTGTCAGCGATTTTATATCTTTAATATTCCGCAAGTGTACGGATCGCTCAAGTAATAAAATAAATTATGAGTCCAAGTATCGTTCCCACAAAGAATTAGATAATTCAGTTGCAATTATTCTAACCTTAACTGAATCTAATGAACTTTAGAAAATTGGTAATTAAAAACTACTTAGAATAATAAACTAAGAACCATTAAATAATTGTAACTCAATTAAGTAAAAGGTAGATTTATGAGAATTACTTTAACTTGAAGTAAGAAAAGTACTATGATCCCGAATCCACTTATAATTGTTAATTCCTCTATCGTGATTCTTGGTTTTGACAAGTTACATTAGTTATGAAGATCAATATCCTTAGATTGTTTATTAGTTTCTCTCGAATAAAATTAAACATATTCATATGTATGACTCGACTATATTTCTATGACGAATGCGAATAGAAACGAATGCATGAAGTCTCTATGGATATTTAAAGATTTGTTATACACCTAAAGCATAGCGGTATATTTCTATGCCCTATCAGACTTTAAAATAATTAAGATAGCATCTAGCATGCATTTGATATTTCGATAGTAAAACAAACTACAACAATTATATAATTACTACGTATATAATTGTAGGCGCAATTAAATAAAAATTAATTATTCAAAACTATATTGAAATAAATCATCAAAAGCCATGTCTCAAAATATAAGAATTTAAACTATAAGTTTCATCGTAATTCTAGCACTAAAAGGTTTAGCCTAACATACAAATAATAAGAAAATAAAGAGGAGAATAAAATATGGAATTCATCACCCGGAGAAAAAGAAAACTTGAAAGAGTGATTTCTTGTTCTTGATCTTCGTTGAATTCTTGAAAAGAGCAATCTTGATCTCCGGTTGATTTGTTTTCGTCTATTGTTTTTTTCCCCAAAAATTCCACCTTGATTATGAGTATGTAACTCATATTTATACTTCCCTAGTTGTGCCCCAAAAGATCCCAAAATATTACCAAATTCGCGGCCCAAATGGTTTCCTAAGTTTATTAGGATTCAAAAAGGAAAGAAGATTTCCCGCACCCATAACATTTTTTACCCTTTGCTTATTTGAACAACTTTTTCTTATGCTGCTGACTAGAATTATGTTGCTGACTAGAATGATTATTCCTATTTTGATTATGAGAACTTCTATTTTGGCTAGCTTCTACCTCTCACCATTAACTCTCCACTTGAGTTTCTGCTATCTTTTTCATTTTCAAAGTATAAATACTTGCTTTTTAAAGCATTCATGACTACATATAAGGTCATACTTAATGGTACTTTTTACTTCCTCATAAAATTTAGGAATATCATTCAAGAGAATTATGACTTTGTACTCATCAATACTTCTATTACCACAATTTTTTATATCTTGAACCAATTTATTAAAAATGTCAAGATTTTCATCAAGATCATTTGAATGGTATATTTTGAAACTGAAAAATGTTTCTAACAAAACAGTTTATTTGGGAGAGATTTTTTATATTTTGAACCAATTTATTAAAAATGTCAAGATTTTCATCAAGATCATTTGAATGGTCTATTTTGAAACTGAAAAATGTTTCTAACAAAACAGTTTATTTGGGAGAGATTTTTTCAAATAAGTTCTCTCAAGTTTATTCCATAGGGCATCTGTATCTTTTTGTTTACTAATAGTTCTTAACACATCATTAGATAAATGAAGTATAATAGAGGTATATGAAAGTTTATCAGATTCAAGTTTTGATCTTCAATAACAATATCAGCAATATATTTTTCTAATGATTTTGAAATTGTTTGCTAAACATATTCACCTCTCATTTTTTGTTACCGAATTGGAAAATCACATTTTCCAGTGAACTGATCTAAATGAAAACTTGTTGCAATCATTTTTAACACTTAGTTAAAAAAAAGGAACAACACACACATGCGCACAACAAGTGTTACACATAAGATTTTCAACAGGCAAATGATCTTTAGAACCTTAAGCCCATAAGACCCCAGGATTCCATAGGAATCAGGTTCCCAGGTTAATGGATCTTATAGGACAGTCTTTCAAGACCAAGATACAGATCAAAATGATGCAAATACAGGAGCTATTAACATGATTTTACAGAACTTTAAAATTGAGGAAAGAGTTTATAATCAAGTAACATTATGACTGCAAACAATGAAAAACTAAAAAAAAAAAAAAATACTTAGTTTCAAGACATTAACAAAGTATTCACAAGAAAAACACAGAATTTCTTTATTTATAGAACATAAAAAAATTTGAGGAAAAAATAGGTTTTACAAAAGATTTTTCCAAACGAATATTATTCTTCTTTTGATCAAAACATGCTTATTACATAAAACTAATTTTCTGACCTAACCAAAACATGAAAGAAGAATATATTTAAAGATGTGCTTCATAAAAGTCACATAAGACAAATATGAAACAAAATAATGAAAAGACAATCAATATTCTCAAATAATACTTATAGTCTTAAGTGTTGACTCAGTTCTTAAGGAGAAGTTTAAAACAAACCAGATCTACACAGATATAGCTCTGATACCACTTGTTACGATTTAACATGCCCAGAAACATAAAGATCCCAAATCATTCATCCAAGAACCATCAACACAATGTAAAAATAACAATATAACACAAGAATTATTTTGTTCCTTTCAGCACAGATAGTTTGTCTCCTTTAACTATATCTGTCTTTGAGGCTTTACCAAAAAAAGAAGCCCCTTGTACCAAAGAAAACCACCAAGCTGACAAAGTATTCAAGTATTACAACAATCCACTCAGAAATCACAAAAGACTACATAAGCCAAAGCCTCAAAAGTATACACGAAGTATTGACACAACCACAAAGGAACACTAAACCCCCAATCTTACAACTCAACCAACAAAATAGGCCCAAGTTACTATAGCATCAATAATATGGAAACCATTTCTAGATTAACTCTCAAGAATTCGCCTAGAAATCAAAGAGACAAATAATAAGATGAAACAGAAAGAGAAAATGGAAAAGATGAAAAGCTGCACAAAAAAAAAAAAAACATAACCTAGAATTGAGGTAAAGATCCAATGGCCAAAGATATAGATCAAACTCAAAATTCTCTTTTCTGGTTTAAAGTCGCATTTTAGCCATGCAGACTATGCTCTAAAATTTGGGCCAACATTTGTGAGACTGAGCTGGGTACGAATTGGACTTTCCATCATCATGGGTCACATCAAAGGATTGGGCTCAATTTTTAACATATTGTTTAATTGAAATACTAATTATTGAATTCGATTTATTTTGAAGTTTACTTAGAATTAAATTGTGCGAAAATATCATTGTTGTGTTAGAGCAAGTCGTTTTCAGAATATTAATATCATAATTTTTTACTCCATAGCTTAACATTAATCTTGGAATTTTCTTTATTATTTATCTATTTATTTATTTATTTGTGTTACCACCAGATTTTGGTGAGGTCTCCACGTCAGTAAAGGTCCCATAAAAGCCTAATAAAGACCTCATATAGGCCCCGCTAAGGCCTCATAAGCCCAGCGAGGGCCTTCCAGATTAATAGAATCCTCATACACATAGCAAGGGCCTCATAAATACATTTAAGGCCCGATAGCAGGTTGGCACTCTCGAACTAAGTATGGCGAAGCCCTAAAGAGCCTCGACATTCATGGCTAACTCCGGGTGCTTCACTGACAATCGAACCTGTCACAAAGACACATGCACTGTGATATTTTGGTATAACCAGAGAGCTATTCAAGGAAAGATTGTGTTTGATTGACACACAGATTCTCACAAGGAAACCAAATATCAATCTCATAAAGATTAGGCAAAGTAATATAGAGAATCAATTCAAATAAGGGATAGAATTTGGGAGAGCATTGACAGCCAATTATTCTTATCTCATAAGAAAGGAGGATCCAATCAAATATCTAATTGATTGTTTTCCTAAATCAATTAGGACTCTGAGGCTATAGATACAACATCTCCGGTTGTTTTTTTCAGGTACGCATTATTCTCACCATAAAGCTCTGCTCAAATCTCTGTCTACTTGTCCCTTTCACACCCATTTTTATTATCCCCCGTACATTATTATATATAATGGCAGTTAACTTGATCGTCAGAGTACCAATGATTGTAGATCCTTTTTCTCTAGTGATCTTGGTACCTAATGGTCGTCCTAGTGTGCAGGTAACATACATGTTGGTAGATGATTGACTGGAGATCTGTTGAGACGTGGATAGTACATATTTCGACGTCAACAATTTGCATGAAAGTTGTCATTTCACAACTTGGCACTCCATTCCAAAAAAAAAAAAAAAAACAAATCTTATGTAGCGTTTTCACAAACCTAAAATTTAACTACCCGTAATATACTTCAATACAATTTAATGTTATTTTTCACAAATGAATGTATACAGCTGTATGTTATTTTCTCGTTATGTTATTCGCACTCTCGAACTAAGTATGGCGAAGCCCGTGAAGAGCCTCGACATTCATGTCTGACTCCAGGTGCTTCACTGACAACTGAATCTGTCACAAAGCCACATGCGCTGTGATATTTTGGTATAACCAGAGACGTATTCAAAGAAAGATTGTGTTTGATTAGCACACAGATTCTCATAAGAAAACCAAATATCAATCACATAAAGATTTGGCAACGTGATAAGGAGAATCAACTCAAATAAGGGATAGAATTTGGGAGAGCATTGTCAGCCAATTATCCTTATCTCATAAGGAAGGATGATCTAATCAGATATCTAATTGATTGTTTTCCTAAATCAGTTAGGAATATGAGGCTATAAATACAACATCTCTTATTGTTCTAATGAACGCATTATTCTCACTCTAAAACTCTACTCAAATCTCTGCCTGCTTGTCCCTCCCACACCCATTTTTATTATCCCCCGTACATTATTCTATATAATGCTAGTTAACTTGATCGTAGGAGTATCAACGATCGATAGACCATTTTTCTCTAGTGATCTTGGTGCCTAATGGTCGTCCTAGTGTGCAGGTAACATACAGGTTGGCAGATGATTGACTGGACTGTTGACACGTGAATAGTACATATTCCGACGTCAACAATTTGCATGAAAGTTGTCATTTCACAACTTGGCATTCCACTCCCAAAAAAAAAAAAAACAAATATTATGTAGCTTTTTCACAAACCCAAAATTTGACTACCTGTAATAACTTCAATACAATTTAATGTTATTTTTTACAAATGAATGTATACAGTTGCATGTTATTTGCTCATTATGTTATTCTTTTTTCTATAGAAAACTGTTGGTGTGATAATTGTAAGTGCACGATATCATTAACAAGTAATGAAGTGTATGAGTTGAGTATCATTCTCATGAAGACTGATGTTGTCATATTTTAAATAACTCGCAAGCGCACAAATCTATTCTCATTAGGAATGTTAAATTTAATCTGAATTAACTGTTATTCTAGGCTAACTAGGTTGAAAGGAGTTTGTTTGAAAATATATAAACTATAGACTAATTAAACTATTATTAGAAAATTAAATTGAAGATTCAAGTAGTTTGAATTACCAAGGTTTTGGAATCTACTGTTGTTTAACTTAGCAATTATTCAATTAACAACCAATTCCTACAATCGAATGTCTCACAATCAAATGTCCATTCAAAATCAATATATTGTCATCTTAAAAGGTTTATCAATTAAGTCCAAAAGAAGAAAACCTAATAACGGTTATCATTTTCTTGGATCTTAAATTACTTAAGCGTTTCTCATATCAAAGTCAATTCAAAGAAAACAAAGAATCAAATGGTTTGCATACTAAGCATTCTATGTATCCCAAATCGATAACAAGATAACAAAAAATCAAAAGAAATCAATAAAATACGTTCAAGAACCAAGCACGAATTAATCAAACCAATTTCTAACTATAAAAAACATGTGATATTTAAGATGAGAAAAATGTTCATTTAATTAATCCTATAAGACAAAACCATGAAAGTCTAAACTTGAAAATGGAATTGGAAGGATAAAAATATAATCACATCGTTTAAACAATGTTTCATCATCAACCTGTAAGGAATTGACGTATACATGTACAGTTAAAATTAAATCTGCAATTCCTATAAGCTAGATAAACCTTGTACTTAGATATTCGTGATAGAGGTTTACCTTGATGAAGTGAAATCTGATTATCTGATTAGCTGGAAGTGCAATCTTCAATACCACAGCTGTCTAATTGTCCAGCCTCCAATGGTAATCCACACAGCAAGAATAGATATGGAATTTCAAGATCAAGAACAAATGAAAGCAGAATTTTGGGAGTAATTGTATTGGATTTTGTCTCTTGCTTATGCTAGCAAGTAATGAAGACAGATTCACTTAATTTGTTGTGGCCTTTATATTTATAGGCGGCGCTAACCCTAACTTTGTTAGCTCACAACTAACAGATCTAATTAATTAATTTGACCCAATAAGTAATTAAGTCCGACCCAACTATTTGAACATTAGACATTAATTCTTACAATCACCCATTTGGACAAAGTCCAACTCTAGATGCTCAATTCTTGCTTTTTGTGTGTGACCCATTAGGTTCCCATTCACAATGGCAAACACAGTGATATTCTCATCGATTAACCTATATCGATCAATTCACGTCACTGTCCAAGATTGACATCTAGCAATGTATCAAGGCAATCCATGTGAAAGGAAATGTCATGTGATATGACAGAACCAATATATGTACGATTACCATGGAAATATAATCCCTTCATTAATATAACCCAATTGGTTAAGAGATATGGATCATCGTCAATCTCATTTCAACCAATTATATTATTCACCTCAACTATTCGTTGATCTAATCTAGTTATGATTAAAACATTTTCAACTCATAACTCTACCTCAGCCGATAATTTATATCAACTTAAGTGGGAAAAATTCAAGTTATAATCTCCTACTTTCTAGGAGTGATGAATCTTCATATTAGACATTCACAACCTTCGTATGATTTTCACTATACCCATACGACGTCTTCCAAGTGACTCATAATCTTCGAGTCCCATCAAACGTTTGCCATAGTATAGCGGTCCTCACATAAGATTCTATGATATTCTCAGGTCAAAGGACCAAATATACAACTATGCATTAGAGATTTACCACTGATACTTAGATAGTTATCCATGTGGAATCTTTAGGCGGATCATCCAATATCATGTTATCATAACAATGCATTCATATGTTCATTCAGATGTCCCTTTATATCTTAGCTCGTGAGATCATCTATTTTCTTCAAAAGAAATACAACACATGTTAGTCTATCTGCAATAATGATATCCATAT
This sequence comes from Forsythia viridissima, assembly GCA_030279155.1. Taxonomy (NCBI): domain Eukaryota; kingdom Viridiplantae; phylum Streptophyta; class Magnoliopsida; order Lamiales; family Oleaceae; genus Forsythia; species Forsythia viridissima. The sequence goes on along the minus strand of CM059039.1, from coordinate 7,736,388 downwards.
CTCATTATTACTATGACTAGGAATATTTCATAAATAAGTTATTTCTAACTTGTATCTCACAATCACAACACCTTGTGATTAACAAGTTATTATGAACTTTTCTTTGGACTCTATTATTTTAAATAATAAAATTTAAGAATAACATATCTACCATTTAAAATGTAAACAAATATTTATTTAATCAATTTGTTCATACACTTCAATGTCTAACAAAGAGTATATCACAAAATGTCCCATACAAAATAGATCCGATCACTCAGGTATCTTAGTACCATCAAATTGATCATGGCCATCATGCTTGTGTTGGGACAACAACTTTGTCAAAGGATCTGCTACATTATCGTCTGTCGAGACCCGTTTCACTTTATGTTATTTCTTAAGATCAACTACATGATGAGATGATATTGCCTCAATATATATCTAGATCATTGATGAGAACTGGGTTCTTTCGCTTGTGTGATGGCTCCATTGTTATCACAATACAAGGTATTGGATCAACAAGACTAGGAACTACTCCAAGTTCAATAATGAACTTCTTGATCTAAACCGTTTTCTTTGCTGCTCTTGAAGCAGCTATATATTTGGCATTTGTAGTTAAATTAAAGGTCGTATCTTGTTTGGAACTTTTCCAACTGACCGCACCACCATTTATAGTAAATACATATTCGAATTAAGATTTGCTATCTTCTTTATCAGACTAAAAGCTGGCATCAGCATATCTTTGAACTCTGAGTTCATTTTCTCCATACATCAAGAACATGTCTTTAGTCCTTCTTAAGTACCTAAGAATGTTCTTGACCATGATCCAATGTTTCTCGCCAAGGTTCGCTCAGAACCTGCTTGTGACACTCAAAGCATATGAAACATCCGATCAAGTACATAACATAGAATATATGATAGATCCTATTGCTGATACATAAGGAATTCTATCTATGTGGTCTCTCACAATCTGTGTTTTTGGATACTCTTTTTAGAGATAGACCCATGCCCAATAGAAAAATCTCCTCTTGGACTCTTCCATACTAAATCTTCTCAAGATTTTGTCTATGTACATAGATTGGAATAGGCCAAGCATTCTTTTACATCTATCTTTATAGATATTTATACCAAGAATGCATGTGCCTTTCCCATGTCCTTCATGGAGAAATTTTTGGATAACCGATTTTAGCATCGGGACATCGTTTCCTAATAATAGTGTCATCCACATACAAAATTAGAAATACGACTTTATTTCCACTAACCTTTTATACACACAAGGTTCATCTTCATTCTTGATAAAATCAAACATTTTGATTGTCTCATCAAAACGAAAATTCTAGCTCCAAGAGGCTTGCTTTAATCCATATATGGATTTCAGTAGTTTGCAAACTTGTTTGGCTCTGTGGATTCAAAACCTTCGGGTTGTGTCATGTACACATCCTCACTAAGATTTCCATTAAGGAATGCAGTTTTGACATCTATTTGTCAGATCTCATAGGCATGGTATGTTGCTATCGCAAGTAGAATCCAAATTGATTTAGACATGGCTACTGGTGAGAAAGTTTCATCAAAGTCAATTCTTTGTTTTTGCTTGTAACCCTTCACAACCAATCTTGCCTTGTAAATATGAACATTACCATCCATGTCGACCTTTTTATTGTAAACTAATTTACACCCTATAGGTTTTACTCCTTTAGGTGGGTCAACAAAGGTCCAAACCTTGTTTTCGTACCTGGAGTATATCTTGGATTCCATGGCTTCCTACCATCTATTTGAGTTAGCACTTGACTTCAATTCTGCATAAGTAGTATGTTCATCTTTCTCGATTAGTAATACATTACTAGTAATTAGGAGATCGTATCTCTGAGGAGAATGAATGACCCTGCCCGACTTACGCATAACTGGTGTGTCCTTTAGAATTAGCTGTTTCTTTTCCCAATCTGTGCCTCATCAGATGCAAGCTCATCCATTGGATCATCTAATTGGTCGATTTTATTTGTGGTTTCTTGAACCTCTTCAAGATCTACTTTGCTCCCACTATGTTATCTAAGAATACAACTATTTCGATACATGACCTTTATCTTGATAGGATTGTAGAAATAATATCCTGCAATTTTCGTTTGGATACTCCATAAATAAACATTTATCAGATTTAGCTCCTAGCTTATCTGATTCAATGCGCTTCACATAAGCACCATTTTTCCAAACCTTCATGTATGAAAGATCGGGTCTTTTTCACATTCCATAACTCGTATGGAGTTTTATTGACCGATTTAGATATGACACGTTTTAGTATGTAACATGCAGTGTTAAATGCATATCTCCAAAACGATTTTGGAATAACTACACGGCTAACTATTGATCGTACCATATCAAGTAAGGTGCAGTTTCTCCTTTCAGATACACTATTTTGTTGTGGTGTATACGGTGGAGTCCACTGCGAGAGAATCTCATTCTCTCTTAGATAGTCTAAAAACTCACCCCTTAAATATTCGTCACCTCGATCATATTTAAGTGTCAATATTTTTCTCAATTTGCGTTTCTACTTCTTGCTTGAATTTCTTGAACTTTTCAAGGACTTCTCTCTTGAATTCCATCAAGCATATAAAACCATATCTAGAATAGTCATAGGTAAATATGATGAAGTAAGAAAAGTTACTTCTAGCATCTGTATACATTTGTCCATATACATCAGTATATACAAGATCCAAAATGTTTGCAACTTTGTCTCCTTTTCCAAAAAATGGGATCTAGGTCATTTTTCCAAACGGGCATGATTCACATTTATCAAATGTCATATTCATTAGAACCCAAGTATTCATCTATATATAACTTGGTGATGAGTTTTTCATTTATATGACCAAGTATGCAATGCTAATGACATGAGTTGTTAGTTTTATCTCTTTTATGCATGTAGTTCCTCTTATAATGTCATTTGTTTCACATTGAAAACATGGATTATCAGACTTGGATTTGTCTTTGTCTGCTTTAACTGTTTTCCAGTATATTTGGACATCTTGGATCTTTTCTGAAAGGTCCTTTTATATTTCTTCTTGTTATCCTTAGATGTGTCAATAGCCAAAATTTACCCATTCCCTTGGGCTCAACATTTTTCAGCATGTTTTGTAGCTCGGGTAGGGTACATTGAATCTTATTCATGTTGAAGTTCATAATGAACTGCAAAAAACTATTAGATAGGGACTGCATAACTAAGTCAACACTCAGCTACAGTCCATGGTAAAACTCAACTGGTTTAATTTTTTAATATAACCAATTATCTTCAATACATGAGCACCAACTGAAGATCTTTTTATCATAATACCTTTGTATAACCTTTTTGGATGTCTCATACCATTTAGTCCGTGACTGTTTATCATTCAACTACTTCAAATGATATATATTGGTATAGGCATCCATAGCCTCGTGCAGTTTTTCTAACTCATGTGACATACTGTAAGCATCACATGTTGCAATGTTACTATCATCATTGTGTTTATTGTAAGCCTGCACGATCTCCGACATAGCCTCCTCAATAGGAGCTTTTGGCATTGGCTGCTCAATGACATATCCAATTTTTCTTTTTCATGCTTGAGAACAATTCTCTGATTGTGGTGCCAGTCCAAAAATTTGGTCTGGTACGTTTGTTGGAATCTAATATGCCTCTCAAACTCATATGATTACTTATGATTCAACAATTAAATAACAAGATAGAACAATTAATTAAATATAGAAAATTAATTTAATTATGGACTTATATTAAATTAATTATACTCTCACTGTTTAAATTGAATTAATGACATTCAAACATTAATTAATAGAATCGGTTAGATTCCTAGTAGGCTAGGATCCTTTTTGTTTTATTAGAACTTTGAGTGACTCAACAAATCCTAATAAAATATCCAGGTCAATACTTCTATCAATCACATCTCTATGTGACTTCTAGATAATCAAGTAGACAACTTATTGTCGCACACATCTTATGTGTTTACTTGATTGTGCCCCTAAAATTTTATATTCTTGACTGATTCAACAAAAAAATTTACTTAAATTTGACTCATAGTTCAAACATCAAATGTTTCATAGTGATAAGCATATTCATGAGTGAACAGCCTTAAGTGATTTAACAAACTGACATCGATAATGGACTCTGATTTTTCACTATAATAATAGAAGACACGTTGTATTAACCATTTAATACGAATTTAATATTTTGATAAAGAGGGGTTTGTCTCATCATATTTATTTACATTAACTAATATCCAACATACAATCAATCATACATAATAATAATAATTGTGGACAATTATGGACTTTCTTTATCTAGTCTTCCTGAGCCAAAAGAAAGACTAGTTGGCCAATTCCTAGGGAATGTTGTATTCGATCATCGAAAGCTAGATGCAATCATCTCCATCTCTTGCTGCAACATATATCTTATACTAATTATTTTCTTGTGGCCCAACTGCAACTTGTATCCTATACTAGTTGACACATTGGCCTAGATAAATGGACACGCACACCCATAATAAATAAGTGATTATTTCACCATATACTACAAAATATAAAATAATTTAAAAAATACTATTTAACTTTTTTATTCAAAAAATACTTTTTATTTTTATTTTTGTATCAATTGTTGTTACATTTGTTATGTTTGTTAATAACAAATGTAACAACAAGTGTTACAAAAATAAAAAAAAAATAGTATTTTTAGAATAAAAATAATATGATAGTATTTTAAGAAATATTTTATTTATTGTGATTATTTTTGAAAAAACCCCCAACAAATAAAGAGCTCGAAAACCCAATTAAATAAATAATAGGCTCGCAGGCCCAACGAAAAAGCAACAAGAATAATTAACCATACAATCAATCACATGGGTCGAGTCCATAATCATCCACTAAACATCTATTTTAATATGTAATTTTAAAAATATATTAATTTCTAAATTTACAGATTTGACTGTGTAAGTCTAAACATTTTAGACATTTCAAAATGGACTAAACAGAGTTAAATAATTAATCTAATTAATTAATTAAATTTCCAACAATGATTAATCAAATTAATCAATTAATTTTGTTCATAAAGGGGATTTTTCAAAATTTATTTTATTTACCAATATAAAGTCATACCCTAAATTGATGATAAAATTTGTATATGGTCAAAATTACAATTTTATATAGTAAAGTCAAAATTTAATCTGGTCAAAAATTTAAAATATAGTTTAAAACAGATTTTAGTCAATTTTGAATATTTGACCAGCATTAAAAGATTTAATAATTACAAATTTTCAAAAAAATTCAAAATTGCATTTAAGACCTTAATTTCTATTTAAAAATTGAGGACTTACTTGCAATTTTTGAAATTGCACAGTCAATCCTTTGATTCAATAAATCAATGGGCTTTCTTGTGCAATTTCAAAAATTGTATAGAAAGCCCTTATATAATTTTAAAACATTGGGCCTTTTATGCAATTTCTAAAATTGCACAGAAGACCCTTCTTTTATTTTAAAACAGTGGGCCTTTTATGAGAGACTCCTTTTATTTCTTTTGAAATTAGGGGGCTTTCCACGCAATTTTCAAAATTGCACAGGAGGCCCCCGTCCCCAATTCAAAAAAAAAATGCAGAAAAAGGTCAAGTTTGAACCTTACCGTGCCGGCTGTACCAGCGCTGCTTTCTGTCCTCTAGCGGTGGCCTAGCCGATGTCCCACACCAATGGCCACTGCTATTTCTCCATCAAACAGCAGAACTGTTGATTTCCTACCTCGAAATCAACGGTGGCGACAGTTGATTTCTCGGTGGTAGTTCGTTGGGGGTGCTTCCAAAACGTCGCCGCTGATAGTCGACTCAATTGTTGGCCAAATTGTCTTGTTCGAACAAACCCAAAACCAATTTCATATTTTGTATTTTTAAAAAATTCACAAGTTTTTATTTCACTGTCAAATCTCAAATCAAATTAATATACCAATAACAATTATTGTTCGATTAATCAAAGAAATCTAACGAACTCTAACGAGTAACAAGGTAGGCTGCGATACCACTGTAAGGAATTGACGTATACATGCACAACGAAAATTAAATCTGCAATTCCTATAAGTCGGATCAACCTTGTACTTATATAGAATTTGTGAAAGAGGTTTACCTTGATGAACACCGTGAAATCGAATTATCTAATTAGCTGGAAGTACGATTTTCAATACCACAGCTAGGGCTGGGCAAATAACCCGCAAAATCGACGAATCGACCGAACCCGAACCGCCTTGGGTCGGTTTGGATCGGCTTTTGGGCCCAGTCTGGTCGGTTTTGAAAAAAATTCTTTATTATTCTTTAACCTGGACCAAACTGAAAACCCGTACCGACCTGAATCGGTTTGGGTCGATTTCGAGCCCATTTTTTCTTAATTTTTGTGGTTTCGGTTTGGCTTTCGCCAAACTGATTTTGTTTGTTCAGGTTGGGTAGGGTTGGTTCCTACCCTTAACCATATCTGTCCAATTGTCCAGCATGCAATAGTAATCCACATAACAAGAACAGATATGGACTTCTACGATCAAGAACATATGTAAGTAGAACTTTGGGAGTAATTGTATTGGGTTCTGTCTCTTGCTTGTGCTAATAAATAATGAAGACAGATTGGCTTAATCAGTTGTGACATTTGTATTTACAGGCGACACTAGTCTTAACTTTTTTACTCCACAACTAACATACCCAATTAATTAATCTAATTAATTAATTTGGTGCAATAAGTAATTAAGTCAAACACAACTATTTTGACATTGGACATTAATTCTTATACAACATTGGCTCAAGAAAATTAGAATAACATAATTAAATTAACAACAAAAGATTTAATAGAACCTGACATGGATTGAAAGAGAATATATCTTTAAAAACTCTTGTTTGGCACGTGATTCTTCCTCTTGTTTTCTTAGCCGTCATTCTCCCTTTCTTTGACCTACAAAATATCCTTATATAGTCCCAACCTTATATTAAAACTCATGCACATAAAAAAAAAACCGACTTAAAATTGGAAATAATATAAAAACAATCGGATAGGCTGTGAATTGCGGCAAACAAGCCTTTGCCAAGTTGCCGCAGTCCATCGTGGGTTGCTTGCAGCATATAGAGAAAATTGTCTCAATTTGCCATTTTCCAAAATTTGCAGGTTTGGTCTCCAATGTTTCTGAATTATGCGATTTGATCTCCACTTCAAGTTTTTCATACATGTTTAGTCCTTTTTTCTCTAAAGCTTCAAAAATTGAACTTCTACTTCTAAAAACTTCCACTTTGGTCCCTGAATCTCCACGGTCGTCGTTCATAGTCGGTCTTAATCCAGATAATACATTAGCTAATACTTTTATCAATAAAAAACTTACTAACAAAATAAGATGAGCAAGTAAAATGTATAATAAAATTGTACTCATCAAACATCCCCAAACCTATATTTTACTAGTGCTCGAGCAAAAATAGAGATAAAAATATTAGTTATTCTTTTTTTTTTTTTTTTTGTTTTGTTTTATAAAGTCACTTTGTATTCACTTCATCAATCAAATTAATAACAACTAATTGATAAAAGTATAAGCATTATCAAAGACTTGAAGAAATATGACTCCCATATCCATCAATTTACACATCTGAGTTAATATACTCGTACAGTTAGATTAGCTATCAAAGCTACAGTAACCAAACAATTTTTCAGAATACCATGTCAATTCTCAAATCTCACAATATGTATGTAGGCACATTACTCTCAGAAGAAAATAAACTCAATTTTGTGTGTTGCTCAGGACAAAAAGATAAATTGAGTGTTACTAAATAACAATGGCATCCCACTTACCCCCAAGATGTACTCGTAAAAGAAGACAAGTAAAGCCAAATTTTGGTATAATCTCACCTCCAAGTGAACATATAATCTCCTAGATATTGGTAGACAAGTAAAGCCAAATTTTTTCTTCCAAATATCACTACCCACTACGACCTATAGTACCATTGACTTTGTTAGAAAATTCTTTTGTTTCGCATGTGTACGGATCGCACAAGTAATAAAATAGATTTAGAGTCCAAGTATCGTACCCACATAGATTTAGATAGCTCTACACAATTAGATTAATCTTAATCGAATCAATTTAACTTTTGAAGTTTGGTTGCTTAAGAACTAATTAAAATCTTAACTAAAAATAATAAATAATTATAATTTAAATAAATAGACGAATTACTTTGAATATGATAAAGAAAAGCGTACTAGGATCCAGAATCCACTCATACCAATCACCTTTAACCCGAACCATTGAATTTAATAACGCAATTTAATTATGAAGATCAATATTCCTAAGTTGTTTAACATTCTCTCTCGAGTAAAATTAAACATATCCTTATATGTGACCTGACTATATCTCTATGAGAGATGCGAACAAACAAGAATGTATTAAAATTTGTGAATACTTAAAGATCACGTAAATCATAGCGGTATATCTCTATCCTCTATCGGACTCTACGATAATTGATACTAAGTTTAGAAATCAATATCAATTATTTAAAAGAAAAAGAAATCAATTATTTAAAATTAAAAATATGCTTGAATATAAAAAACTAGGTTAAAAGAAATAAAGGTTCATGATATGAGTTTTATCATGATCCTAGCACAAAATAATCTAGCCTAGCATACTAAGAAGAAGGGAAAAAAAAACAGAAAATATAAAAGTCATCACTCGGAGAAGAGGAAATTCTCGAAATAATCGATCTTGATCTTCGTTCAATTTTCAAAAGAATAAATCTTGATCTTCCTTCAATCTTCGTTTCTTGATTCTTCTCTTGTTTTTATCTCAAAATCGGCTCCTAATATAAGAGTTAAGAACTTATATATATAGTTCCATAGTAGTATCTAAAGAGATCCCAAAAATCATTAAAATCGTATTTCAAAAAGTTTCCTAATTAGAGTCGAACTCAAAAAGGCAACAAAATCTAGTTTTTTTAGGGTTAATTACACTAATGGTCCCCATTGATTTCATCTCCATTCTTTTTTAGCAGATATCATCCCCATTCTTCCATTTATTCTCACAGAGAGTGTTCAAATTATTATTTTTTACTATTCTGACAATTTTATCCCTAGACTTAAATAAATTAAAATAATAAGAAAAAAATACAATAAAAATATTGCAATTGGGCCCTTAATCTTTTTAAAATTACAAATAAATCTTAAACAATTTTATTTTATTCAAATTAATGTTCTTCCCCAACTCAAAAAAATCACGTTTTCCCACCCACCCCATCTCTTCGCTCTCATCATCACATTCTTTAAACCCCGAAGAATGCAATTGGGCCCTTAACCTGTTGGGCACGATGTGGAACCCAATATCAGCCATGTAGGAGTGGCCGCTGCCACTGACGAATATGGATGAGTTACTGAAATATTATTTTTCACTGAAAGATTCTCTCCCTATCTTGTTTCCTTTCTCTCTCACTCTCGAGGGATTCACACACACTCTCTCTATACCCAAAATAACATTAAACCCTCTTAATTTTATTTTGTTCACAGATCCATAATCCAAAAACTCATTTTCTCCTTTCTTTGTTGCTGTGTTTTTGAAGATTGTAGCAGTGGATTTGGAGAACTAAGTCGAGGAGCGAGAATCAGTGATGAAGTCCGAAATGGGTTTTGAAGTAGAATTTTTGGCTCAAATTGAAGGATTTGTACCCAAATCCAGATTTAAGGATATAAGTATTCAACAGTCGAACGAGACTCGACTCGATTCGAATAGGTTAGATCACTGCTACGTGCCTAGGGTTAGGCAGAGTGAGGCCAATGAATTTACTGTTTATGCGAGGAATAAGAGGTTGAAGAATAGTGGAGGTAAAAGCTAGGAGAGGATTGGGTATTTCGATAAACTTAACGGGCGTTATGGAAATTCGTATAGAGATGTAAAATATGTGAGTTCAAATGGTGGAGTTGTACGTTTTGGAGGTGATTTAGTGAACGCCAGTGGGGTCGACGGTGGTTTAGGGACTTCGAGGTTTAAAGAATGTGATGATGAGATCGAAGGGGTGGGGTGGGTTGGGAAAACACGATTTCTTTGAGTTGGGGAAGAACACTAATGTGAATAAAATAAAATTGTTTAGGATTTATTTGTACTTTTGAAAAGGTTAAGGGCCCAATTGCAATATTTTCATTGTATTTTTTTAATTATTATTTTAATTTATTTAAGTCTAGGGGTAAAATTATTATAGAATATTTAGAATAGTGAAAAATAGTGATTTGGGGACCCTCTATGAGAATAAATAGAAGAATGTGGATGATATCTGCTAAAAAAAAGAATGAAGATGAAATCGTTACAAACCTGAAAGAATGGGGACCATTAGCGTAATTAACCCCCCCTTTTTTTAAGAAAATACACTGGGAGATCACCCAGTGCAATACTGGGCGATTGCCCAGGCTTCGTTTTTGTTTTTTGCTGTTGTTCCATGAAGCTGGGCATTCGCCCAGCTTTAGAATTTCTGCTCTGCGATTGCTTTTCAAATGGCCATAATTCTTGTAGGAAACTTCAAATTGAGATTCGTAAACAAAATTTGAATCGTAATTAAATTATCTTTCCAATGGTATATCATTTGCCTTGTGGAGATTTTAATACCAAAATTTGTGCTCAAATTTTCCCACATGCTTCGGTAGGTAGTTTCTCAATCCGGTCTTTGATTTTCAGGGGTTTGATCCTTTGCTTCAACTCTTCATTGTTACTCCAACACACATTAAACATATTGATTTTATTTTTTTCCTTATCCTCCAATATTTGATTCTTGATATTCAATTCAAAAACTTAACTTCTTCTCATTTACTCGTCGATTTCACCAAATTATTCTTCATTCCGTCCATTTTTCTCTAATTGCTTATAATCAAGTCCAAAACTAAAATATAAAGAATAGTATACTAAATCAAGTATAAAATTAATAAAATAATGGGATAGAAGCTTAGTTTTAAAACTCGAATAAGTGCACAAAATACACATATCAAACACCCCGAACTAAACTTTTGTTCGTGCTTGAACAAAAACAAAACAAAACTACAGGAATTTACTAAGTTATGAGAATGCTTTGGAAACTGAGTCAATGTTTTATAAAACAACACTTTTAGAAAGATTTTAAACAACACCACAAATAAATTTTTAATATTCGATGCTCAACCTTTTGTGAGTGTGTGAATAGCCAAATATTGAACGTACACATATATTAGACCACGACTAATATTGTGTTGTTGATATTTTTATAATCCCGAACTCTTTGAAGTCATTTATTCCTTACACCTCTTGTAAATTATCATACTTCTAATATTTTTTTCTCCAATCTCGAGGTGTTCTAGTGAATTTGGTTCCTATTGATCAATACAATACATGTTTCAATTAAAGTCGTAAAAATTAGAAACTTGTATTCCTAGAACTAAGATGGTGAGCGATTTCTAAATTCTCATCTCCAGTCTCTGAGGTCCTAACCTAACAATCCTCACCGAGCACCTTTAACTCTTTTTATTTTATATAACTAATATAAACAATCTTACATCTTGTGTGCAATACTTCTCTCCTGTAAACTTTTTATGTGACCCATGTAGCGAGCTTTGGGCTGATGACTCCCAAGTCAGATGACCATAGGGCACTAGATTTTAAGATACCCTAACAGACTTAATTGTTTGAATCACACAAGCTATAAAAGAAGTGAAACATGTAATTTTCCATTTTTTTCTCATCTTCTTTCTTTCTTTCTTTTTTTATTTTTGTTTTCATGGTATTCGATTCTCAACAGTGATTAGTGCCCAGTTTAGATTTCTTGACTAGAACCTATTCAACCAAAGATGAGACCCAAAAAAACCCAAACCATCAAAATTCTATGAACACGCGTACTAACTTTAACACCTCCAAACTGTTCTCAAATAGTTTGGTTACTAGTTTAAGGATTTGGGAACGAGATTTTTCACAACAATTCTAAGTCAACAATATCAACTCATACACTCAAGTCATGTTCCCATATAAGTGTTAAGTCAATAGTGGCTACGTGCTCCATTAATCTAGTCTAACATGGATAAATATTCAAGTAAAAATACAGTTTAGGTGTTGTCCTTTAGGTGTTGTCCAATATTCTAACTAAAAATGTACCTAACTTCAAACAAATACTACCATAATTGGCAGCAATCCTTTCAACAATAACTAGAAAAATATTTTTCTTATTTTTCTTAAAATAATTTTTTTACAAATATGTTAGTATATAGACCGAGATAGTAAGCAAATAAAAGATAATCCAATAAGTTCCCTGATACTTATCCCACCCCAAACTAAAATATTACATTGTTCCCAATGTAATAACAAAAATAATGAAATAAAGAAAGAAAGAGATTAGTTACTCCCTGGAGGTAGATGTGAAAAAGATGGTATGGGTTGATCATACGGACTGTAAAACACTTGCAAAAGTAATTAGCATTGTCAAACACTTGCAAAAGTAAAATCCACCGATTCAACCTTGGTATAGCACAGTCAAAAAATAATTACTTTATACTCTACAAGATATGATCAAAATTTATCTAACACAAATACAACTGTTAGCATTTCTTTATCCGTAGTAGAATAATTCAACTGTTCATTGTTAAGAGTCCTACTAGTATAGTAAATGATAGAAGGCAACTGATCTAATCTCTATCCTATAACTACTCCTACAACATACTTAGATGCATCATACATGAGTTCAAAAGACAAATCCCAATTAGGTGGTCGAATGATAGGTGAAGTAGTAAAAATCATTTTCACTCTTTTAAATGCATCTAAACAAGAATCGTTAAAGATAAAAGATACATCTTTAACAAGTAAATTGTATAAGGATCTAGACATTTTACTAAAATTATTAATGAATCTTCTATAAAGTGCAACATGCCCAAGAAAAGATATTACTTCTTTTACTGATTTTGGAGGTGGAAGATTGGAAATAAGATCCACATTGGCCTTGTCAACTTCAATACTTGTCAACTTCAATACTGCTACTAGTGCTAATGTGACCAAGACCATAAAGTCACATTTTTTCCAATTTAAAACCAAGTTCTTTTCCTTGCATCTCTGCAAAATAAAGTTAGATGGCGCAAATATTCATCAAAAGAATCTTCATACACAGAAAACTCATCTATGAATATTTCAAAAAAACTCTAAACTATGTTAAAAAATATACTAAGCATACATCTTTGAAAAGTAGCAGGTGCATTACAAAAACTAAATGATATTCTTTTATATGCAAAGGTTCCAAAATGACAAATGAAAGTATTTTCTCTTGATCCTCTAGAGCTACACCATCTAGAAAATAATAAAAATCATAGTATGTAAGCCTATCAAGCAATAAATGGAAGATGATTGTGATCTTTTCTAATGACTAAATTCAATACAAACATGCCAACTTGTAGCTACTCTAGTTGGAACCAATTCATTGTTAGTATTAGTAACTATTGTGATACCTATTTTTTTTGGTACAACGTATATTGGACTTACCCACGTACTATTAGAAATAGGATAAATAATCTCAGTATCTAACAATTTAAGCACTTCATCTCTTACCACCTCTTTCATGTTAGGATTCAACCTACGTTGCATCTTTCTAGTAGACCTAGAATTTTCATCAAGATAGATGCGATGCATGCAATCCACTGGGTTTATACTTTTGATATAAGCAATTGTCCATCCCAGTGCCTCTTTATGTTCAGTCAATACATTAACAACTTACTTTTTTGCGCATCATCAAGAGAGAAAGAGAAAATTATTGGTAAAGTGTCGGCCTTTCCCAAGAATGTATATTGCAAAGTGTCAGGCAATGTTTTAAGCTCCAATTTTGGTGGTTGTTCATTTGATGAGATGTTCTTCTTCTCACTTTTTGGAAGTAACTCAATTTTCTGTTTCCATGGGATAGGTGTTGACTCAAGCACGACATTCACTTCATTGATAGCACTGTCAACATCACAATGTAAACCACATTGAGTTAAACATATTTTTAAGGAATCATCACAAGTAGTAGAAACAAAAGCATCTTCAACTAATGTTTTTATGATATCACCATCAGCAACTTCATCATCTCATGTGGTTGCTTTTTTATATTAAAAACATTCTATTGTATTGTCATGTTACCAAAAATAGCTGTCAGTAATTTTATGTGTTAAATAATTCTGCAAGTGTACGAATCGCACAAGTAATAAAATGGATTATGAGTCCAAGTATCATTTCCAAAAGGATTTAGATAATTCAATAACAATTATACTCACCTTAACCGAATCTAATTAACTTTGAAAAAAAAAATTGTGATTTAGGACTAATTAGAATAATAAACTAAGAACAATTAAATAATTATAACTCAATTAAGTAAAAGATGAATTTAATAAAATTACTTTAACTTTGGAAAAAAAAAGTACTAGGATCCCGAATCCACTTATAATTGTTAATTCTACTATCTTGATTCTTGGTATTGACAAATTACATCAGTTATGAAGTTCAATATCCTAAGATTGTTTAACAGTTTCTCTAGAATAAAATTAAACATATTCATATGTATGACTCGACTATATCTCTATGACGAATGCGAATACAAACGAATGCATTAAGTCTCTATGGATAATTAAAGATTACCTAAAATATAGCGGTATATTTATATCCTCTATCAGACTTTAAGATAATTAAAATAGCGTCTAGCATGATTCGATCTTTCGATAGTAAAACAAACTACAACAATCATACAATTACTACGTATATAATTGTAGATACAATTAAATCAAAATTAATTATTCAAAACTATATTGAAATAAATCATCAAAAGCCAAGTCTCAAAATAGGAGAATTTAAACTACAAGCTTCATCGTAATCCTAGCACTAAAAGGTTTAGCCTAGGATACTAATAATAAGAAAATAAAGAGGAGAAGAAAATATGGAATTCATCACCCGGAGAAGAAGAAAACTTGAAAGAGATGATGTTTTGATCTTGGTCTTTGTTGAATTCTTGAAAAAGCAATTCTTGATCTCTAGTTGGTGTTTTCGTTTATTGTTTTTCTCCCAAAAATCAACACGTGACTATGAGTTTATATTCTCATATTTATATGTCCCTAATGGTGTCCCAAAAGATCCCAAAATAATACAAAATACGTGGCCAATACGTTTCCTAATCGAATTAGAAGTCTGAAAAGGAAAGAAACCACGCGTACAAAAATTAACACTTGGCAATCGCCCAGTGCAATGTCGGGAGATCGCCTAGGTGACTGAAATTGTATACTGTTTTTGGAAAACAGTGATGGGCGCTCGCCTAGCTAAAAATTGGGCAACCGCCCTTATTATTTTGCTATTATGCTGTTTTGGTTCTCCACTCTGGGTCATGGTCAATTTGGTCCTTCAAGTTTCCAATAGCTTCTAATTTGTCCTCAAGCTTTTAAGTGAATGCAATTTGATCCTCATACTTTTGAAATATTTGCCAACTTGTTACTCTTTTCATCCAATATTCTCCAACTGTTTATAAACGGGTCTAAAACTGAAATAGAAGCAATAATACACTAAATTAACTATAAAATCAATAATATGATGGGATAAAAGCTTAGTTTAAAGGCCTAAATAAGTGCACAAAATGAACTTATCAAATACCCCCAAACTAAACATTTATTCATGCTCAAACAAAGACAAAACTAAAATATAAATTTAAACTAAGCTTAGAGAATCAACATGAATTTAGTCAGTGTTAAATTTTGTACTATATGCCTCAATTTCAAAAATAGAGCAATACTTTTAGAAAGAGATTAAAAAACACCACAAAAATTTTTACTTATCTAATGCTCGACCTTTTGTAAGTGTGTGATTAGCCAAAAATTGAATTTACACCTGTATTAGATTACGACCAATATTATGTTGTTGATATTTTTACAATCCCGAACCTCTTGTAGTCATTTATGCTTTACACCTCTCGTAAATTATCATACATCTAAAGTTCTTCTCTCCAATCCCGAGGTATTCTAATGAATTTGGTTTCTATTGATCAACACAATGCTTTTTCAAATTAAGTGGTAAACATCAGAAACTTGTATTCCTAGAACTATGATGGTGAGTGATCTCTAAATTCTTACCTTTAGTCTTCGAGGGTCTAACCTAGCAATCCTTACCGAGCACTTAAACTATTTTTATTTTATTTAACCAATATAAACAACCTTACATCCTGTGCAATACTTCTCTTTTACAAGCTTTCTATGTGACCCATGTAGCGAGTTTTGGGCCGATGACTACCAAATCAGATAACCATAGGGCACCAGGTTTTAAAACACCATAAGAGGCTTAATTGCTCGAGTCCCACATGCTATAAGAGAAATGAAGATGTAAATTTTGAAATTAATTTTTTTATACACGACACATGTAGCGAGCTTTGGGTCAATGACTCCCAAGTCAGATGACCATAGAGCACCAGGTTTCAAGATACCCTAACAGACTTAATTGCTCAAGTCAGATATTTTATTTTATTTATTAACAGTGAGTAGTGCTCGGTTTAGATTCTTTGACTACAACTTGTTCAACCAAAGATGAGACCCAGAAAATCCAAACTATCAAAATTCTCAGAAAACACGTACTAACTTTAACACCCCCAAATTTTTCTCAAACAGTTTGGTTGCTAGTCTAAGGATTTAGGAACCGAATTTTCATAATAATACTAAGTCAACCACATCAACATAAACACTCAAGTCATGTTTCCATATCAGGGATAAGTCAATAGTGGCTACGTGCTTCAATAATCTGGTCTAACATGGATAAGTATTCAAGTAAAAAAACAAGTTCAAGTGTTGTCTAATATTCTAACTAAAAAAAGTACTCAATTTCGAACAGATATCATCATTGGCGGTACGATATTCAACAACAACTAGATAAATAAACTAAAAACTAAGATTTTATTTTTAAATTTTTTTTAATAACAAAATATTTCAGTTATACAAACCTGAGTAATAAGCAATTTCAAAATCAATTAAGTAACCTGATATTTTTTAACCTACCCCCAAACAAAAACATTACATTGTCCCCAATGTGAAATCAAATTAGAACAAAATGAAAAGATGAAAAGATCAGGTACTTTCTGGGATTAAAGGTGGAGAAGAGAGTCGTGGCTGATTGGATGGTCCATCAGAAGTAGATCCGTGGTGAGGAACGCTCAGGGTTGAGGACTGAGAGACGATGGTATAAATGTCGTCCATGCGCTGTGCAAAATAGAGCATTCGACGGTTGACATCGTCATATGAGTAATTGACAGTCTGTTGCTTGATTCTGAGTGTAATGTTGGACACCGTCAATGAGTCCATTTCAATACGCATATGGTCAAGTGTGCGCTGCATGGCCAACTGTGTGCGCTGAATAGAACTCAAAACCTGACCCTGCTCGGATAACTGGGTAAAAATTTGATGCAAGAGACGATCAGTCTCAACAGCTACTAGAGCTGGATTTTCTGTTGCTTGTCTGGCCATATGATTGCCCAATGTTCGTTTGTTAATAGGTGGTTCGGGAGTCTAGGGATCCTCATGCAGAAGTAATGGAATTTTCTCTAATGGACAAATTGCGCTAATGAGACAAGAAAACATGGGGGATCGGCCAAACGTACACTGTGATGCAAGATCATTAATGAAGCAGAAGATGTGAGTCCCCAAGTCAATTTTGTGCCCGCTTACAAGATGATATAAGAACTGGGCCCAGGATTCATTGTAGTCCGTGCGGTGAGAGGTAGGATCGATGTTATGACACACAAAAATATAGAAGATATGTAGGCTCTCTGTCAGCTGATTATGTAAGAATTTGGATCCAACAAGAGGTCAAGCGTATGCTCTTCCATAAAGAAACTGAGTCACTAGTGTCATGTCAAGATCGGCCGGGACGTGCTTAATATTGTTGGTGGTTAGCCCATAATAAATTTCTATCACAGCTGGACTGAACTTAATCCACTTCCCACAGACCCAAGTGGTGTACCGATGGTCTGCTTCAGGTTCCTCAATGGTGTGATTGAAGTTGGCAAGAAATTCTTTAACCAAGGATGGGTAGGTCAAATGAGGTTTACCCACTACCTTTTGCCAACCACAAGAGTTGATGAGATTCGCCATCTCGGAGTAGCAGAAGTCTGTTAGAATTACCTCCCTTTCGGCCCATAAATTTTTATTCATTAGCTACTTGTTGTAAATATGTTCTTCTTCAATACCCTGAAATCATGGGATACCTCTATCATTAACATGTGCGTCAACTTGTCAGCGTCGATTAGATGAAGAATCGACCTTCTCTTTCCATTTTTTTGTCGGTGGGTCTTTTCGTTTTGGTGCCATGGTATCTAAGAAAAGGAAAAATTATATCATTAAGCACCATATTGAATGAAAGAATATTTAAAACACACCAAAAGAAAAGAAAAATAGAGAATTTTCTTATTTTAAACTTAGGCTAATCACTACTTTTCACCATCGGGAAAGTTGAAAGTTGAGGAAATATTGAAAATTTTAGAGTCATCTTCGGACATATGGTTCTACATAGATTGGTCTTGATCATGTTCAAAATTGAGGTAAAACAGAGATCATATGATGAGGACGGGAGGGGGAGGAAAGTGGGGTCGTATGCAGGTCGATGCCTAGTCATGGCATACCATGACTGTCTACTTTGGGATGAAGTGGTGTGGACAATTTCCTAAAGCAAATCCCCTGTAATGATGCATAATAAACAAGCCTAAAATAAGTGTGAAAAATGTCCAATTCAAGGTAACCTTCATTTCATATGAAACTCTATTTCGGCATTTGAGCAAAAAATATCTGTGAAGGTTGAGTTTGAATAGAGTTGAGATTTGAATGTAGCCAAAAATTTATATGTCAATCTCACCATTCCCAACAAACCATCAACTACCTAAGCCCATCCTCCTCATTGTGTCATCATAAAATCGAAAGCTTTCAAGCCAAAAAGGTAAAATTGAGATTAGAGGAAGATAGATCATACCTTGGATGGAATATTGGTTTTGATGATGAAAGGATTGCAATGGAATGCCTTGAAACCGTGTTTGAATTTGGATGAATTAAGGTACGATGAAAGATTAGGGCTTTGGATGATCTTAACCGTGTATGGGAATGCAATGTAATTCCTTGAGTGCCTGATGAAAAATGAAAATTTTTTGGCCGTGTCTACACTTAAGTGCTGGGTAAGTTTTAAAATTGAATTAAAAAAACTTTTTGGACATTCTAAATGTGGAATTTATTCATGAATATAACTTCACGATATTGTTCAAATTTTAAAAAAATGGTGATGATTGGATATTGAACGGCTCATATGGTCGTTCAAAAAGTGTTTTTGTGACTCATAGTTGGTATATATAGTTTCATTAAAGCATTTTGATGATAAATACATAATGAAATCAAATAAAAAATACGTTTAGAACATCTAAAAGTGGGTTAGACTCGTGAATTTTTTCAAATGTTAACAAAAGATGTTCGACATTGAGCAACCTATATGACTATCCAAAACGTGTTTTTGTGATTTCAAACACTATATCTAACTTCCTATGTGTATTATGATGTAGAATAAGTTTTAAAATTGAATTAAAAAAACTTTTCGGACATTTTAAACGTGGAATTTATTCATGAATATTACTCCACGATATTGTTCAAATTTTGAAAAAATGGTGATGATTGGATATTGAACGGCTCATATGGTCGTTCAAAAAGTGTTTTTGTGACTCATAATTGGTATATATAGTTTCATTAAAGCATTTTGATGATAAATACATAATGAAATCAAATAAAAAATACGTTTATAACATCTAAAAGTGGGTTAGACTCGTGAATTTTTTCAAATGTTAACAAAAGATGTTCGACATTGAGCAACCTATATGACTATCCAAAACGTGTTTTTGTGATTCCAAACTAGTATATCTAACTTCCTATGTGTATTATGATGTAGAATAAGTTTTAAAATTGAATTAAAAAAACTTTTCGGATATTTTAAACGTGGAATTTATTCATGAATATTACTCCACGATATTGTTCAAATTTTAAAAAAACGGTGATGATTGGTTATTGAACGGCTCATATGGTCGTTCAAAAAGTGTTTTTGTGACTCATAATTGGTATATATAGTTTTATTAAAGCATTTTGATGATAAATACATAATGAAATCAATTAAAAAATACGTTTAGAACATCTAAAAGTAGGTTAGACTCGTGAATTTTTTAAAATGTTAACAAAAGATGTTCGACATTGAGCAACCTATATGACTATCCAAAACGTATTTTTGTAATTCCAAATTAGTATATCTAACTTCATATGTGTATTATGATGTAGAGTAAGTTTTAAAATTGAATTAACCCAGCACTAAGCATGGGCGATCGCCAGGGCAAAACCCGGGCGATTGCCTGGGTATAACGCTGGGCATTCTACCCAGTTTAAATTTAATGGGGGTGATCGCCTGGGCTTATCTCGGGCGATCGCTCAGTTCACCAGATTTTTTTTTTTTGTAAACAAAATTCAAACTAAAACTAAATGCATATAGGCTAACCTATCATGTTAAATATTCAATACATGCTAGATAAGGATACGATGCACCTTTAAAAGAACAAAAATATGCCAAAAATTTACCTAAGTGCAAAAATTTTGAAAACTAAAAACGGCAATGCCTAAAGCTAAAAACTAAAGCAAAATCCCTAACCACGTGCAATACTTAAAGAAATACATTTAAAAAAAGTAGAAAGGGAAAGAAAAATAGGTTGCCTCCCATTAAGCGCTCGATTTATAGTCTAGAGTTCGACTTTTAGGGTTGATCATTCCGGTGGTGCAAGATGAATTGTGGACTTTTCTTTTGAGAATCCACCGCTCCAATTGACCTTCAACCACTGCCCGTTGACTTTAAAAGTCCCTTTGCTCTCATGATTGATTCCCACCGCTCCATATAAATAGACTTTGGTGATAGTGTAAGGACCCGACCATCGAGATCTCAACTTGCTCGAAAAAAGCTTGAGGCGAGAATTTTACAACAAGACTTGTTGCCCAACGTCAAAATTTCTTCTTTGAATATGCATATCGTGCCACTTTTTGATCTGCTCCTTATACAGTTTTGCATTCTCATAGGCTTCTAACCAAAACTCATCCATTTCATTCAATTGTATAAGTCTCTTTTCACCAGCGGCCTTCAAATCAAAGTTCAACTTCTTGACTGCCCAATATGCTCAGTGCTCCAACTCAACTGGTAAATGGCACGCTTTCCCAAAAACTAGCCAATATGGAGACATGCCTATAGGGATTTTGAAAGCTGCCCGGTAGGCCCATAAAACATCAGCTAGTTTCTTGACCAATCTTTTCTTGATGAACTCACCGTCACCTGTAGAATTTGCTTCAACTCCCAGTTGGAGAGTTCAACTTGCCCACTGGTTTGAGGGTGATAGGAAGTAGCAATACGATGCCGAACGCATATTTAGCCAATAAGGACTCAAAGTGACGATTGCAAAAATGTTTACTCCCATAACTAATAATGGCTTGGGGTGTGCCATAACGCGTGAAAATGCATTTTTTTTAATAAATCCATCACAACCCGCGCATCATTGGTTGGCAAGCCGACTGCTTCAACCCATTTGGAGACATAGTGGACAGCAACCAAAATATATTGATTCAAGAATGAAGAGGAAAATAGCCCTATGAAATCAATACCCCACACATCAAAAAGCTCGACCTCAAGTATACTGTTCAGAGGCATTTCATTTATTTTTGAGATATTTTCTGTGAGCTGGCACCGATCACATCCCTTCACAAAAAAGTATGCATCTTTAAAGAGAAAAGGCCAATAAAACCCGGACTGTAGGACTTTAGCAGCTATTTTAGAGGCACCAAAGTGTCCAGCGTAGGTTGAAGAGTGGCAATGCTCAAGTATCTGAGGGACTTCTTCTTCAGGAATACACCACCTAATTATTTGATTTGGACCCCGTCTATAGAGAATGAGATCCTCCTAAAAATAGTACTTCAAGGCAGAGAAAAATTTCTCTTTTTGGATGACTTGAATAATCTGGCAGAATGATAGACTTGGCTAAGAAATCCACTACATCAGCAAACCATGGTGCTTTTTCCAAGTGAAAATATGTTCATCTGCGAACACCTCATTGATATCCATGGTCTCGATCTGTTCTTCCTACTTAAATCTGGATAGATGATTAGCTACTACATTCTCACTTCCCTTCTTGTCTCTAATCTCCAGATCAAACTCTTGTAGAAGTAACACCCATCTAATCAGCTTCGGTTTTTCATATTTCTTTGCCAAAAAATATTTCAAGGCTACGTGATCAGTGTAGACTATCACCTTTGATCCAACAAGATATGATCTGAATTTGTCAAAAGCATAGACTACAACTAGGAGCTCCTTTTCGGTAGTGACATAGTTGAGCTGAGCATCAGTCAAAGTTTCGCTGGCATAGTGTATCACATGAAAAATTTTATCTTTTCGCTGCTCCAACACTACTTCAACTGCATAATCGCTTGCATCACACATTAATTCAAATGGTAGACTCCAATCATGTGCAATTATCACAGGTGCTGAGATTAGCTTCTCTTTTAGAGTGTTGAATGCCAATAAACACTCTTCAGAGAAGACAAATGTCACATCCTTGACCAGCAGAGTACACAAAGGTTTTGTAATTTCTGAAAATTTTTTGATGAAGAGACGATAGAACCCGGCATGCCCAAGAAAGCTTCTAATACCTTTAACAGAAGTTGGTGGTGGTAATTTCTCAATAACCTGAATTTTTGCTTTATCTACTTCAATCCCTTTAGCTAAAATGCAATGTCCCAACACTATACCCTCTTGAACCATGAAGTGACACTTTCCCTATTAAGAGCTAAATTTGTATCTTTACACTGTTGTAAAACCACATATAAGTGCTCCAAGCACTCATCAAAGGATGAGCCAAACATTGAGAAATTATCCATGAATATTTCAATGAATTTATCCACCATATCAGAGAAGATGGCCATCATACAACGCTGAAAAGTGGCAGGAGTATTACATAAACTAAAAAGGCATCCTACGATAAGCAAAAGTAAAATAGGGACATGTGAATGTGGTCTTCTCTTGATCCTACGGTGCTATTGGAATCTGATTATAGCTAGAGTATCCATCTAAAAAGTAGTAAAGAGAATATCTAGCCAGTCTTTCCAACATCTGATCAATAAATAGAAGGAGAAAGTGATCATTCCTAGTAGCAGTATTGAGTTTGCGGTAGTCAATGCAAACTTTCCATCCCATGATTGTTCTGGTTGGAATTAATTCACTCTTTTTATTCTGAACCATAGTGATACCTCACTTCTTTAGCACTACTTGAACTGGACTCACCCAAGCACTATCTGAGATTGGATAGATAATCCCGACATCCATTAACTTCATGACTTCTGCTCTAACCATGTCTTTTATATTAGGATTTCGCCTTCTCTGATTGTCAATACTTAGTTTAAAATCATCCTCCATGAAGATTTTATGCTTGCAAAGTGTAAGGCTGATGCCCTTGATGTCAGCAATGGACCACCCAATAGCTATCTTGTGTTCTCGGAGCACTCGGAGTAATTTTTTATCTTCAAGCTCACTAATAGAATTAGCGATTATCACAGGCGAAGTAGAGGATTCTCCCAAGTAGGCATAACAGAAATGAGATGGCAACTGCTTGAGCACTATTTTTGGAGGTTGTTCATCATAAGGCAGATGTTTTGTAGAACCTGTGCCCAACTCCTCAAAGCACGGTCAGCGTATAAATGGAGGATTAGCAACAAGATACCTTGCGCACATCTCAACCTCACAAGAATCAGCGTGAGTGGATTGAGAATGCACAATACAGGCCTCCAATGGATCTAATGGATTATTGAGTTGAAAATTTTCATGAACTGCATTATCAACCACATCAACTTTGAAGCAGCTATCTGACTCGGTTGGATATTTAATCGCCTTGAAGACATCAAATGTGACTTGCTCTTTACTAAGCTTTAGAATGAGTTGGCCATTTTGTACATCTATTAGAGCTCTACCAGTGGATAAGAATGGTTGGCCAAGAAGAAGTGGCACATCTTTATCTTCCTCCATGTCAAGAATGATGAAATCAGCTCAAAAAATAATTTTGTCCACCTTTACCAAACGATCTTCAACAACTCCTCTTGGATGTTTAATATACCGATCAGCTAGCTGTAAAGTTACTATAGTTGCTTTAGCTTCCCCAAAACCTTATTTTCTGAAAATAGAAAGTGGCATCAAGTTAATACTAGCTCCTAAATCACACAAAGCTTTATCAAAACTAAAATCTCCAATTGTTCAAGGTATTGTAAAACTCTCTGGATCTTTTAGTTTATGAGGTAGTTTATTTTGTAAAATGGCACTATACTCTTCTGTCAACATCACCGTCTCATGTTCTTCCATCTTGGGTTTATTTGAAAGTATGTCTTTCAAAAACATTGCATAACTAGGCATCTGAGTAAGTGTATCTACAAAAGGGATGTTGATATATAGTTTCTTGAAGATCTCAAGAAATTTTCTAAATAGCTTGTCAAACTTGTACTTTTGTAATCTCTAAGGAAATGAGATCGGAGGACCATATGGTTTGATATGAACGGTTGCCTTAACCTGTGATTTGACTAAACTCTCTTTTATATCTGTTATCTACTCAGTCTGTTCCACGTGCTCCTCATCAGTGGAAGGTACCACTTCTTTATTTGCAAATGATCTCTTTATATATCCCTCTGGAAACTGAACCCCATTTCTGGTAGTAATAGCTTTAACATGTTCCTTGGGATTCACCTCTATATTGCTTGGCAAAGTACCTGGTGCTCTGCCTGATAAAACAACTGCCATCTGACCCATCCATGTCTCGAGATTCTTTATTGAAGCGCCTTGAATTTGAAAAATGATCTTCGTCTTTCTCATGATCTGATTATTAGTTTCAATGTACTGATCAATTTTCTTGATGAATTTACCGAGTATGTCTTATAATGATGTACTCATTTCTGGTTGCTGAAATTGTGGTATGATATTATTCTGATTGTCCCTCCAAGAGAAATTTGGATGGTTTCACCAACTTAGGTTATACGTGTTAGAGTATGGATTACTTTGTTGAAGCTGTCCACATTGAATATAATCGACCGGCTCAAGCTATAGTGATAGAATAGGACATTCTAATGTACCATGACTAGCTCTGCATTCACGTTGATTTCTTTATTTGCACTGCATTGGCTGAATGTGACATACTTTCTACTTTGTGTACCAATGAATCTATCTTTGTAGATAATGCTGTGAAAGTATCTACTTCATGTACTCCTGCAGTTTTCTTGTGTATGACTCTATCTGATAGCCACATGGCAATGGTAGTAGCTATTCTTTCAAACAAATCCAAAGTTTCAACCACTTTTTTTATAGATAAAGAGCCATTAGATGAAGAATTGATCATGCTTTTATATAAAGAGAGTAGTCCAGTATGAAAATACTAAATTTGTTGCCCCTTGCCAATGCCATGATGAGTACACTTCTTTAGTATATTTTTGAATATGTTCTATGCTTCATCAAAAGATTTTGTTTCTAACTGTTGAAATATGGATATATCAAGCTTCAACTTCGAAACCTTAGTTGGTGGAAAGAACTTTGTGCAGAACTTTTATGCTAGATCATTCCAAGTGGTTATGCTATCAATTGGCAGTGAGTCCAACCACTCAAGAGCTTTGTCCCCTTAAGAGTATATGGGAACAAACGTAGTTGGATGGCGTTGTCTGAGATTCCTTGATATTTGAAGTGTTGACACATTTCCAAGAATCTTGAAACATGTGTATGTATATGTGGATTCTCATCGGTCCTGCCAAAGAATTGATGTCTATTCTGAAATAGATGAATGAAGTTAGTCTTCAACTAAAAGTTCGGCTGCCCAAAAGGTGGGTAGACAATGCTAGATTGGTTCTGGATGATCTATGGAGTCAAAAATTCTCCAACTAGCATATTGTCTTCATCAATCTCCTGTCTTGCCCGAGCGACATCATTGTTATTCATTTTGTATTGCTGATTTTGGTCTTTTTTGTGTGTTTTTCTTGCCTTTCTCTGCCTACGATGAAAAGTATGTTCAATCTTTGGATCAATTGGAATTAGAGACTCGTGTCTCACATTTCGCATGCAACAGTTTGAAGAGAAACAATTCAAACACTGAAAGAACTAAAGAAAATAATAATAAATAATTAAACAAATAAATAAAGTTTGAATTAATGCTAATATAACTGAAAAGAACTAAAACTAAATCCTCGGCAACGTCGTCAAAAACTTTTCAGCAATTTCATGTGTTTAATAATTCTCCAAGTGTAAGGATCACACAAGTAATAAAATGAATTATGAATCCAAATATCATTCCCACAAAAATATAGATAATTCAATGCCAATTATACTCACCTTAACCGAATCTAATTAACTTTGAAAAAAAATTGTTAATTAGGACTAACTAGAATAATAAACTAAGAACAAATAAATAATTATAACTCAATTAAGTAAAAGATGGATTTAATAAAATTATTTTAACTTTGGAAAAGAAAAGTACTAGGATCTTGAATTCACTTATAATTGTTAATTTCTCTATTTTGATTCTTGGTTTTAACAAATTATAGCAGTTATGAAGATCAATATCCCAAGATTATTTAACAGTTTTTCTCGAATAAAATTAAACATATTCATATGTATGACTCGACTATATCTCTATGACGAATGCGAAATCAAACGAATGCATCAAGTCTCTATGGATAATTAAAGATCACCTAAAGTATAGCAGTATATTTCTATCCCCTATCGGACTTTAAGATAATTAAAATAGCGTTTAGCATGATTTTGATCTTTCGATATTAAAACAAACTACAACAATCATATAATTACTACGTATATAATTGTAGATACAATTAAATCAAAATCAGTTATTCAAAACTATATTGAAATAAATCATCAAAAGCCAAATCTCAAAATAAGAGAATTTAAACTACAAGCTTCATCGTAATCCTAGCACTAAAAAGTTTAGCCTAACATACTAATAATAAGAAAATAAAGAAGAGAAGAAAATATGGAATTCATCACCCATAGAAGAAGAAAACATGAAAGAGATGATGTCTTGATCTTGATCTTCGTTGAATTCTTGAAAAAG
Source organism: Forsythia viridissima (assembly GCA_030279155.1). Lineage (NCBI taxonomy): Eukaryota > Viridiplantae > Streptophyta > Magnoliopsida > Lamiales > Oleaceae > Forsythia > Forsythia viridissima. The sequence goes on along the minus strand of CM059039.1, from coordinate 7,709,257 downwards.
CAATTATTGATCTCCGGTTGGTGTTTTCATCTATTGTTTTTCTCCAAAAAATTAACACGTGACCATGAGTTTATATTCTCATATTTATATGTCCCTAATGGTGCCCAAAAGATTCCAAAATAATACTACGCGGCCAATATGTTTCCTAATCGAATTAGAAGTCTAAAAAGGAAAGAAATCACGCAAGCAAAAATTAACACTGGGCGATCGCCTAGTGCAATGCCAGACGATCGCCCACGTGACTGAAATTGTATATTGTTTTTGGAAAACAGTGCTTGGCGCTCGCCCAGTTATAAGTTGGGTGATCGCCCAGCTTATTATTTTGTTGTTATGCTATTTTGTTCCTCCACTTATGGTCATAGTCAATTTGGTCCTTCAACTTTTCACAACCTCCAATTTGGTCCTTCAACTTTCCAATAGCTTCCAATTTGTCCTTAAGCTTCAAGTGAATGCAATTTGATCCTCATACTTTTGAAATATTTGCCAACTTGTTACTCTTTTCGGCCAATATTCTTCAATTGTTTATAAACGGGTCTAAAACTGAAATAGAAGCAATAATAAACTAAATTAAGTATAAAATCAATAATATGACAGGATAAAAACTTAGTTTAAAGGCCTGAATAAGTGCACAAAATGCACTTATTAATAATTGCATAACTCCATTCCAGCAATTAATAATAGCATTAGATGTTACCAGAAAATGACGACTTAAAATCCATGAATGTGTTTGTATAGTATTGTCGGTTGAGTATCAGTTACAATAAAATCAACAGAAAAATAAAAACTTGTCAACCTGTATCAAAACATCATCTACAATACCACAAAGAACTTTCACAATTACAGACATTGGTTTTAATTCACCTAGCCCAATTTGCATATACATAAAATACAAAAAAAAAAAAAAAAAAAAAGATTAACACTAGTTCTTAAATCCAACAAAGCTTTCTCAATATTTTGGTTTCTTATAATGCACGAGATAGTAGGGCAACCCGAATCTTGAATTTTGCAGGAGTCTTAATTTGAATTATAGAGCTAACATGTTCAGCTAAAAATGTCTTTTTGTGTACATACAATTGTCTTTTTTTCGTACATAAGTCCTTTAAAAATTTAGCATAGACAAGAACTTTTTAATAGCATCAAGTAGAGGGATATTTATACTTAATTGCTTGAAAATTTCTATGATTTCATTGACTATATTACCTTGTTTCACTTTTGTTAATCTCTAAGAAAATGGGTATTTTGGAATGTAGGATGGCTAACTTTTCTCTTCTAGATTTTCGTGCAATGAACTTTCAGTTGTTGGATTACTTGAAGAAATTGGTAGAAATGTATTTCTTTTTGGAATTTTCACTTGGTGGTCAAACAATTTGCCGCATCTAAGCTATGATGGATTTAGTATTCTCTTATTGGTTGCTTGAAGTAGCCCCAATATTGTGCACTCTTTTAGGATTAAGCAGTGAATGACTTGAAAACTTTCCTTTCTCATGGTCATTGCCAACTATTGTACCGACAAGGTGAGCTGTCTCATCATATTTTCCATGTTAGATATGAATTGTGCTTATGAATTATGACTAGTTCATACTTTTTTCTTAAACTCGGCAATGATATGATTTTGGAGCTCCAATACAGCTTGTGTAGCTTTTGCCAATTTTTGAATTGCCTCATCCCATGGTTATGTATGTGAAAAGTTTGAACTGAAGTGCCTGGTATTTTGTTGAGGAGCTTGAGGAACTTGACATGTTGTACCATCTCGTTGAACATCATGTGACCAAGAAAAATTGGGATGGTCTCTCCATCATGGGTTATATGTGTTGGGATAAGGATTGTAATATGGTTTCTTTATCATGTTGAGTGCATTCACTTTGATCAGAACATGTATCTAGCTCAATGTAGTTATTAGTTGTCAACAAGGCTAACTAGCGGGAAATATCTTCTATCATGCCTTTGACTACTTTGATTTCTGAGCTAGGTTCACTGTTTTGAATCTCATAAATTCCTCTTTTATTTCCTTCAATTCGAGAAGATCTAATCCGTTGTTGTGAATTGTCAACTTACTTTTGAAAAATTCTCCAAATTTCTGTTACATTTTTTTGGATATAAGCTCTCTACTATTTGTGGCCATCAACCACTCTTGAATATGAGATAGTAATCCCTCTAAAAGATATTGACATAAGTGCAATTTTTTCATAGCCATGATGCAGATATTTCATGAATAGCCCATTAAATCTCTCCCAAACTTCATAAAATGATTCTTCATCTTTCAGTACAAACTATAAAATTTTCTTACAAATAGCATTAGTCTTATGAATATAAAAATATTTATTCAAAAATTTAGCAACCATTTGTTCCCAAGATGTAATATTGTTGGCAGGTATTGTATTGAACCATGATTTAGTTATATCTTTAAGAGATAAACGAAATAGATGTAGTTTAACATTATCAAGAGAAATATTCTCGTATTTAAATATCTCACATATAATATAGAAATCTGTCAAATGATTACAGGGTTCTTCACTATCCAAACCATAGAAAGATATAATACAATTAATCATACTCAATTTTAGCTTAAAATTTCTAACAACTACTTGCGGTACTGGATGCATGAGGAGCTCAAATTAGCTATTGGACTAAAATAGTCCCTAAAAGTCCTCTCTTCAATTCCATCACCCATCCCAATATTACTTTCGTTCCTTCAATTTTATCTAAAGTGGCAACTCATTTTCGTTGGTGGAAAGTTCAATCAATTTCACTATATAGAGGTTCTAACTTCATTTCTAAAGATTTGCAACCAAGAATGCACTGTATTTTTTTTATTCAAAGAAATAAAATCCTAAATTATAACTAGGCAAGAATAAAATTAACCATGACTAAATCTACTTTTTAACGCAATCTCTAGCAACGATGCTATAAACTTGTTGTCAAATTTAAATAACTCGCAAGCACACAAATCTATTGGAATATATAAATATAGCAATAATGTCGATCCCACTAATACTGCAATGAGGAACATCAAATTTAGTCTGAATTAACTGTTATTCTAGGCTAGTTAGGTCGAAGGGAGTTTGTTTAAAATAATTTAAACTATAGACTAATTAAACTATTGCTAGAAAGTTAAGTAGGAGATCCAAGAGGTTTGAATTATCAAGGTTTCGGAATCCACCGTTATTTAACTTAGCAACTATCCAATTATGGATCAATTCCCACAATCGAACGACAACTTGAAATCAATCTAATGTTGTCTCAAATTGTTTATCAATTAAGTCCAAAAGGAAAAAAATCTAATAATGGTTCTCCTTTGCTTTGATCTTAAATTACTTAAGGGTTTTTCGTATCAAACTCAATTCAAAGAAAATAATGAATCAAATGTCTAGCATCCTAAGCATATATCCCAAATCGATAATAAGATATCGGAAAATCAAAAGAAATCAATAAAATACGTTTAAGCACCAAGCACGAATTAATCAAACTAATTTCTAACTATAAAAAAATGCATGATATTTAAGATGAAAGAATATTCATTTAATTAATCCAACAAGACCAAACCATTAAAGTCTAAGCCCAAAAATAGAATTAAAATGATAACAATATAACCACTTTGATTAAACAAGGTTTCATCGTATACATTGGCTCAAAAAATTAGAACATAATTAAATTAAGAGCAAAATATTTGATAGAACCTGATATGAATTGAAGGAGAATAAATCTTTAAAAACTCTTGTTCAGCACGTGATTCTCATCTTTTTTTTCTTAGTCGTCGTTCTCTCCTTTCTCTGACCTACAAAAGTCCTTATATAGTCCCAACCTCGTATTGAAACCCGAAAAAAACCCCGACTTAAAATTGAAAATAATATAAAAACAATCAGACGGACTGCAGTTTTCAAACTGCAACAAATAGGCCTTTGCCAAGTGACCACAATTTGTCGCAGTTTGCTAGTTGTGGTATGACTGCGGCATACAGAGATATTTTTCTCAATTTTCCATTGTTTGGATTCTTCACGTTTTGGTCCAAATGTAATAGAGTTAAAGGTTTAAGTGAGTCGAATTTCATGAATTCAGTGTCGTTACCACTATCCTCGTGCTACGCCAAGTTTGAGGTAAAGAAAAGTTTTAGAAGCTTTTATGTTCAGATACAGTATTAGAAACATTTATATGATTTTCTATATTTGTTCCAACTATGAGAAATTTTAAGTTTAAAAAAGGTGAGTGTGAACACATGATGTGGATAATTATTCTTTTGCATTATGTATTTTGAGATCGTGGCCAAATTTTATAATAATTTAATTTTAATCCTCGTAATTTAACTAAAAAAATATTAGAAATCTACCTAATTGGAATTTGCATAATTGGTATTACAGACATGGTATCATCTCACGAGTTCCATCTAGGACTAGCTGAGGCTACAATGAGAGACTATGTGTGGTCGTTTCTGACCTTGAGTGGAGTATTGGCCATCATGTCAGGAGACATAGGAAAGTGTGAATTAGAGCGATGAACTGTGGCTTTGAGAAAATAGACGCCAAGTCCATTGCACATATGATTGACTCTCTTATGGGCCAGAGACAGCCAGTGGCTATAGACATCCTGAGGGATTTAGAAAAGATATATCGTTTGGAGGTAGAGTATGATATCTTTTATGAGGATCTCACAGTTCATTATGAGGAGTACCATTTATATAGTTGTGGGATCCATCATATGCCTATGCCTGAACCTACTCCAGAGTTGAGCCCGAGGCCGAAGAAGCATTTGATAAGTACTCGGAGGAGGACCATGAGGAGGGGTACAAGCTGCATCAATAGAGATATTTGATAAGGACTCGAAGAAGGATCCTAAGAAGAAGTCTGAGAAGGCATTTGATGAGGACCCATAGAAGAATTCTAAGGATGAGTTTGATCCTGAATCATGTATCGCCATGGTTTCCCAAGGATGGATTAATGGTGATGACGCCTAGGGACATCATAGTAGTATTGTTACTTTTTCTTTCAGTTGCATAGTGATGCAGTGTAGTTTTTTAATCTTTTTCAGTAGTTGGGCGCCATACGCTCCATTTATGTTGGTATTTCCTCATGAAGGAACTATTTAATAATAAAAATGTTATTTTATTTTTCCTTCGTTCTGAGTTCTCATAAATATTTTATCACATCATGTCGATTGTGCATTTTCGATGGATTATGAACCTATTGTTGTTTGTCCTAAAGGAAATTGCAACAACATCACAAGTGAGGGATATCAAGGATCTATAGCTTACAATGGAGAAGATGAGGTGAGCCTTGGTAGCCCAAACTGCAACTTCAGCACCCCAGACCCCAAGGGCACCACAAGTAACTCAGGTGCTGCAAGCCCAATTAGTGCCTCTGATGGCCCCAACTTTACCAGTGATAAAATAGTTTGGCACATACCTTCATCCTACTTTTGACAACTAAGAGGACCCATTCGAGTAATAGTTTGGTACAATTAAGAAGATTTTATGGCACATCTCTTGTCTAGAAAATCAGATAGTACTATGTGCAAAATTTATGCTAGTAGGAAGAGCGGGCCACTGGTGGGAGGCTAAGTCATGCACTTGTACAGAAGAAGAACAATGTGGTCTTACTTGGGTACATTTTAAGACTGACAAAAAATTATTTTCTACAAGCTTTACAAGATCATGAAGAAGTAGAGATTGTTCACTTGGTAAAACGGGACATAGATTTCACTGACTATGTAAGGAAGTTTGAGGAACTATCGCACTAGGCTCCATACTTGGTGAGTACTAGATTGATGAAAGCGAGAAGCTTTGAGAGATGCTTGGGCCTAAAGATCGACTAGATAGTAAGCTCACACGAGCTCTCCACCTATAGGACAGTTGTAAAGAAGGCACAAACTGTGTAATTTGTGGGTGTGGAGCCCTAGTGGATAGTAGAATGATTTCAGAAAGAGAAAGTGACATAATAAGAACAAGAGCAAGAATCAGGCCAAGTTAAAGATACATAATTAAAGACTGAGCGGTGGATAGTCAAGTAACAATGTTCATCCGTGTCATAAATGCGAGAAAAACCACATGGTGAGTGCTTATTCAACAAGAACGTTTGATATCAATGTGGCAAATTGGGTCACTATGTTTCTCATTGTCAAGAAGCACCGACTAAGGGCAACAAATAGACAAAGAAGGGAAAAGCAAGGATATTTTTCGTGACTCGTGATGAGGACGCCCAAAATTCAGACATTATTGCAGGTATCATTTCCTTCTACAGCATATTTACATTCTTATCGATTCTGACGCATTCATTTATATTTGATGTATGCTTATTTAAGATTAATACTTCATGTCAGAAAACTGACAGCGCACTAGAAGTTACTATGCCATCAGGAGAAACTATAAATATAAATAAAATAATGAAAGGAGTATGGATAGATTTTGATGTATTGATTTTAGAGGAAACTTGCATGTTATATGAATGAAAAACATTGATATTATATTGGGTATGGACTAGTTTGGTAGTAATCAAACCACGATCGTATGTTTTGAGAATGAGGTGATTTTTCGGAGACCCAGAGACATAGAGCCCAGATTTTATGGGTCAAAGATTAAGAAACTTCACCGCCTTATCTCAGCTTTGTAGACAGAGAAGTTGTTGAGAAAGCATGATTGCCAAGGATATCTTGTTAGTCTCACTGGCACTTCATCTAAAGAGAAAAAATTATATTACGTTCTAGTAGTACGAGAGTACATTGACATGTTTCTAGGTGATCTACCAGGTGCTCCACTCGATAGACAAGTAGAATTTACTATAGATATGATATTTGGAGCTACGTCTGTGTCTAAGGCTCCATATCGGATGCGCCAAAGTAATTTCAAGAATTAAAGATGCAATTGGAGGAACTTGTGGATAAAGGGTTCATCAGACCGAGTGTATCTTGGTGGGGAGCCCATTTTCTCTTTGTAAAGAAGAAGGATGGGACGATGAGGATGTATATCGACTATTCGAGAATGGGAGATTTGTATGATTAGTTGAATAGTGCAATTGTATTTTCAAAGATTGACTTGAGGTCGGGCTATTATCAACTAAAAATTAAGCTGACCAATATACCAAAGAATACGTTTTGGACTTTCTATGGGCATTATGAGTTAATAGTGCCCTTTGGACTAACAAACGTTCATGTGGTATTTATGGATTTGATGAAAAGTGTATTCCATTAGTACTTATACATGTTTGTCATCATTTTTATCCTCATATATAGATTAACTCGAAAGGTCTTCAATAGCATGAAGAGCATTTGAAGATAGTGTTGGAGACTCTATGTGTGGAGAAGTTGTATACCAAATTCAAGAAATGTGAATGTTGTCTGGATAGAGTAGGATTCTGGGTCATGTGGTGATGTCTTGAAGAATTGAAGTAGATTTGTCCAAGGTTGAGATTGTGACCAATTGACAGAGAAATGTTAGTAAAGTGAGAAACTTTATAGACTTAGCTGACTATTATCAATGATTTATAGAAGGATTTTCCAAGATAGCTAGTCATATTACACAGTTGACTCGAAAGGGTGTCAAGTTTGTATAGTCCGAGAAGTGTGACATAGCTTTCAGGAATTAAAGGATAGGTTGGTATCGAGACTAGTGTTGGCTATATGATGCTTCAGACAGTGATGCATCCAAGCTCGATTTGATGTAACATGGAAAGGTAATAGCCCGTGCTTTAGGGTATTTAAAATAGTATGAGCAAAATTATTTGATGCATGATCTCAAACATACAGCGGTAGTTCATGCCTTGAAGATTTATCACTACTACTTGTATGGGAGCAAGTGTTAGATCTACACCGATCACAAGAGTCTCAAATACTTCTTCACCCAGAAAGAGTTGAATATGAGACAACGACGGTGTTGGAGTTAGTGAAAGAGTACGAGTGTACTATCCTCTACCATCTATGTAAGGCTAATGTTGTCAGAAACACTCTGAGCAGAAAGAACATGAGACAGTTGTCATCTTTGTATACAATACAAGATCAATTGATAAAGGACTTTGATAATCTGATAATTGAAGTGCTAATGCCCTCTGGGAAGGTCATGATAGTGAATTTAACTTTAAAACTGACACTCAGTGATAGAATTATGGCAACTCAGAAAGATAATCCCTTTTTGAAAAAGATCAAGACTGATATGGGAACTGAAAAGAGGAAAGAATTTGAGGTAGCCGAAGATAAAGCTCTGATGTTTAAAGGTCGACTATGCGTGCCTAAGGATGAGAAACTAATGAATGAGATTATAACTGAAGTGTATTCTGCTTCTTATGCCGCACACCCAGGCAGAACCAAAATGTATAAGGATATGCATAATATATTTTGGCGGAGAAATATGAAAGGAGTGATGGCGTTGTTTGTGTCTAAATGTATGGTTCGACAGCAAGTGAAGGTAAAACATCAGAAGCCATCAGGGCTATTGAATCCTATAGATATACCCAAGTGGAAATGGGAGAAAATTGCAATGGATATTGTTGCAGGTTTTCCTAGATCGGTAAGAGGTCATTATGCCATCTGCGTGATAGTGGACCGATTGATGAAATCTGCTCATTTTCTGCCAGTTCGAATGACCCTGAGTTTAGAATAACTTGAACAGATACATGTTAGAGAGATTGGTTGACTTCATAGAGTACCAGTGTCTATTGTTTCAGACCGAGACTCGAGATTTACCTTGAAATTTTGAAATCTATTACTGTTTCAACTGCCTTGAAGCTTAGGCTATTACTGTACATCAACCTCAAACTGACGGTCAATCAGAATGAACTATTTAGGTTCTTGAGGATATATTGAGAGCGTGTGTCCTTGATTTGGGTGGTGAATAGGAAAATCGCTTATTGTTGGTTGAGTTTGCGTACAACAATAGTTTTCATGCTACAATTGACATGGCGCCAAATGAGGTATTATATAGTTGTCGATGTCGTTTGCCAATAAATATTGGGATGAAGAAGAATGTGGTAGCTAAAGACAAGATTAGATTAAGGATTAAGACATCTCAAGATTGCTAAAAGAGTTATGCCGACCAAAGAAAAAAAAGAGTTAAAGTTTGAGGTCGGCGAGAAAGTCCTTCTTGATCCTAGAGAAAATTAGAAAAGTGTCTTATCGTTTGGTATTTCTGCTTGAACTCTCGACAATGCACGAAGTGTTTTACGTTTCTATGTTGAGAAAGTATGTACGTGATCCTAGTCATGTACTAAATGTTCAGTCGTTAGACGTGTAGAGTGATATGATGTATGAAGAAGCACGTGCAGTTGTTCTAGATATAAAGCACGTGCTTTCTAGATATAAAGCATGTGCACGTGCAGTTCATTTAGTCGAAGACCAATGGAATAGACACAAAGAGAATGAGGCTACTTGTGAAAACGAAGAAGATGTTTTTGCCAAGTACCTAGACCTCGTTAATCAAGTGAGTTAAATTTTGAGGATGAAATTATTTAAAGTTGGGAGGGTTGTAGCGAACGAGAAATTTCAAACTTTAACGTCGAAAAATTTCATTTAAACTTTGAAATGAAATTTACTTAGATTCTCACATCACTACGACACTTCTTAAAATCAAGACTTCAATTGTTTGGTCACAATGAATCTTGCGCACTTGTCTTGTAATCTCTGAAGTGTCGAGTTAGATTATTTTAAATGGCGAATCTTTTTTTTTATTTAATTAAAATCATATTACGATTCCTCTATTGGAAAAATCATCGTATATGTTTAACTTTCTACCCTACTAATTTAATTCTAGAACTGAGCCCCAACTACCCTCCAAAAACCACCAAAAACCACCACTAAATGACCCACAACCAAGCCCCTCAACTACCCTTCGAAAACTGCTCTCAAACATTACCAAATGACCCATGATCAGCCCCTAAATAGCTCCAAAAATTTCCTTTTAACTGCCACAAATTAAGCTCATGAAGAACCTCAAAACTGTCTCTCTATTACCCCAAAAAGCAGCTCCAAAAAAATCAAAAATTGCTCATTTCTCCATTTCCTCCATCTTTCACTATTTTTCCGTACACATTAGCTTTATCTTCCACATGCATTTATAGCCAAACTCATAGCCATTTTCACACTCACAAATCACATAAAACGACAAGAAATTTGATACACATACACGGCTAGCAAAACAAAAACATACTCATGGCACACATTTTTCATACACAAAATTTCAAGGAAAAAGGCAGGTGCTAGAATTTGAAAGAGTTCAGTAGAATCACACTCACCAACTCAACTCTAGAAAATTTGAAAAAAATTGTGAGGTAGTATAATTTTTCGTACACTTGTGGCTTACACATTTGAGAGTTTTATATGCTAGCATGTGCGTATATGTTATTTGCTTGTGACGTATTCCATGACTGGATAGATGTTTAATTATTTGTTTTCTAGCATGTTATGGTTCGTTTATATTAGTAACAAGACTTTGGTGATTAAAGGTAATCACCTAGAATTAATTGTGACTGAAAGTAATCACTAGAAAAACCATTAGACTGGCGATTGATTTTGAAGTTCCCTAGAATTAACATCTTTTGTATTATTGTTGGTATATAATTATCTCAATGGAGTGTGTAGATACTACTAAGTATTTTTTTGAAATGCTCACCGTCCAAAATTAATTTTTCAAATTGAAGAGTTAGGCAGGAACGAGACGACATGGTAGTGACTGGAACATTATGTATAATAGGTCGTTTAGGTATTGATCGTAGACGATCATACCTGTTTTATGTTAAGTTTATTTTCTAGGTTAAATTTAAGCGTGCACATTCTAACTGGACACGCTCTTGCCAATTCAAATTGGCCGAGATGGTAAGCAGAATATTTTCAAATCATGTGGATATCATTTTTTATTCTGTTTCCTTACATGTTATGATCTGATTTTGTAACTAACATGTACAACTCGTGTATTTTAGGTCTTATTCCATTACTTTGGATTTGTTTAGTAAGAAAATATGTAAGAATGTTCAATTAATATTGACTTTCCTTATAGTTTTCTTTCTACAATCTTAAAAGATCTTTTAGTATCTTTCTTACTAATGTTTTTACCACTTTTATTGTAGATCCATCGAAAAGAGATACTTCCTAAATTGATTATTACTTTACCTATAAGTAAGATTAAAAATCATTAAGAAATCAAGCTTTGAAATTACAATTATTGTTCTTGTTCCTTAAGCTTCAAACTCAGCCGAATTCAAGGTGAACAAGACATGGTGCTTTATCGATTATTGTTCAAAGAAAATGCCTTCTCAAGTAATTGAAGAATAAAAAATAATTGGTACTCAAAGAACAATTCTATATTCTGATCAAGCTACTTGACGTTAAGTTAATAATGGGAGTTATTAATCAAAGTGGTGGTTGCAGCCAAGTACAATAGGAAAGTGGTGATAAAATCAAAATCGGTGAGTTTGATTCCACTTCATCAACAAGTCAAAAGAAGAAGTATCAATAAGGAGTTGATCTGAATTTTTTTTATTGTTATTTTGTTAATTTTGCGAACAATATTGGATACGATTGTATTATTGATTGAAATTATTAGTAGATTGTTTTTACCCATGGTATGGGGGCCGTGAATGTTTCTTTTCGGAGTTTACCACGCTACATTTGGTGTTCGTGTTTTGTTTATTTTATTAATTTTCCCACTTAACAAATTGTTGTTACGAATATTGCTTGTACCTGCGTATGTGAGTCAGAACTGTTATCATCATCACTTGCCAATTCTGATTGCAATCATGTCCACTTCTTTTAAATTAAGATTAAAATTGAAATTAATTTAATTAATATAGATTTGAGAACTTTCATAGGCTGTCGTATTTTTTGAAACTTCATTTGCTGTCATGTTATATGCATATTGTTAGAGTAATTTGTTATTGCATACTCTCTTATTATAGATTTTTCTTACCATATGAATAATTGGTAGAATAATGCAATTTTTTTTTCTTGGAATGAAGATTTAATTTGATTAAGGGATTTTGAATTTTGATTGGATTGGATTTGTATAATATGGAGAGAAAATATTTTTTGGATGAGAAATAATTTCTTTTGATAGAGAGAGATTGTTGTTTTTTTATTAGATAACCATCATTTACATTAATTGTGATATGTAAATGATTAGCAGTATTTTTTTAATATGATATTATTTTTCAATAAATACACAACACTCACTCATTATTTTTCAATTCCTATTTACATTATATGTGTGTGTGTGTGTAAATTATCGGCAATAATTCTTTACCCAGCCCAAGAAAAATATTTAATTAACCTAATACGTACTTTTCAAAAACACAATAAGACAAAATCCAAATTACACAAAAATATTCATTTAATTTTGGATAAATTCTTCTACAGGTCACCAACCTTTCGTAAGTATGATAACCATATCTTCAACCTTTCATTTACGGCACCCATTAAAGGACAAGCCCAAGCTCGGCTCGTGTCCATGAACCTGGGCTTGGCTCAGCTCGGCTCGGCCCTTAGGCTCATGGGCCTCATAGGCCGAGCCATCCACGTGCTTTCAAAATTTCAAAAATAAATAAGGTACGAGAAATTTGAAAACCTCCTTATGTTTCTGGACTTGGGACCGACTACTTTTAACGTGGACGTAGTTAAAATTGTATACAAACAAAATATTACATATACAATTTTTTTTCTAAAAAATAACTGTAAGAAAATTAACGTAAATAATACTTACAAATTATGACGTAAGATGTTGGAAATATTCAACTATTGAGATATCTATTTTATCTTGGATATGATATTCTATGTCTGGTCAGTCCTTTAAACATGTTAAAGTCTCTAAAATGTCTTCTTTTGGCCTTGATCAATAATTAGATAAAATCTTGCCACCTGTACTAAAAGCATACTCTGATGCTTCAGTAAATACCGGAAGGTATTATTAGATCACGTGCTATCATTGAAACTATTAGTTATTGTTGCTCATTTATTCTCCACCATCTCAGTATGTCTAAAAAAAATTCATTCTCATCTAAAATACTAAGTATGTCATGAGAAAATAACTAGCTAACTCCAACGGTAATTCACATGTACCTATATATGTAGCTTTTACAATGGAAGATGAATGACTATATTGTTGACTACCTTTTAATAACTTTAGTAGCTCCATAAATTGTTGTCGTCTTGTGACGGAGAACTAGCCCCTACTACAAAGTTTTGTAAATGTTCTTATCATTTTTTTCACTGTACTAATCGTACATCTCAAATAAAAATTTCTCCAGATTTCCATGTGTAATATATGTTAAATTACTAGAAATTTCGAATAAAATACTTTTTGTACACTCTAAATTAAACTAAGGGTCCATTATTGAAACTAAAGGGAATTACATAGGCAAATTCGCTCAATATTTTCTAAACTCATCGTCTATCACATCTATGATAACATCCAAAATGGAAAGTATTTTACACTTATTGAAATTATTGGCAAAATAATAGAAATATATAAGAATGATGGGACTAGTACGATAATAAATGCATACACATGCATTCGTAGCTTCATTAAAAAAATTCAAAAAGTATGATATGTAATATACCAAACATGGTCTTTTAAATCAAATTCAGGACCGTATGCATGTTGACCATTGTAATAAGCAATAATATGTTTTTCGTACCGTTCACAAGATTTGAGAATAAGATAAGTGAAGTTCCATCTCTAAAATATGTCTATGAAAAATATTCTTTTAGTTAGACCATTTTCTATCCATAAACTATTGCATACTGGTTTGAGTGAAGAAAATCAAAATAAAGTTTATAGCGCACCTAATTTTCTCTAACTATCCTTTTATAAAATCTATCTTATTTTTTACAATTAAATTAAAATATGGAAAACACAACACATATAGAATAGTATACCATCAAATCGAGGTTAAATTCTAAAGCTAATTTTTCTTGTTGACCGACGCATTTTTTGTTTGATCCAGACACCATTTTTTTTCTTCTTCTTTAGGATCATTATCCAAATCAATTGGAGGATTCATACTCCCATCACCCAAATCATTAGGATTTAGAACATCATTTAAACTACTGAAATAACGATCAAATAGTTGACTACTATCAAAAATTAGTTATACTCATCAATTTTCAAGATTCTATCATAATTCATTGAAAATAATAAATAAAGAGAAAGAGGTAAAACAAGAGAATTTATACTAAAATTAGACAGATATAAACAAATTTAGAGACAAAAAACTTGAGATTGTACAATGAAAAAGCTAATATTGAGATTATAACAATTTTAGATTGAGAAGCTAGAGATTTGTAAAAACAAGTGAGGTAAAATTGAGGTTTATATAAGAAAAAACGACTTGTTTTAACTATATTTTCTTTAAAAAAAATTAAATTTTGATCATTTTCAAACTACCAGATCTATGCCCGTTTGAAAACGGTCATAATGGCCCACGAGAGGCTTGTTGTTTTCATGAGCCGAACAAGCTCGCCTCGTGTGTCGAATTTCGAGCCCCGCTCGGCTCATGAACCATGTTTAAACGAGACCAAGTCACCCATGGACCTAGCCCAAACGAGCTTAGCCCGAAAGCCCACTAGTGGCTTAGCTCGTTTGACACCCCTAGCACCCAAGTTTCCAACTTTTCAACATTGTGCGGCGATATCCCTACCTAATGGAAATGTCTATTTAGACATTAAACGTCCATGCAACACACATGTGGTTATAGTTGTTAGACCCAAATCGGTCAATTAATTAATATATATTGTCTCTGATCAAAATTTATGTTCAAATATTATGTTAGCGTGTTTTGAAATAAAGAGAATGTTTTATCAAACTTTTGTATTTATTGTTGTTGTTTTTTATTTAAAAAATATGAAGGGCAAATAAGTCTTGTATGTCTAACTGAGTGTTTGGATGGAAATTGTCATAAGGGACAAGATGTGCTAACTAATAAAAGACTGAGAATAAGTATGTGACAAAAAATAATTGAAGACATAAGTGTGACAAATGAGCAAATCTTCGAAACTTTTATTGCAATCAAAATGTGGTGCTGTTGGAATAAAACAGGTCGTTCATGTGGGTTGACCCAACCCATATTGCATGAAAATGTTTTTGGTGGGAGGAGTTAAGGTTCAAATTTGAAACTTAACTTTCTACCACATGTAACATCCATCAACCCCACTACTCAATATAATCTCTGCATATGGAAGTAATTTTTTGTGCATGGTAGAGAAATAGTGAAGATTACATGAAGGTGGTGGTTTTACAAATAACTTAAAGAAAATTCGGTTCTTGGATTGTGGAAATTAAACTCTTTCATATTGATTGAGTTTCGGACCAAAGAGAGGCATTTTGATCACATAGTAAACAAGTATACAAGGCAAGTGATTCAACTTCTTGATCTTGGATTTTTAATTAAGTTCTACCATTTTTTTTATTCGGTAGAAGCATGTCATAGGATATTACATTAGTATCGGAGTCTTTTAAGGTTGTTTCCTTGCATGTTAATGTACTGAAAATGTTTTGGTATGTAAATAGATGCAAGAAATCTGAATTCATGCCATTTGTTAAAGCTTGAAAACACTTTAATGGCACATTATGAAATACTCAACATTAATTTGCGAAATTTATACCATATGTTCATATCATGATGTAGAACAATTCTACAAAATTTCACATAGTTTGGACTTATAGTTCAAGAGAAAATCGAAACCCTAGTTAGAATCAACGAAACTTCATAACGTTTTCTGTTTACTTTTTTTTCATATAATGAAATTGGTATGGTTAGAAATGTATTTCCATGAGCTTTCCAACGGTATAAAGAACTCCTAATTTGGACTTAAAACGAAGGAGTTATGATAATTTAAAGTTTCGACCAATTTGCTTAAAATTCTGCAATTTTAAGAAGATGATGAACAGTTATTTTCATTTACTCACTCTCCGTCCATTATGTTGTTGTCCCAAACACTACATTATGTGTGTTATTTGTGAAATCTGACCATTATTTGTGAAATCTGACCACACAGATGAACTAAGAACATCTATATTAGAGGAACGAAACCTAAGAAGTCACTGGAAACTTCCCATAAGGTGGCGAGTGTAGTACACTCTCCGATTACCGAGAGTGGAGAAGAGTTTTTTAATAAAATAAAAAATAAAAATCTATTTTTAAAAAAATGTTGACGCGCAAAGATCATTTGGAATGTTTGAACATTGCAGATTGGTCCCCTTAATATTTTAGAATTTTCAATTAGATCCTCGTATTTTTTTTTTTGAATAAAAAAAGGGGCAGCTTTTTGTTTCGGCGTGTGCGAGTGAGTGAGGGACTTTTTTGCAATTCTAAAATTTTCAGAATGATCCCCATAATATTTTGGATTTATTATTTGAGTTCAATATAATTATTTTCTTATAAAAATATTTTTTTATGTATTTATGTTTAGAGAAAATTCATTTATAAATACATAATAAATATTTTCTATGTGAATTAAAATTCTGAAAGTTTTATATTAAATCTAAAATATTTTATTGAGGGTTCTGTTTCCTAGTGGAAGTTTTCGAGATGCTCCTTTATTATTGTTTTTTTTTAAGGATAATTTTATTTTTAAAAAAATGGATTTAAGTCAAAATTATGATTTTGGTGTCAAATTTTTCTGATTTTAAATAGAATAATATTGTGCGTTCTTGAGTAGTGTGAGTCTTAATTTGGTCATGTGATCCATTTGATTCGTTATTGTCTTCCCATGCTTAATCAAATATGGTTGGATTGAGGCACACTTTTAGCATCCTTGGAAGGAAGGCTAAAAAATTACGGGCTAAAAAACGTGTTGAAAAGCTACAAGCTTGTCAAAATCGTGAAATGGATTCAAAACATAACTTAGTACAATACATAAAGTGTCTCGAAATGATGCGCCTAGAAGTAGTATATTTGGGACAATACAGTTGTGAGGAGAAGAAAATGTATCAAGTCATCTTTCAATAACTTGTAATTATATTTAGAATAATTGGATATAATCGCATGTATAAATATGACATTTTTTATGTTTAGTGCATACGGTCAAAATGTCTTATTTACATAGTATAAGTTTAATTGATTTATTCAATGGAAATTCTAAGGTAGGATGAGTTATATAATTCTCACCGAGAATTATTGTTTTTGTATTATAAAATTAATTTTTGTGATAATGAAACATTAGGATAATAGATGATGATTGGGAACTTAGTGAACTTTCGACTCTATGCCTAGTGTTAAATTATCATAAAATTTAATTTGTATGAGTGCAAAATGACACGTGTGCATATATGGACATTTATATGATTGTCTCTAAAATTTTAACAGACCATAGCATCTAAGATATCATTGTTGACCTAAATAAGGGTGACAAATTGAATAGCGATATCTATAACACTTGGCGCCATAAAATTTAGTATGTGCCGGAGGAACAGGATTGCCTTGAGAGTATTAACCACGTGATGGAAGACCCAGGTGTGGGTCAGATTGCTCAACAGAGAAGGGATCATGAAACTTACCAAGTATGGAAAAAGAAAGATTCCACTGCACGTGGGATTTTGGTAAGTTCTGTTGTGGATGATCTCATTCACGAGTGTGAGAAATTTTCAACTGCTCATGATATCTGGGTGTATCTAAGAGAGAAATATGGTGGTACTAGCGTGACTAGGCTCAGACAGTTGACTATTAAGTTTGACACTTATAAAAAGTCTCATGACCATAATATCAAACAGCATGTGAGGATTATGTCTACCATGATTAGAGAGCTGAAGTCAACTGGTCATATTCTCTCTGATGAGCAAAAAGTTCAGGCTTTGATCCGCTCTCTTCTTGATAACTGGGAACATCTAAAATTCAATCTGACTCATAATGATAGCATCAAAACTTTTGCTGATGCTGCCCGCCATGTTGAACTAGAGGATGAGCGGCTTGGAGCAACTAAATCTCTAGGACGTGTTTTTGTAGCTGAGTCTAGTTCAGGCAAAGCTTCGGGCTTTAAGCATAAGAAGAATTGGAACAAAAGCAGGTAAGAAAAAGGAAAAGAGACTGGACAGGGACCTAAAAAGAACAAGCCCAAACGCAACAAAAAGGAAAAATGGTTTGGCAAAAATAAAGACAATAGCAAGTTGAAATGCTACAACTGTCAAGTGCTGGGTCACTTTGCTCGGGATTGTCCTGAGCCAAAGAAGGTAGCTCTTGTTAATACTTCTTTTAGTATTGTTTATGTTTCTAGCACTGTTTTTCTTACTGAATCTTATCCTATGTAGATTGTAGACTCAGGAGCAATAGATCATATAACCAAGGATAGAGAGACATTTGTGGAGTTTCGCCGATTTCCAACTGGTTCAAAATGGATAAATGTCGGCAACGATGATAGAGTAGAGGTGAAAGGAACCGGTACATGTGTGGTGGCTATACTATTCTCCTTCATGATGTCCTGTTTGTACCAGTAATACGACAGAACTTAATTTCAGTTACTGTTCTTTTAGGATTAGGTTTCAGTTTGAATTTTAGTGGTTCTTTTTTTCGTATTAGCAATGGTGATGTGTATTATGCCTCTGGATATTTATCTGGTGGTTTTCTAGTGTTGGATTGTGAATCAAACACTTACAACTATTATATTAATCGTTTTTTTTCTATGAATGTATCCTCTTCTAAAGATGTGATTGTTGATACATGTGTATGGCATGCTAGATTATGGCATATTGGACAAGAGAGAATGAATAGGTTGGCTAAAGAGGGCTTACTAGGTTCAATCTCTAAGGTTTCATTACCTATTTGTGAGCATTGTCTAGCAGGAAAAACAACACGAAAACTATTCGGTAAGGCTTTAAGAGCCGAACTTCCATTGCAATTAGTCCATTTAGATATATGTGGTCCTATGAATGTAAGGGCAAGATATGGAGCCTCTTATTTCATTACTTTTATAGATGATTTCACGTGGTATGGTTATGTCTATTTGATTTTTCATAAGTCAGAGGCATTAGAATGCTTTAGACGATTTTTAAATGTGATAGAAAATCAAATAGACAGAAAGGTGAAAGCCTTAAGAACTGAACGAGGGCATGAATATCTATCTGATGAGTTTAAAGAACTATGTAATGATAAAGGAATTATTAGGCAGTTAACTATTCCTACTACACCACAACAAAAATGGTGTTGCTGATAGAAGGAATAGGACATTGCTTGAAATGGTGAGGTCCATGATGGCACAAGCTAACTTACTTATTTCTGTTTGAGGAGATGCTTTATTAACTGCGATCTACATCCTTAATAGAGTTCCCTCAAAATCGATACCTACAACACCATATCAGCTTTGGACAGGTAGATCACCTGATTTAAGTTGTCTTACCCTGGGGATCAGCTGGATACATCCATAATTCCTCAAGAAAATTTGGAAAGTTGGGTCCAAGAGATAAGAAATATATCTTTATAAGATACTCATACCAGTCCAAAGGATATGTGTTTCTAGATGAAAATCAATATGGGACTATAACTGAGGTAGAGTCACGCGATATGACATTCCTTGAGAATGATTTTCCTAGAAGAGGAGAAATTAAAAAGGGAGAACCTTTATTTGAATTAGATGATAGGGCTGTCTTTCGATAAATCGATTGAGGTACAAGAAGAGGCACTTTCACCTTCTGATCCAAGTGGGAGCAAATTGTCTCCAAGTGACATAGTCACTACGGAGCTTCCACTTCGTAAGAATACTAGGAAAAGTATGCCCAAACGTCATTTCGAAATTGAAGGGCAAGCTTTTCAAGAATCTCCAGAAGACGATGAAGAGCCTAGATCTGTTCATAAAGCTCTATTTGGCCTTGCAAATGAAAAGTGGAAGAAAGTAATGGAAGAAGATATGGAGTCTATGAAATCTAATCAAGTGTGGGACTTGGTTGACCTTCCATCTGGTCGGAAAGCTATTGGGAACAAATGGGTTCTCAAGATAAAGTGAAGGGCTGATGGGTCCATAGAGAGGTATAAAGCTCTCTTGGTGGCAAAAAGTTATACCCAACAAGAGGTATAGATTATGAAGAAACCTTTTCACCACTAGTGAGATTTACTTCTGTTCACCTGCTCTTAGCCATAGTGGCGCGTTTAGATTTAGAATTACATCAAATGGACGTAAAGACTGCTTTTTTCAATGGAGAATTGGATGAAGAAATCTACATGCAACAACCAGTAGCTTTCATCAAACAAGGCCAAGAAAATAAAGTTTGTAAATTGCAAAGATCAATTTATGGCCTAAAACAGTCTTCGAGATTTGACAAAGCGGTAATCTCATATAACTTCGTTATAATAGACGAAGATGACTGTATTTATGTGAAAAGGTCCAATGAAAAATTTGTAATTTTATCTCTTTACATAGATGATATTTTATTGGCTGGGAATGATAAGGAGTATGTTGAGACCGTTAAGAAATGGTTGTCTTCTAATTTTGAAATGAAGGACATGGGTGAAGCAGATTACATACTTGGTGTTAAAATCCATAGAGATCATTCTAATAGACTTCTTTCTCTGTCACAAGAGTCATATATAAGGAAGGTTCATGAACGTTTCAAAATGGAGAATTGCAACCCAATTGATACTCCTATATCTAAAGGCGAAACTCTAAGTCTACGCATGTACCCTAAGACTCCTGAAGAAAAAGAAGAAATGTCCAAAGTACCGTACTCCAATGTGGTTGGGAGTTTGATGTACACTATGATGTGTACTCGCCCAGATATTTGTTATAACGTTGGTATGATCAGCATGTTTCAATCTAATCTTCGAAGAGGACACTAGAAAGCACTCAAGAGGATATTGAGATACTTGAAAGGTACTGCTGATTATTCCTTATGTTATCAAGAAAACGATTTGCGCTTAAAAGGATACACAGATGCTAACTTGGGTGGAGACCTAGGTGAGCGTAAGTCAACTTCTGGATATGCATTCTTGCTTAATAATGGCGTCATCTCTTGGAGTAGCAATAAATAAGCATGCATTTCATTGTCTACAATAGAGGCATAATTTGTAGCTTGTGCTTTAGCAGTACAAGAAGTTGTTTGGTTAAAAAGATTCTTTCAACATCTAAGAGTCCTTAGTGGTGATATGGGACCTACATTGATTTATTATGATAGTCAGGCTGCTATTGCATATACAAAGGATCCAAAGTATCACAACAAAACCAAACATATTGATACAAAATATAATTTTGTAAGCGACATCATCGCAAAGAAAGAAGTGGCTTTGCAGTACATTGCTACGCATAATATGGTAGCTGATCCATTTACCAAACCGATACCTAGAGATGTCTTTATGACTCATGTCAAATCTCTAGGATTGCGTAGAATTTAGTTACATATAATGTAAACTCTTGAATGTCCATTAATGAACAATGTTTTGAGTTTATATATTATGTGTAATCTATTGTTGTGATTAATAGATGATTGATTTTTATGCACACATAAAGTATGTCGAACAGGTTGAGATTGGCTCACTTACACGAGCAATCGCCTCATACAATTTTAGGTTGTGTTGGGATAAAACGAAGTGATCTGGTCGCCTTGATGAAATATCAAAATGAGATTATTATAAGTAATCGAAATAGATTCCACTATCCATTATACCTGTTTAGTAGCTAGATTGAGTTCTCGAATGGGTTTGCTCTAAGGAATGAATGTAAGGAGAATTCAAGTTAGGTATCAAGGATAACTGAACTAAAATCTGTACGGTGTGTTTTAATTTACAGAATATGACATACGCCCTGAAAAGGGAGAAAACACCGTATCACATGTTTCATACCGCGTGTACTTTTAAGACTAATATGGGGTAAATGAGTGAATGAATCCCTGCTTCCTCAATGTGTAAGACCCCATGGTTTACATAACCTTATGTATACACTTATGACTTTTGACCATTTTCTCAAAATTTGATTTCAGTGTTGCTACTTTAGCATGTTGCCAATAACTATGATTGATTTGATTTAATGGAACATGTCTAGGAAAGCAACTGATTTAAAGTTGAAGGATTTGAGTAAGAAAGAAAAATTATTTTGACCAATATTTTTATTTGTATTCACCGTCCAGATAATTGTGTTGACAATGTAGGGTTTACAACACAATTACGAATACAAGAATAAGTATAGAGTTCAAATATGTTCCATAAATATTTGAGGGATCGGAAATATTTGAATTAGTGTTGGAAAATGATTTGGGGTATAGCGAGAAAAGTATTTCCTCTAGTAGAGCTTCTATATATCCCTAACATGTGTATGATGTTGAATGCTTTTTAATAAACTCGCTAGTCGCACGATACATTTACTAGTATGAACTTTGAGATAATGAGATAACTCTAATTGATATTATATTAGATGCAGTTCAACACCATCATGTACGAGTGGAAAATGTTGGAATAAAACAGGTCGTCCATGTGGGTTGACCCGACCCAAATTGCTTGAAAATATTTTTGGTGGGAGGAGTTAAGATTCAAATTTGAAACTTAACTTCCCACCACATGTAACCTCCATCAACCCCACTACTCAATATAATTTCTGTATATGGAAGTAATTTTTTTTGTATGGCATAGAGAAATAGTGAAGATTATATGAAGGTGGTGGTTTGATGAGTTAAAATAACTCAAAGAAAATTCGGTTCTTGGATTGTGGAAATTAAACTCTTTCATATTGATTAAGTTTCATATCAAAGAGAAGGATTTTGATCACTTCAATGCAAGTGATTCAACTTCTTGATCTTGGATTTCAAGTTCTACCATTTTTGTATTCGATAGAAGCATGTCATAGGCATGTGCAACAAACAAAAACTGTAGTATGAATGTAATTATCCTTCAAAAAATCACATGATAGTATTTAAATTACATTAAATGCTATTTTTTTGGTACA
Organism: Forsythia viridissima; assembly: GCA_030279155.1. NCBI lineage: Eukaryota > Viridiplantae > Streptophyta > Magnoliopsida > Lamiales > Oleaceae > Forsythia > Forsythia viridissima. The sequence goes on along the minus strand of CM059039.1, from coordinate 7,686,436 downwards.
ATTTTACTCTTTCAATTAGACATCATGTGCGACAGCGTGATCATTTAATGACCAAATAGATGTTTCCGTTAGATAAGAATATCATATGCACATTATTAAAATGTTTGATGCATCACTATCATACTAAAGAAAAGTTGAGAGCCCATGCTTTGAAATCAATTTCTTTATCACTAAATTATTTACAAAATGAGTCATTCATGTTCAATTATACCTAATATTTGGGTTACAATTGAAAATTATTTGATTAACAGAAAATTAGCTACGATACCCCCTTTTTTTTTTAAAAGGCTGATATATACCCTTTTTAAATTTATTGATTTTTATCCTAAATAAACTAATTACTGAATTTACAAGAAGGCCAAACAAATTCCAATCACATTCATGTGCATGTTGACTGTTAACAGCGAACCCAAAATACTCAAATCCTCATCCACTATAAACTTGCGTGGAGTCGCAAGTTCAATTGAAAAAATAAACATCACATTCTCGTAGATCTGTTTTTATCCATGTTCTTCTATATTATTTTTTATTCAATCAGATAAATATTTAGAGTTTTATCTATTTATCAATTGTGTTGAGTACTTCAAAATGGAATTGCACCATTATATTATCAATTGCATCTTTGTTATAGTTTAATTATGAGTAGAATTATCATAAATACGAATATTTACAATTAATTTGTCATGCTTATATATCTGTGAATTATGTTGCGGCAATGCAAGCAAAATTTATTGTGCTGTCTAATTATAAATATATGAATTGTTTCCGTAGTTCTAATTATAGTGCAAATAAAGAAGACCAGTATTTTTTTTTTTTTTTTTTTCAAGTACATTTTTGTTTTCATCATTGAACGAACAATTGACAAAATCGGAGGCACATGTCATTATTATGGCTGTCAGAAATCCAAAGGCAGCTAATGAGTTTATAAAGAATTGGCGGGTGGAATGATTAGAAAATGGCATTTCTCTTCATATTGAGGTAGAATATAAGAATGCTAAGCATATATTTAAAAAAAAAAAATGTTTTAAAAAACATATTAGGAACACCAAGATTTCCTTTTACGGTATACGAATTATGTTTGAATATTACTCAATTAATTAATGATGATAGCATATAGAAATAAAAGACAATCTTCACTTTTTTATTTTTTGTAATGTTGACATTAAGGGTCCAACATGATTTAGTATCACCAATATTGCATCATTTTGCTTTTACTGTAGGATTCACTCTTGCTTTTATGATTATTAAGAAAGCCAACTTCAACCTTTACAAGTGGTGCCACTAGTCACTCAACTTATAGTGAGTTTTCTTTGGTCACTAGATTTTATTTGATTCTACAATGATCCTTGATATTATGTTTTTTTTTTTTTCAATTTGGTTACTTGGCTTAAATACAATGTAAGGACTTCTATGTCGATTACTTGGCTTAAATACGATGTTAGGATTTTATTCTAATTTGGTTCTTGTTAAAATCATGATACCTTTAATTTTTGAAATTTTGTTCTCCCTCCTTTATGTATTATCCTACAAGTAACACATGTATTACCCTTATTTATATAAGCGATGGTTGTGGAGCGTTGATGGTGGTGGTGAAGGTGTTGGTGGAGGTGTTGGAGCTGCGTGGTAGTGAGGAAAGATGGTGGTGATGGCAATCCATGTGTTACTCTATAAGTAACATATGTGTTATACTAATTTAAATTAGTGGTGGTAGTGGCGGTGGTGGAACTGTGTTGTTGGTGGTGCTAGAATTGCACACTGGTAGGAAAATTGATTTAGGGAATCAATCAATTTGTTATTTGATGGAATTCTCATTGCTTATAAGGATGAGGTATAATCACAACTCGTATGTTATAGTACTAATCCGTATCAATCGCAGAGGTTACGTTTGCTAACTTTTAGGAGATTAATATTAGATTTCCTTATGAATCTCATCTTCTTAATTAAATACAATATTTCCCTAAATAATCTCCTTGGTTATCCAAAATATTAGATTGCCTAGGGGACTGTGTGGGGCGCGAGGGCCTTCGACAAAGGACTAGGGTCTAAGGAAGTGGCTACGACGACCCGAATCTTTAACTATCCAAGTGCCACTAAATCGTAAATTAAAATATTTTAAAGGGACTTAAAGTATAAATAGAATTATTAACACAATAAACTAATACTAAAAGTATTTATCATAACAAACCAATCTTTCAAATAGCATAATTAATTCAATATAATTTAACTTAAATATTTTTAATACTTAAATCTAAAAAAAATAACATTGGCTCCATAAATATAATTTATTATTAAAAGCTCCTGCAACCATAAGCCATTTTCATACCGACCACCTCGAACTGCTAATTTTCAGAAAAATGTGAAACAAACGTAACGTGAGATAAAATCCTAATAAGGGTGCGTAGTTATGGCAACGAGGTGGATCGGCCTGATCCGTATCCGTCCCGCAATAATTGTAGGAGATCCAAATTTGCCTCACGATCTGCTATTTTTCAGGTCAGATCCGAGCCCTAGTCCGTATACTGATTCGTTTTTTTAGCCAAGTCCAGCCATCTCTAAATTGTAATGTAAGCCCCAAATTTTTCATCTATTTGTTATTTAATCCTATTTTTTTCAAATGGGGTGGATCAGATCAGATCAGTATCGGATTAGGACTGATCCGATCCGCCCCAATATGCCTCGATCCGCCCTGCTGATATGCGGATCAGAAATTGTTTGCTCCATTTGAATCGGGTATCTATCGGGTTCGAGGTGGATCAAATATTTTTGCCATCCCTAAGTGTGCGTGAGTAATATTCTTTTCTTGTATATGTATTTCAATAAAAAAATCATACTTGCATAGGAAGACACGAAAATTAGACCAAAGTTAGATTATACCAAATTTTTGTGCGTAGCGCGACTAAACTTCGGTCCGTTCTTAACATATCTTGCATAATGAGGACCATAACATAAACATAGCCATGAAATAACATATAAAAGAAATTAGTAATAGTCAACATAACAACACACTTATCTTATGCTTGAAATTTGAAATAAAGTAAAATCATTTCAAGAACTTGAAATTCTTTTCCCTTTTCTCTCTTATTCTAAGAATAAGAAGAATATTGTGTGTTTGTGTGTTTCTAGTTTATACAAGGGGTGAGTATTTATAGGGGATGTTGAAGTTTACCATGCATGAAATTTTTTAATTTAATTAATTACTTCCCTATATTACATGTATGCATTATTAGGAAAATATAGATTCTTACTTTAAATTATATGCATGATTAAATGTTAATTTAAGCTAATCAAATAATCATATGTAATTTTATATATATATATATATATATATATATATATATATATATATATATACTAGTTTTAAAGCTGTGCGTTGCACGTCAGTGAAATGTGTAGGAAAAAATTGTATGTTGAAAATAGTTTATTGATAGGATATAATATGAAATAATAAAGTGAAAAAAAGAATATATATGTACAATGCAAGATAGACAATTGTTCGAATTAAGGTAGAACCTTTTATCTATGTTGTAGTTAATGGGGTACTCTTGATTGTACTTAAATTAGTTAAATGTAAGTCTTATTTTAGCCTGATAAATTAAGAAAGAATAATAAAATTTTGTGGTTGATTGCTGTTGTGAAGAACGTATTTCAAAAATTCATTTTTATGACTTATGTATGTTTAATTAAAAATAATAATATTTCTGTTGATGATAAGTTTTCAAGTAACTCGATAAACTCAATAGATCGAGTAACTCGACAAACTGAAATATGAATTTATCGAGTTACTCGAGAATGTGTTAAGTTGCAAAGTTTTTGTTATATTTGTATTTTTTATTTATTTACATTAGTTGGTATATTAAATTTTTTGGTATTTGTCTATTTTCATATGAGATTTGATAAATTTGACAATTTCATATTTGGGATTGTCGAGTTATTTGATAAATGAAGTATATCCATTAAGTTATAAAAAATTGATACTATCTAAAATAAGTACAAAATTCGCACTTATCACATCCTTAAACTTGCATTTTTGTTTGTCCTCAAACAAAATGATCTAAAAACATCATGCAAGCACACAAGCACAATCAAACTATAAAAGGACTACAAACACATGAAATGTTAGGGAGTTTGCCACCTTACCATGATCTTTTGAAACTTGCTTATAATTCATGAAAAATCTACAAAAATGCTAAAAACAAAAGAAACTTTTCAACTTAATCCATGTTAGATGTATGTGTGTGCATAGTCACTTTGAATCATTGCAAAACAAAAATTTGTGAATACCCAACCCTCAATGGTCAAAATTTACTTTCTTTCTCATTGGATGCACTCTCCCAAACTTGATATTTTCTCTCTATCCGGGGTGTCTATTCAATAGTTTCTCTCAAATCACTCAATCTTTCCCGCTCAAGTTTGGTTGGATTTAGCCAATGATTGTAACTACTTAGGCTTGTGAAGATTCTCCAAAAATTTGAGCAGTTCAACAATCAAACTTCCACCAAGTAATTCAAACCCACTAGTCATCTAAATCCCAAAAAGTAGTCACAGTAGCTCAAACTTGCAAGATTTGCTAAGAAAATTTCATGACACTTGTTTTTTTTTTTTTTTTGGCAACCTTACTTGTTTTTTTTTTTTTTTGCAACCTTACTCCCTTAAGCTTTCTATTTGACTCATGTAATGAGCTTTAGGTCGGTAACTCCTTGGTTTTAAAGAGACCAAAGAGTACCGGGTTTTGAGATGCCCCAACGGACTTAATCACTCAAGTCAAATAGGCTACGAAATAAGATAAGAGAAATTTAAAAATAGAGCAAAAGTATAGTCATCTTGAGCACAACCCGTAAACTTTTATATGCGGATTAGATTCCAAGCATATGGTCATTACCTAGTTTCCGCTAGTTAGTCAAAACTACTCCACGTGCATGTTCAACAATTATGGAATCAACACACTCCCAAGGAGATAAATCACGGCTCAACCATCCCAAACTATCCTTCCATTTAGACAAATTAAAGAGATGATATGTAGGTAATGGATAACACTGTTTAAGTTCTAGAAACCGCTTATGAAAAACAAGTGCACTCAACATTTGCATGCAATAAACATCATGACAAAATTGCCAAAAAAGATATCTAGCATGGAATAAGTGTATTGATAAAAAACCACAAGTAGCATTTATGTCTATAATCCATGAATCACAGCAGTTTCAACAAAATCACAACATTAGTCGGCAAGGCTCTCTAACAAGCAAAAACACAAGCAAAATCCATACTCGAAACTTAAGATGTACATTGTCCTCAATGTAAAACTAAAAATCAAAACAGAAGAGAAATATGTACCCCCTAGGCTGAGTTGGTTGGTGATGGTAACTTCAAGTTGACAGAAATCTTTGTTTAGACTAATTGAGATTGTTGGAGACTACATTTTTTCTTTTTGTGGACTCGTTGCTATTAAGCCTGCCAAACAAGGATAACAAAATCAAAATTCATCTAAACTTCAAGGAATGGAATCATACCAAAAGAAAAATAAATAAATTTAAAACTACATGCAAAATAAAGAGTAAAGGAAAGAAAAATAGGTTGCCTCCCATCCATCGCTTCTTTATAGTCGCTAGCTAGACTTTTAGCAGATGATTAGGCGGAATTGGTGAGATGGACAATGATTTTCCATTGGAAAGTCATCACCCCAATAATGTTTCAATCTTTGACCGTTCACTGTAAATGCCCTCTTGCTTGCATCCTCAACTTCCACAGCTCCAGATGGATACACTCTTTGAATTGTGAATGGTCCCGACCATCTAGAGTGTAACTTTCTTGGAAAAAGCTTGAGCAGGAAATTAAATAGTAGAACTTGTTGCCCAGCCCCAAACTGTTTTTGTTGGATGTGGTTGTCGTCCCATCTCTTTGTTCGCTCCTTGTAGATTTTGGAGTTCTCATATGCCTCTAGTCGAAACTCATCCATTTCATTTAATTGGAGGAGTCTCTTCTCACCGGCTTCTTTCTAATCAAAATTGAGCTTTTTCACTGCCCAATAAGCACGGTGCTCCAACTCTATGGGTAGGTGACATGTTTTTCCAAACACTAAACGATATGGGTACATGCCAATGGGAGTTTTGAATGCAGTACGATACGCCCAAAATGCATCGTCCAATTGTTTTGGACCAGTCCTTCCTTGAAGCATTCACCATTACCTCCAAAATTCTTTTCAACTCCCGGTTGAAGATTTTGACTTGCCCACTTGTTTGAGGATGATAAGGAGTGGACACTCGATGACGTACACCATACTTAGCCAACACCAACTTAAATTGGCGATTGCAAAAATGCTTACCCCCATCACTGATTATTGCTCGTGGAGTACCAAAACAGGTAAAAATGTGCTTTCTAAGAAGTTAATCACAACCCGGCCATCATTGGTGGGTAATGCAACGGCCTCCACCCACTTTGAGACATAATCAACCGCCACTAATATGTATTAATTAGAGAATGATGGTAGAAATGGTCCCATAAACAATACCCCAAACATCAAAAATTTCAACTTCTATAATACTGTTGAGAGGCATTTCATTCTTTCTTGAAACATTCCCTGTCCTCTGGCACCGATCACATGTTTTCAAAACTCTATAGGCATCCTTGAATAAGGTATGCCAGTAGAAACCAGACTATAATACCTTTACAGCAGTTTTAGACGCCCCAAAATGCCCTGCATATTCTGATGAATGACAATGTTGTAGGATATCCATTATCTCTCCTTCTGGTACACATCTTCTGATTATCTGATCTGGTCCCCTTCTGTAAAGAATTGGATCATCCCAAAAATAGTGCTTGATGTCTGCAAAGAACCTTTTCTTTTGATGGCTAGAGAGATCTGGTGGAATGATGTTGCTAGCTAGGAAGTTAACAATATCTACATACCACGGTGCTTCCTCAACTGCAAAGATTTGCTCATCAGGAAATTTCTCATTTATCTCTCCACTTCGCGACTCTTCTCCAATCTCAAGTCTAGATAGATGGTCGGCGACCACATTTTCACTCTCTTTTTTATCTCTGATCTCTATGTCAAACTCTTGAAGTAGAAGTATCCATCTGATGAGTCGATGCTTAGCATCTTTCTTTGCAAACAGATGCCTTAGAGCAGCATGATCTATATGGACAATCACCTTCGATCCCACAAGATAGGACCGAAATTTATCGAAAGCATAAACCACTACAAGAAGCTCCTTTTCTGTGGTGGCGTAGTTTAGCTGAGCATCATTCAAGGTTCGACTGGCATAGTGAATCACATGAAAATTTTTATCCTTGCGTTGCCCCAACACTACCCAAACTGTAAAATCACTGGCATCACACATTAGCTCAAATGGTAGACTCCAATCAGGTGTAACCAAAACTAGTGCTGTCACAAGCTTTTCTTTAAGAGTATTGAAAGCATGTAGACACACTTCAAAAAAGTGAAAGGGGTATCATTCTCCAAAAGGTTGCAAAGTGGCTTCGTGATTTTTGAGAAATCCTTTATAAAGTGTCGATAAAAGCCTGCATGCCCAAGAAAACTCCGAATTCTCTTTACGGATGTTGGAGGTGGCAATTTCTTAATTACTTGAATTTTAGCCTTGTCAACCTCAATTTCCTTAGCTGAAATTAAGTGCCCCAATACAATTCCCTCATGGACTATGAAATGACACTTCTCCCAATTTAGGACAATTTTGGTTTCCTCACATCGCTGTAAAACTAAAGATAGATGATGAAGACACTCATCAAAAGATGCACCAAAGACTGAGAAATCATCCCTGAAGATCTCGATGTATTTCTCCACCATGTCCGAAAATATGGACCTCATACAACGCTGAAAAGTAGTTGGAGCATTGCATAGGCCAAACGGTAACCTTCTATAAGCAAATGTACCGTAGGGGCATGTGAATGTAGTTTTCTCCTGATCTTCTGGGGCTATTGGAATCTGATTGTATCCAGAATATCTATCCAAAAAGCAATAGTATGAATGTCCGGCTAACCTTTCCAAGATTTGATCAATGAATGGCAAATGAAAGTGATCCTTTCGAGTTGCAGTATTCAGTTTGTGATAATTAATGCAAACTCGTCATCCCGTAACTGTTCTGGTTGGAATGAGCTCATTGTTGTCATTAGGCACCACTGTGATCCCTCCTTTCTTCGGCACTACTTGGATTGGATTGACCCAAGCGCTGTCTGATATAGGATAGATGATCCCTGCATCTAAAAGTTTTATCACCTCAGTCTTGACTACCTCTTAGTGTTGGATTCAATCTTCTTTGACGCTGGACTGATGGCTTAAAATCATCTTCCATGAGAATTTTGTGCAGACAGACAATAGGACTAATGCTTTTGATATCTGAGATAGACCATCCTATTGCATTTTTGTGCCCTCGAAGGACTCTTAGCAATTTTTCCTCTTCCAAATTACTGATGAAGTTTGCAATGATAATCGAAAGTTTAGAATCATTACCCAAATAAGCATAACGCAAGTGAGATGGTAATTGCTTGAGTTCTAACTACGGAGGCATTTCAATAGATGGTGGTAACTTTGTTGACTTTTCCCCGAGCTCCTGGAAAGGTGGTTGCCATTTATAAGCTGGGTTTGCCTATAATTGCGCACCATGGGTTTTGTTTCTTCTGAATCGAATGTCTCGGTAAAAGAATGAACCAAACACATCTCAAGCAGATCTTGAGGATGATTTAGTGCAAAAGATTCTGCCACCATTTCGTCTACCACATCAACCCTGAAACAACTGTCAGAATCCATTGGATATTTGACTACCTTGAAGCCATTGAACACCACTTCTTCTTATTTAACCTCAATATCATCTGGCCTTTTTGCACATTGATGTTAAATTTTAATTAACTCGCAAGTGTACGAATCTATTGGAATATAGAAAAGTAGTAATAAGGTCAATCCCACATAGACTACTATGAAGAAGGTCTAATTTAATCCAAGTTAACTAATAGTCTAGGCTAGTTGAGTCGAAAAGATGGTGGTTGAAATACTTTAACTGAAAGACTAATTAAATAAGCTAAAGAGATGAATTGAAAATTCAAGTTGTGTAAAATACCAAGGTTTCGAAATCCACCATTGTTTAACTTAGCAATTATCCAATTATTGATTAAACCCCAAAAAAACACACGACAACACGAAATCAATATATTGTCGTCCTAAAAGATTTATCAATTAAGTCTAGAAAAAGAAAATCCAATTTAGGCTCCCCTTATGCTTCAAACATAAATTATTTAAGTGTTTTTCGTATCAAGTTCCATTGAAAGAAAACAAAAAATCAAAGATTTTCTAAGCATTCTATGTATCCCAATTCAAATAAAAGATGACAAAAAATCAAAAGAAATTAATAGAACATGTTTAATCACCAAGCACGAATTAATTAAATCAAATTCTAACAATAAAAAATACATGATATTTAAGATGAAAGGAATTTTATCTAATTAATTCAATAAATACAAACCATAAGCGTCAAAGCTCTAAAACAGAATTAAACGAATAACAACATAATCACTTTGCTAAAACAAGGTTTCATTGTCTACCTTGGCTAAAGAAGATTAGAAGAACATAATTAAACTAAAAAGAAAAGAATTGATAAAACTCGGCATGGATTTTAGGAGAAGAAATCTTCGAAGAGTTCTTGATCGCCAAGTAGTTGTATTTTCTTGAATCTTCCGTCTTTCTTCCAAGTTTTGCTCCTAAAAAAATCCAACCCTTGTTATGAGTTAATAACTCATATTTATACTACCCTAATTTTCCCCAAAATATTCCCAAAAAGTTACAAAATTCGCGGGCCAAAATTTACCTAACTAGATTAGAACTAAAAAAAGGAAAATAAAAATTCGTGCACAAATAACACTAGGCGATCGCCCTCCCAGCTTGCCTCTCTGGAGTTCTTGTGCTTTGGTCCTTCTAGTTTTCACAGCCACCAATTTGGTCCTTCAACTTTAGGTCTTGGTCATTTCAGTCCTCCATCTTTTCATAATATCCCATTTGGTCCTTCAACTTTACATAATCTCTAATTTGGTCCTTCAACTTTGGGTTGAGTACAATTGAGTCCCCAAATTTATGAGATATCTTCTAATTTATTGCTCTTTTTGCCCAATCTTCTCCAATTGTTCACAAACGAGTCCAAAACTGAAATAGAACAATAATAGACTAGATTAAGTAGAAAATCAAATATATGACGTCATAAATGATTAATTCGAAGGCCAAAATAAGTGCACAAACCGCACTTATCAAACACCCCCTAACTAAACATTTGTTTGTCCTCGAACAAAAACAAAACTAAAATAAATTTAAACTAAGCTAATATAATCAACGGGAAATTAGTCAATGTTAAATTTCTTATCATATGCCTCAAGTTCGAAAGTAAAGCAACACTTTTAGAAGGATATTGTACAACAACACAGAAATTTTCACTTATCTGATGCTCGACCCTGTGTGAGTGTAAATAGCCAAAAATTAAACGTATACATGTAGTAGACCATGACTAATATTGTGTTGTTGATATTTTTACAATCATGAACCCTTTGTAGTCATTTATTCTTTACACCTCTCGTAAACTATCACATTTCTAATACTTTTCTCTTTAATCTTGAGCTGTTCTAGCGAAATTGGTTCTTATTGATCATCACAATGCCTTTTTTTTCAACTAAAGTGGTAAAAATCAGAACTTGTATCCTTAGAATTAGGATGGTGAGTGATTTCTAAATTCTCATCTTCGGTCTCTTAGGTTCTAATCTAGCAATCCTTACCGAGCACTTCTACTTCTTTTTATTCATTCAACTCATGCTAACAGTCCTACATCCTGTGCAATACTTCTCTTTCATCAGCTTTCTATGTGACCCTTGTAGCAAGCTTTGGGCCGATGACTCCCAAGTCAGATAACCATATGGCACCAGATTTTAAAATACCATAACAAGCTTAATTGCTCGAGTCCCACAGGCTAATAGAAAAGTGAATTTTTTTTCTCTTTTTTTTTATATATTATGACTCATGTAGCGAGCTTTGGACCGATGACTCCCAAGTCAGATGACCATAAGGCACCGGGTTTTAAGATACTCTAATAGGATTAATTGCTCGAGTCAGATATTTTATTTTATTTTGTCAGCAGCGAGTAGTGCTCAGTTTAGATTCTTTAACTATAACTCATTCAACCAAAGATGAGACCCAGAAAACCCAAACTATCAAAAATCTTAGAACAAAAGTAGTAACTTTAACACCCCCAAACTGTTCTCAAAATAGTTTGGTCACTATCTTAAGGATAAAGGAACATAATTTTTTTCTCATGATGATCATCAGTCAATAATATCAACGCATACACTCAAGTCATGTTTCCAATAAACGATAAGTCAATAGTGGCTATGTGCTTCCATAATAAGGTCTAACATGGATAAGAATTCAGTGAAAAGAGCGAATTCAAGTGTTGTCTAATATTCTACTAAAAATGTGCTCAATTTTGAACAAATATTATCATTGGCGGTAGGATATTCAACAGTAACTAGGCAAGTAAACTATTAAAAATTGATTTTTTTTTTCAGTTATAGACACCAGAGTGATAAGCAAATTCAAAAGCACTTAAGTAACCTGATACTTTGTAACCAACCCCCAAACAAAAACTTGATATTGTCCTTAATGTAAGAACAAAATAAAGCAAAGAAAAGGAGGGAAAAGATTAGTTACTCCCCAGAAATGGACATGGAAAGAGGGGGAGGCTGGCCGAAGGTCCAGTTGAACGCCCCGTGCACCCCAGGAGCAGTTGTACAGCACGCAGTCCTGGCAAGAAAAAATAGAAGAGAACATAAAAAGTTTGTTTTTTTTTCCTTTTGTTTTTTGCCCTTTTTTTTTTTTTTGGTTAAGAAGGACGGGTAGGCTTACCCAATTCAATTTCTTCCTCTCCGTCTCGAGAGATAAACTCCAAATATGGTTTTAATCTTTGGCCATTAACTTTAAAAATGTCACCATTTTTGGGGTTTTCAACCTCTACAGCTCCATGGGGATAAATTGTAAGAACAATAAAAGGGCCTGACCATCGAGAACGTAACTTACCTGGAAATAAATATAGACGAGAATTGTATAATAGCACTTTCTGACCTGGATTGAATGATTTTCTGACTATGTGCTTGTCATGAAAGATTTTCATTCTTTGCTTGTAGATCTTTGCATTCTCATAAGCGTCGTTTTGAATATCCTCAAGTTCGACTAGTTGCAATATCCTTTTTGACCCTACTTTCTGCATATCAAAATTGAATTTCTTAATGGCCCGATGCTCTAGCTCAACTGGTAGGTGACAGGTTTTCCCATACACCAATCTATAAGGGGACATTCCAACGGGTGTTTTAAAAGCTGTCCTATATGCCCACAATGCATCAGTAAGTCGTAGAGACCAATCTTTTCTATCAAGTCGAACTGTTTTCTCCAAAATATTCTTTATTTCTCGATTTGAAATCTCTACCTGACCACTAATTTGTGGATGATATGGGGTTGCAATTTTGTGTGTGATGGAGTATTTTGCTAGTAGGGTTTGAAAATGTTTATTGCAAAAGTGAGATCCACCATCACTAATAATGGCACGTGGAGTGCCAAAGCGATAGAAGATATTGCTTTTCAAAAATGCCACTACGCTTTTATGATCATTGGTCCTACATGGAATTGCCTCGACCCACTTGGAAACATAATCGACACCTACTAATATGTAAAGATAACCAAATGATGGAGGAAAAGGTCCCATGAAATCAATCCCCCAGACATCAAATATCTTAACTATGAGAATAGGATTAAGCGGCATCATGTTTCTTTTTGAAATGCTTCCCATGCGTTGACACCTGTCACATGAAGAACAAAAAATATGAGTGTCACGAAAAGAGTAGGCCAATAAAAACCACATTGTAAAATTTTGATAGTAGTCTTTTTAGCACTGAAATGGCCTCCACAAGCTTGGTCATCACAAAAGGATAGAACACTGTGGAATTCACTTTCTGGGACACATCTCCTTATAATTTGATCAGCACATTATTTAAACAAATAAGGATCATCCCAAAAGAAGTTCTTCACTTCAGCTAGGAACTTAGTTCTATCTTGTTTAGTCCAATGTTCTGGAAGTTTGCCTGTAACAAGATAATTAACAATGTCAGCAAACCAAGGTACAACATCAATATTCATAAGTTGTTCATCTGGAAACAACTCATTTAATTGTAGTTTTTCTTGCACAGAGTCAAGCACAATACGAGATAAGTGGTCAGCTACAACATTTTTAGAACCGTTTTTATCTTAATGTCAAATTCTTGCAAAAGCAATATCCACCTAATCAATCTTGGTTTATCATCTTTCTTAGTGAGAAGATATTTGAGGGCAGCATGGTCAGAAAAAATAATTACTTTACACCCTACAAGATAAGATCGAAATTTATCTAATGCAAATACAACTGCTAGCATCTCTTTTTCCGTAGTAGAATAATTCAATTGTGCATCGTTAAAAGTTCTACTAGCATAGTATATAACAGAAGGCAACCGATCTACTCTTTGTCCTAAAACTGCTCTTATAGCATAATCAGATGCATCACACATGAGTTCGAAAGGCAAATTCCAATCAGGTGGTCGAATGATAGGTGCAGTGGTCAACACTTTTTTTAGTCTTTCAAAGGCTTCTAAGCACGAATCATTAAAGACAAAAGGTGCATCCTTAACAAGTAAATTGCATAAGGGTCTAGATATTGTACTAAAATCTTGAATGAATCATCTATAAAAACCAGCATGTCCAAGGAATGATCTTACTTCTTTCACTGATTTTGGAGGTGGAAGATTGGAGATAAGATCAACTTTGGCCTTGTCAACTTCAATACCACTACTAGAAATAATATGGCCAAGAACAATACTTTGTTTCACCATGAAGTGACATTATTCCCAATTTAACACTAAATTCTTTTCCTCATATCTCTGCAAAATGAAGGTTAGATGGCGCAAACATTCATCAAATGAGTCTCCATATACAGAAAAATCATCCATGAACAGTTCAAGAAACTTCTCAACTATGTCAGAAAATATACTAAGCATGCATCTTTGAAAAGTAGCAGGTGCATTACACAAACCAAATGGCATTCTTTTATATGCAAAGGTTCCAAAAGGACAAGTGAAAGTAGTTTTCTCTTGATCTTCTGGAGTTATGGAAATTTGATTATAACCAGAATAACCATCTAAGAAACAATAATAATCATGCCCTACTAGTCTATCAAGCATTTGATCAATGAATGGAAGAGGGAAGTGATCTTTTCTAGTGACTAAGTTCAATTTTCTATAGTTAATGCAAACACGCCATCTTGTAGTTACTCTAGTTGAAACCAATTCATTGTTTGTATTAGTAACTACTGTGATACCTGATTTTTTTAGGACAACATGTACAGGACTTACCCATGTGCTATCAGAAATAAGATAAATAATTCCAGCATCTAATAATTTAAGCACTTCAGTTCTTACTACATCTTTCATGTTAGGATTTAACCTACATTGCATCTCTCTAGTAGACCTAGAATTCTCCTCAAGATGAATATAATGCATACAATCTACTAGATTTATACCTATGATATCAGAAATGGTCCATTCTAGCGCCTCTTTATGTTCAGTTAAAACACCTAACAACTTACCTTTTTGTGCATCATCAAGGGCAGAAGAGATAATTATAGGTAAAGTGTCGACCTCTACTAAGAATGCATACTGCAAAGTGTCAAGCAATGCTTTAAGATCTAATTTTGGTGGTTGTTGAACTGATGGAATGTTCTTCTTCTCACTTATTGGGAGTGGCTCAATTTTCTGTCTCCATTTAGTTGTATCCATGACAGGTGCTGACTCAAGCAAAGTATTTACTTCATTTATAGCACTATCATCATCAAAATATGAACCAAAATGAGTTAAGCACATATTTAAGGCATCATCACAAATAGTATAAACAAAAGAATCATCATTTCATACTTCTATCATGTCAACATCAGCAACATCCTCATTGTCATGTGGTTGCTTGTTGACATTAAAAACATTCAACTCTATCGTCATGTTGCCAAAAGATAGCTGCATCACTCAATTCCTGCAATTAATAATAGCATTAGATGTTGCTAGAAAAGGACGACCAAAAATTATAGGAATATGTTTTGTAGAGTCTCGTACTGGTTAAGTATCAAGTACAATAAAATCAACAAGAAAATAAAACTTGTCAACCTGTATCAAAACATCATCTACAATTCCATGGGGTACTTTCACAGATCTATCAGCAAATTGTAAAATTACAAATGTTGGTTTTAACTCGTCTAGCCCAAGTTGCATGTACACAGAGTAAGGAAGAAGATTAACACTAGCTCCTAAATCTAGCAAAGCCTTTTCAATTTTATGGTTTCCTATGATGCATAAGATAATAGGACAACCTGGATCTTTAAATTTTGGAGGGGTGTTGCTTTGAATTATAGAGCTAACTTTTTAGTTAAAAATGCCTTTTTATGCACATGTAATTGCCTCTTTTTCATACACAAGTCCTTCAAGAATTTAGCATAAGCAGGAACTTGCTTAATAGCATCAAGTAAAGGAATGTTTATGCTTACCTGCTTGAAGATTTCCATGATGTCATTGATAGAATTACCGTGCTTTACATTTGTTAGCCTTTGAGAAAATGGGGCTTTTGGAATGTAGGATGGCTCATTGTCCTCTTTGGGAGCTTCCTGGACTGAATCATCAGTTGGGGCAGTAGCTGGAGAGATTGGTTGAGATGTGTTTTGCTTTGATATATCTACTTTGTTGTCAAACAATTTGACACGTCTAACAGTCATGATAGATTTATCCTCCTCCTGGTTGCTTGAATCGGTCCCAATATTGTGCACTCCTTTAGGATTTGGAAATGGCTAACTAGGAAATTTTTCTTTCTCAATGGTTGTCGCCAATTGTTGTACTGATGAAGCCAGTTGCCCCATCATGTTTTCCATATTGGAGATGGATTGTGCCTGTGAGTTTTGGCTAGTGCGTACTTCCTTCTTGAACTCGGTAATGGTGTGATTCTGATGCTCTAATGCAGCTTGTGTAGCTTTTGTCAAGTTTTGAATTGCTTCCTCCCATGGTTTTGGCTGTGAAAAGTTTTGATTGAATTGTTTGGTAGGTTGCTGAGGGGCTTGACCGACATTACTATCTTGTTGACCACCCTGTGACCAAGAAAAATTAGGGTGGTCCCTCCATCCTGGGTTGTATGTGTTGGAATAAGGATTGTAGGGTTGTTTCCTCGTCATGTTGAGGGCATTCGCTTGATCAGTACATGCATCTGGCTCTGTAGAACTATTGGTTGTCAATGAGGTCAACTTGCGAGAAATGTCTTCTATCATGCATTTCACTTCTTCGATTTCTGAGCTAGGTTCATTGCTTCGAATCTCATAAATTCCTCTTTTCTTTGGTTCAGTTCTAGAAGATCAACTTCCCTGTTGTGAATTGTCAACCTGCTTTTGAAAGAAGCTCCAAATCTCTGTAGCATTCTTAGACATAAGCTCTCCACCGCTTGTGGCCATCAACCATTCTTCAATATGAGATAGCAATTCCTTCAAAAAATATTGGCATAAATGCCATTTTTCATAGCCGTGATGTGGACATTTCATAAGGAGCTCATTGAATCTCTCCCAGGTTTCATAGAATGATTTGTTGTCTCTCTGCACAAACTCTGAAATTTTCCTGCGAATAGCATTAGTTTTGTGAACAAAAAAATATCTATTCAAAAAATTAGCAACCATTTGTTCCCAAGATGTAATACTGTTTGTAGGTAACGTATTAAACCATGATCTAGATCCATCTTTCAGAGAAAAATAAAACAGACGAAATTTAACATTATCAGGAAAAACATTCTCATATTTAAATGTCTCACATACAGCATAAAAATCTGTGAGATGATTATAATGTTCTTCACTATCTAAACCATAGAAAGATAGAAGACAATTAAGTACACTTGGTTTTAACTCAAAATTCCTAACAGTTACTTGTGGGTATTGTATGCATGAGGTGCTCAAATTAGCCAATGGACTAAAATAGTCTCTAAAAGGTCTCTCCTCAATTTCATCACCCATAGCGATTATTGCTTCAGTTCCTTCAATTGTATCTAGATTGGTGGCTCGTTTTCGTTGATGAAAAGTTCTTTCAATTTCACTATCTAGATGTTCTAGCTTAAGTTCAAGAGATCTACGACCAAGTATGCACAATGAAATTTTTTTTAAAAGAAAAGAAAAGAAATAAAATCCTAAATTATAACTAGTCAATAATAAAATTAACTAAAATTAAATTAACCTTAAGACACAATCCCCGGCAACGGCGCCAAAAACTTGATGTCAAATTTTAATTAACTCGCAAGTGTACGAATCTATTGAAATATAGAAAAATAGTAACGAGTTCAATCCCACATAGACTGCTATGAAGAAGGTCTAATTTAATCCAAGTTAACTAATAGTCTAGGTTAGTTGAGTTGAAAAGAGTGGTTGAAATACTTTAACTGAAAGACTAATTAAATAAGCTAAAGAGATGAATTGAAAATTCAAGTTGTGTAAAATACCAAGGTTTCGAAATCCAGCATTGTTTAACTTAGCAATTATCTAATTATTGATTAAACTCCAAAAAAACACACGACAACACGAAATCAATCTATTGTCGTCCTAAAAGATTTATCAATTAAGTCCAGAAGAAGAAAATCTAATTTAGGCTCTTCTTATGCTTCAAACATAAATTATTTAAGCGTTTTTCGTATCAAGTTCCATTGAAAAAAATAAAGAATCAAAGATTTTCTAAGCATTCCATGTATCTCAATTCGAATAAACGATGACAAAAAATCAAAAGAAATTAATAGAACATGTTTAATCACCAAGCACGAATTAATTAAATCAAATTCTAACAATAAAAAATACATGATATTTAAGATAAAAAGAATTTTATCTAATTAATTCAATAAGAATAAACCATAAGCGTTAAAGCTCTAAAACGGAATTAAACGAATAACAACATAATCACTTTGCTAAAACAAGGTTTCATCGTCTACCTTGGCTAAAGAGAATTAGAAGAACATAATTAAACTAAAAAGAAAAGAATTGATAAAACTCGGCATGTATTTTAGGAGAAGAAATCTTCGAAGAATTCTTGATCGCCAAGTAGTTGTCTTCTCTTGAATCTTCCGTCTTTCTTCCAAGTTTTGCTCCTATAAAAATCCAACCCTTGTTATGAGTTAATAACTCATATTTATATTACCCTAATTGTGCCCAAAATATCCCCAAAAAGTTACAAAATCTGCGGGCCAAAAGTTACTTAACTAGATTAGAACTAAAAAACGAAAATAAAAATTCACGCACAAATACCACTGGGCGATCGCCCAGTGCTTTCCCAGGCGATCGCCCAGGCTGATGTTTTTCATCTCTGCTTTCTTGCTGTGATGCTGGGCGCTCGCCCAGCTTGCTTCTTTGGAGTTCTTGCGCTTTGGTCCTTCCAGTTTTCACAGTCACCAATTTGGTCCTTCAATTTTAGGTCTTAGTCATTTCAGTCCTCCATATTTTCATAACATCCCATTTGGTCCTTCAACTTTACATGATCTCCAATTTGGTCTTTCAACTTTGGGTTGAGTGCAATTGAGTCCTCGAATTTATGAGATATCTTCTAATTTATTGCTATTTTCGCCCAATCTTCTCCAATTGTTTACAAATGAGTCCAAAACTGAAATAGAACAATAATAGACTAGATTAAGTAAAAAATCAACTATATGATGGCATAAATGATTAATTCGAAGGCCAAAATAAGTGCACAAACTGCACTTATAGCACATCAATCAACGCTCTTCCAGTATCCAAAAATGGTATGCCCAATATTAGAGGAATATCCTTGTCTTCTTCCATGTCCAGAATGATGAAGTCAACAGAAAAAATAAATTTGTCAACTTTCACCAAGATATCCTTAATGATTCTCCTAGGATATTTGATTGAGCGGTCGGCTAACTGTAGAGAGACTGTTGTTGCTTTTGTCTCCCCCAAACCTAATCTCTTGTAGACAGAAAATGGCATCAAGTTAATGATTGCACCTAAATCACAAAGAGCTTTATTAAAATCAATATCACTAATGGTACAAGGAATAGTAAAACTCCCTAGATCTTTAAGCTTATGTGGCAATTTGTTCTGCAAGATAGCACTACACTCTTCGGTCAACATCACTGTCTCGTGCTCCTCTAGCTTCCTCTTGTTAGATAAAATCTCTTTCATAAATTTTGCATAGCTAGGCATCTGAGCTAAGGCATCGGTAAAAAGGATGTTGATTTGCAACTTCTTGCAGACTCCCAAGAATTTCTCAAATTGCTTATCTAACTTGTACTTTTTCAATCTTTGCGAAAATGAGATTGGAGGCATATATGCTTTCACTTGAGGAGTTGCCTTAGTAGATGGAGTATCCAGGTTTTTCTCTTGACTAGCATCTCGTGGTGCTTTAGATTGGTCCACTTGTTCCTCATTAGTGAAAGGTGTCTTGTTTTGAATGACAATATTTCTTTTGACTTCTATCTCAGGCAACTGAACTCCACTTCTTGTAGTAATTGCTTTAAGCTGCTCTCTTGGGTTTGTCTCAGTGTTGCTTGGTAATTGCCCTTGTTACCTTTCAGAGAGAAGTTTTTCCATCTGACCCATTTGATTCTCCAAGCCCTTCACGGATACTCTGATACTCTGAATAGATTCCTTAGTTCGTTCTTGAAATTTTAACTGTTGGTGTGCCAACTGAGCCATAGCTTCTTCCCAGCCTTCTTTGTGTTGAAAATTCGATTGTTGTCTTGGAGCGCTTTGTTGATGTTGGTTGTTGCTCCATGAAAAATTCGGATGATTTTTCCAAGATGGATTATATGTGTTGGAGTAGATATTACCTTGCTGACTAGGATGATTCTGAGCATAACATGTTTGCTCAGTGAATGTCGAAGAACTGGTCAACAGTGGGCAATTTCTGGTTGAATGATTTGCTCCACAAACATCACATTCAAGAGTAGGCGTCTGAATAGCATGAGCTGTCTGATTACGAGCTATAGTATCCATCATTTATTTCTCCATGGCGACCATTTGTGCAGAAAGAGCAGATATAACATCAACCTCATGCATCCCTGCTGCCCTTTTAGTTACTCCCCTATCAGCCAACCAATTTGAACTTGTTTATGCTATTATTTCAAACAATACCCATGCTTCCTTAATTGTCTTTGTGTTGATTGACCCATTTGAGGATGAGTCAACAATAGAACGACAATGTGGAAGTAATCCGGCATAGAAACATTGAACTTGCAAAGCCTTCTTGATACCATGATTAGGACACTTCCGAAGCATCTCTTTGAACCTCTCCCAAGCTTCATGAAAATTTTGTGTCTTGCTGCTTGAATATGGAAATGTCATGCTTCAACTTTGCAACTTTGGTGGGAGGAAAGTATTTGTTCGTAAATTTTTGACCAAGATCATTCCAAGGGATAATACTCCCCGCAAAATGTGAATCTAACCATTATCTTGCTCCATCTCTCAAAGTATGTGGAAATAATCTGAGTTTGATAGCTTCAATGTTGACATCTTGATATTCAAAATTGCTCACTGTCTCCAAGAAGCGTGATATATGCATGTGAGGATTTTCATTTGAACGCCCATGGAATTGAAGAGTATTCTGGAAGAAGTTGATGACATCCGGTCTCAATTGAAAATTATCCTTCCCATAAGCCGGATATGATATGCTGGATTGGCTTTGAACTACAGCTGGAGTAATAATATCCCGAATTGAAGAGTATTCTGGAAGAAGTTGATGACATCCGGTCTCAATTGAAAATTATCCTTCCCATAAGCCGGATATGATATGCTGGATTGGCTTTGAACCAAAGCTGGAGTAATAATATCCCCAACTAGCAAGTCATCCTCATCTATCTCAACCATTTGATCTTCGTCATCTGCCATGGTGTTCACTCTATGTCGTGCTTCTCTTTGTTCCCTTCTTAGGTGTCTGAAAGTTCTTTCAATCTCAAGGTCAAATACCAAGGTTTTCAAAAGCTTGCATCCACCAAAGGTAATATGCCTGAAAAGAACAAAAGTAGCACTGATATTTTAAATGGAAAAATAAAATAAAATTAAAGAAGTAAAGATAGAAATAACAAGGATCTAAGTAATTAAATCTATCCCCGGCAACAGCGCCAAAAACTTGTTCGCTAAAATATGTACCGCAAGTGCATGGGTCGTGTTCAAGTAATAAAGTGATAGAGAGTATCGAACCCACGAGTATAGATAATTTTGCTAAAATCCAAATCAATCCAGCCTTATTTTAAACACACAATAAAATATATTGTCTTGATGATTAAACTATGAATTAAAAGTTGATGAAAATAAGCTAACAAGAAAATTACTAAAAGATAAATGTTTAGTAATAAAATCAAATAGAGATTTAAACTAGGAATTCGACTTCACCAATTACTCTACTTTAAAATTTCATTTTCCATTATCAATTCCAAAACGAGGATATTATGGTAATTAATGCTCCTAAAATATCTAGCAATCTCTTTCGAGTAGAGCTAAACATATTCTCACACAAGACTCTCAAGAATTCTTAACGAGAGAACACATATGTAAAAATGCAATAAACCCAAGAACATTCATTAGTGATTACACAAAGTATGAAAATGTATTCCTACATTCCATAAGCTTTATATTGTTCATTAAATGTGCTAAACCTAATTTCAACCTCCCGGTAGCAAACTAAGTCACAAAAGTATTTCAATGGTGATCAATCATCTCAATACACAAGAAATCCCAATAAATAACAACCATAAAAGCCAAGTATAAGGAATCAATAACAAGAAAAATGCACTTTAAAGCTTCATAAATGGATTCATCTCATTCATAGTAAATAAAATTAGCTCATAGTATTTACAAAGACAAAATGGGAAATAGATACAAAATACATCACCGGATTTGATAAAGTCAAGAGAAATTGAAGATTTTGCTTGAACATATGGTTGTCTTCATTTGCCCACTACGAACCTCCATTCATCTTTCTCTATTTTACAAAATGATCACCATAATGTACAAAAATCAAAGAAAACCAATTTCCATGAAATTTTCAAAGAACCCTAATCTTCTTCTTCTTGGAAGCTTTCTATGTGAGGGGGAGTATATGAGAATGACCCAAAAATGTAAGAAAAACGGCTCATTCAACCCCAGAAGACGTGAAAAGAAAATTACCAAAATATCCCTAAAAAACAAGTTCAAAAAAACGCGGAAAGTAGAAAAATTAGGCCATGCGATTGCATGACTTTGTTTCATGCGATCGCATGGCAGAGACTCAAAGCATTTTGCTGGAAAAAATGGGAGCTCGCGATCGCGCGGTAATTGCATGGACCAAATTACAATGTGATTGCTTTTGACTTTTGATTAATTGCAGTTTCAGTCCCTGGACTATTTGAAATGCTGCCTTTAGTCCTCGAATTTTTGGTTATCTTTTATATAAGTCCTCCATAAATTGCAACTTTGGTCCTCCATCTTTAGACATATTTATCATTTGGTCCCCAAAATTCTCAATTTACACAAATTTAGTCATTTTTGCTCATTTTTCGCGTGAATCTCTTCCAATCACCATCCAAGCTCGGGTTTTTACCTAATTAATCAAAAGAACATAAATAAGTAGTAAACTTGAAAGAACTCACAATTATCTATTTTTAAAGGCTAAAATAAGTATAAAATTCGCACTTATCATCAACATAACAATACACTTATCTTATGCTTGAAATTTGAAATAAAGTAAAATCACTTCAAGAACTTGAAATTCTTTTCTCTTTTCTCTTCTCTCTTCTATTTTCTCTCTTATTCTAAGAATAAGAAAAAGATTGTGTGTTTCTTGTTTTCACAAGGGATTGGTATTTATATGGGAGGTTGAAGTTTGCCATGTATGAAAACTTTAAATTTAATTAATTACTTTCCTATATTACATGTATGTATTATTAGGAAAATATAAATTTTTACTTTAAATTATATGCATGATTAAATGCTAATTTAAGCTAATCACATAATCATATGCAATCATATACATATTAGTATCTAATCACTATTTTATCTACCATATATATTCAAGAGAGTGTTAAATATATATATTCATATATTAAATTATATGCATGATTTAAGCTAATAACACAATTATATATGTGTATATAAAATCATAGGGTGAAGTTCTCCTACCCATGGTAGGTAAGAGTTATCCTACCCACTGATGAAGTGCCAGCCCATGATTGACAATTCATAGAAAAAATAATTAGTGTGGAGCCATGAATTGCAAATGGGCTGCCACCTCAGCAGTGAGTACGATAACTCCTACCTACCATGGGTATGAGAACATTCCACATCAATCATATACATATTAATATCTAATAAACTATTTTATCTATCATCCACACACACACACACACACACACACACACACAATTATATACACATTAACAACTAATACTATTTTATCTACCATATATATGTAATATGACATTAAATATATCTATTTTTAGCATATTATTGGCAGACAAGATTACTGTTCATGACACTATTCATGGGACAAAAATATGCATATATCTAATAATTGTAGTTAAGTCCTCAATTATGAGCAAATTTGTAATTTGGTCCCTAAACTTTCGTGTTTGTACAATTAAGTGTTAAATTCCAATTTAACTACTACTAATGAAATTTGAGAGTGTTACAAATTATCCCTCTTATAAAAATTTCGTTCTCAAAATTTACCTTCGAACTCTTTTCACTTGTGTTTTTCTGACTATCTATGTTGTTGCTTGTTTTCCTCACTAATGAAAATTCTTTTTCGAAATAGAGGTTTCTAAAAAATAGAAGTTTCTAGAATAGATTTCTTGAAATAGAAGTTTCATAAACGTTTCCGAAATTAGAAATTTTCTTGAAAGTTTTTTGAGACAGAATTTCTTAATATGAGAATTTTTCTTAAATTTGGAATGAGTTTGTAATATTTCTTTTCGTCTAGTTGATTTGATTAACACACAACTAAAAGGCTTCCAGGTGATGAATGACGTCACAAGTAGACCACTTAAATCTCAAACTCTCCTTAGACAGTTTATGTCATTTTAAAAAAGCCTTTTAGTCTTGCGAATACGCAAATCAAGAAACTCAAACAATAAGTGAATAAAAGTGTTTAAAAATACATATTCTCTTAACTAGACCTTATTATTTAAACTATAGATTCTCTAAGGTCGAATGTTCTTGTAAGCGATATGTTCTCTAATATAGCCATTCCTATCAAAATTGAAGACTAGTCCATAACCAAGTAATATATCGTATACAATAAGTAAACATATAATTTCTATAACTTACAATCTCTATAACAAATTTTTCGTAATTTAACAAGCATTCATAGAATCATAAGTGACATTCATATCTTGCTACGTCGATATTTCTACAATGTTACAAAAATTAATGATTGTTGTTTCACATAAATAACATGGCATTAAAATAGATACTATAAATAATTATAAAGCATACATTATACCTGGTTCGAGGAATCGACTTGGAGAATGGCGTAGCATATGGTGACTAAAAATCTTTTATTTCTTATTAAAAAATGATCCATAAAATAAATTATTTTTGAACCCAAATATATATATGTGACGCTCAATCCATCTTAACCGAATACTAATAGTTTCAAACAAAAGCCCAACTAATAGGACGGCATTTGTACTATTCACGTGAATAGTACTTGGTACTGTTTATGATGCATAAAAAATTCTTTCTTTTTTTTTTGGTGAAAATTGAAAATAATATTAAATAATGTAAAGTGTACAGAATCGATTTAAACTCGTGCTCTGATACAATTTGTGACGACCCGAAACCTTAACAATCCAAGTGCCACTAAATCGTAAATTAAAACTATGTTAAAGGTAGAGGTGTCAAGACGGGCGGGCCGTTCGAACCGACATCGGCCCACCCACCTCGACCCGGAACGACGGGCCGGCCCGTGAATCGGGTGGGCTGTTCACGGGCCGAGAAGGCCAAGCCGCGGGCCGTTCATGGGCCGAAGAGGCCAACCCGCGGGCCGGCCCGTGAACCGCTTTGATTTAAAAAAAAAAAATGGACAGAAAATTCAAACTTTCATATTTGAAATGATATTTAAAAAAAATAAAAAAACAAATGGCAAAGAGCCGTTTAAAGTGAAAGATGTGACAGATGCATTCACGTTTTAGTCTTTAAATATATAAATAAAAAATAGAAATTGAATTAAAAAATTAACAAATGTGAATTTATCATTGTTATTTATTTTTTATTTAGTAATTTAACACATTTTTTGTTATATATGTAAACATTTTTTTTTTAAAATTACAATAAGTAACTAAATATTTTTAGTAATTTCAAAAAAAATTAATTTTTTATTCATACGGGCCGAACCGGATCGAACCGCGGCCCATATGGGCCCATGGGTGGGCTGGGCTAACCCGGCCCGCAACCCGCAATGGCGCGGACTTTTTCGAACGCGGGCCGTTACCGGGCCTCATCGGAGGCGGGCCGACCCGGCCCGCCTGACCCGGATTGACACCTCTAGTTAAAGGTACTTAAAGTATAAATAAAATTAATAACAGAATACACTAATAATAAAAATATTTATCATAACATATCAATCTTTCAAATAACATAATTAATTCAATAAAATTTAACTTAAATATTTTTAATACTTAAATCTAAAAAAAATAACATTGGCTCCATAAATATAATTTATTATTAAAAACTCCTGCAACCATTAGCCATCTCCGTACGGACCATCTTGAACTGTTAATTTTCTGAAAATGTGAAACAAACATAACGTGAGATAAACATATATTACCCGTGAAAAAATATTTTTTTCCAAATGAAAAATTTAACTATCAATTTTAAATGAAAATAATTTATTTTAAAAAATTATAAAAGGAGATAAAATAAAAATTATTAATTTTAATGTAAATGTTGAATAACGCAAATATGACTCGTGTAACAATGTTGTTTTGAAATGCAAAAATTGAAATATTAATTTTAAATGAAAGTAATGTATTTTTTTTAGAAGTTATAAAATGAGAAAAAATTATAAAATATTGATTTTAAATGAGGAAGTAACATGTGGATGCCCGTGTAAAATTGTTGTTTTAAAAAAGCAAAACTTAAAATATTGATTTTTATAAAATTAATGTACTTAAAAAAATATATACAAGGAAATAAATTAGAAAATATTGATTTTAATAGAAATGAGAAAGTAGATAAATGGTAACACACATATTACTTATCTAAAAATATTATTTTCAAATGACAAATTGAACTTTAAATGAAAATAATTTTGTATTTTTTAAAATTATAAAAGAAGATAAATTGTAAATTATTATTATAATTACTAATATATCTGAAATAGTATACAAATATGATATTTTTAGATAAAAAGAGTATTTTTTTAAGATAGAGATAATATAATTTTAGATAATGAAAAAATGAAATATTGAATTAAAAAAATAATGTAATTTTTTTTAAACTTATAAAATGAGATAAATCATAAAATATTTTTTTTAATTTTTTTAAAAAACATTAATGAATATAAGGAATTTTTTAAACATTAAAAGAAAAATAGTATTTTTGGTCTCCAGCCTATCACAAACGTAAGGGATATACCTCTAACTTGTAAAAACAACACCAGACATCTCCAACGTTTGAAAAAATAGGTATAATAGATTATTTATGAAAAAATTGTTCTCTTCTTTAAATAAATAAAAAAATAGAAAAATAACTAAACGTACCCTAAAAAAATAAATAACAAATATGCCATCTTCTTTATCAAACTCCAAAATCGAAAATCTACCACCACTCCAAATCCCAAAAATAAAAAATTACCTCTTCATAGCTCATCCAAAGCTGAATTTGAATTTACTGTTTAAAATTTGGCAAAATCTGGTTCAGTTGAGTCGATTTGGGTAGACGTATCCCGATTTTTCTAAATAAAGTCAATAATGTCATCATTTGTTCTTTCCCCTTCATACTGCTTTACCTATTTGAAGTACACAATAGGATATCCTTGAATGTCAAAGGCATCACTTGGGATATCGTTTGCAGTTGCATCCTGAGAAGAGATTTCAGATAATATAGGAAAACATATTTTTTTCCTTAATAAGATAACGATTAGGGAGAAATGTGGTAAGATAATAATCAGGAGACTAGTGGAATTTTACTAGTTTCGCAATCATGATATTGAGAACATTTGCAAAGGAGACGACAACTTCATACAAAAAATGAACGAATTGCTTGCAGTTTTTATACCACGGTGTATACAACTCTAGCATAACTATAAGAGAAAAAAAAATTCCAAATTTACATAGTAACAAAGTATAGATATCCCAATTATGGTACCTGTGATTCTTTTGGATTTTGGGGTTTTGGTGGGGTAGCGGATTTTGGGTTTGATAAAAAAGATGGTATATTTGTTACTTTTTATTTTTTGAAGTACATTGACTTATTTTTCTATTCTTCCATTACTTTTCTGTTTATTTAAAATGTAGGGAAATTTCGTCATAAAAGAACTTAGCATGCCTATTCTTCAAACGTTGGGTTGTCCGATACTATTTTTAAAGATTATAAATATATCCTTTACATTTTAGAAAAGTTGAGGATGGTACATGTTATTTTTTCAAATTTAAAAAAGAAAAAGGTAATTAGCACATTTCGTCCCTATCCTTTGAGTCTGTTGCGCAAATCATCCCTATCGTTTGAAATTTAGCATTTTGGTCCTTAAATCAACCATTTTTTGCGCAAAAGGTCCTTACCGTCTATTTCTGTGAGATGTTCCCGTTAAATCAACACGATTATGATATGGCTACCACGTCAGCAAGAGCCCAGCTCAAGATCCATCAAGAACCCTATTTGGGCCCTGCTAGAGCCTTGGAAGGCCCATCGTACGCTTGAGCTTTCGGCAGCCAGAAATTTGCGAGGTATGTGGAGGGCTTCGGCACTCACATGCGATCCATAAAGCCTCGTCAGGCTTCGTATCATTCGTAACCAGCGAGCAACTCGATATGTCGGGACAACAAGAGAAGTAACTAAGGAAAGATTGCGTTGATTTGGCGCACGAATCCTCACAAGGAAACCAAATCGTAATCTCCTAAAATCATACAACGTGATAAGCTCGAGGAAGGAAGATAATCTCGGATATCTTTATCACATAAGGAAGGAGGATTCGATTGAGTATCAAATTGATTTGTCTCCTAAATCAATTGGAACTCTTGCACTATAAATGCAACGTCTCTGGTTGTTCCAAGGTACGCATTTTTTATGCTTAAGAATCCCACCCTAAACTCTACTCAAATCTCTGCCTGCTTGTCTCTCCCACACCCTATTGTTTCCGCCCCCGTGTATCTCTCATATACCGGCAGTTGACTTGATCGTCGGAGTGCCAACGATCGCTGGACCCTTTTTCTCCGGAGATCTTGGTGCCTAACGATTGTCTTAGTGTGCAGGTAACATACGAGTTGGCAGAGGAGTGACTGGAGATTTGTTGACACGTGGACGCCGCAGATTCCGACTTCAACAGATTGGTGCCGTCTGTGGGAACGAAAAATATTACACGACCAAGTGCTTGTGGTAAAAACGTGTCTTCTACCCGAAAGAGCATGACATCCGAACATTCCACAGAAGAGGGGGTAGAGTCCCACCACACTAACCTGCGACAGGAAAGCATTCAGGATCTGCAGAATGCCACCCATCGCAAAAAGAGAAGGCACCAGCAAAAAACGGACGGTGGAACAAGATCCAGGATCAGGAGTTGGATGACGCCCGGATGAAAGCTGCGCTTGAACTGTTGGAGAATCAATCCCTCCAGCACGGACCCGAGCGCAGTCGTGCCCAGAGAAGCCCTTCTCAACCTGGTTCACTGGACAGCCGCTGTCCCCAAGACATGAACGCATTACGGCAGACTGCCAGATGTGAGGACGTCTCCCCAATGGTAATGACCATACACTCAGAGTCGATGGACATTGACGGCGAAGGATTGGATGAGGAGTTAATACTGGACGAAGGTCTAGATCCCCGAATCATAGCCTCGGATTCTCTCGCTTCCCCGGCCGAGGAGCTGGAAACATTTCCGGTGAACCCCTCGGAACCCACCCAGGTGTTACAGGTGGGGGAGAAGCTCGAGGAAAGGATGAAGGAGGAGCTAAAGCAGTTTCTCCGGGAGAACGCAGACATCTTCGTATGGAAACACAGCGACATGGTCGGGATTGACCCATCGGTTGCGTGCCACGTTTTGAAAGTAGATCCGAAAGTACGCCTCAGGATTTAAAAAAGGAGGCCTTTGAGTGCCAAGAGGTACAAGGCATTGAAGGAGGAAGTTGACAAGCTACTGGCCAGCAGGTTCATCAGAGAAGCAATTTACCCCCAATGGGTATCTAACCCGGTGCTGGTTCGAAAGAGTACCAAGAAGTGGAGGGTATGCATCGACTTCTCATATCTGAACCAAGCATGCCCTAAAGATAGCTTCCCATTGCCACGCATCGACCAGCTCGTCGATGCGACCGCCGGCCACAAGTTACTTAGCTTTATGGATGCATACTCGGGCTACAACCAGATCCCGATGTTCGCGAGAGACGAGGATCACACTTCGTTTATTACGGACAGAGGGCTGTACTGCTATAAGATGATACCATTTGGCTTGAAGAATGCCGGAGCAACCTACCAACGGTTGGTAAACCGCATGTTCGCCGAACAGATTGGGAATACGATGGAAGTGCATGTTGACGATATGCTGGTGAAGAGCGTGAACGCGGAGGACCACATAGATCACCTGAGGGGAAAGTTCGAAGTCCTTCGTAAATACCGCATGAAGCTTAACCCCTTGAAATGTGTTTGGAGTCGCGTCCGAAAAGTTCCTCGGCTACATGGTCAACCATTGAGGGATAGAGGCTAACCCCGAAAAGATTAGAGCACTCATTGAGATGCGGTCACCATCCTCCCCCAAAGAAGTCCAAAGTCTGACAGGGAGGTTAGCGGCTCTGAATCGATTTATATCCAAGGCGACCGATCGATACCAACCTTTCTTTCAGACCATAAAAGGGAGGAAGCGGTTCGAGTGGACTGAGGAGTGCGAAAAGGCCTTCCAAGACCTTAAGGTCCTCCTTGAAAAATCTCCGCTGCTATCCAAACCCAAGAATGGGAAAACATTACACATTTACCTAGTCGTATCAGAAAAGGCAGTTAGCTCGTTGCTAATCCGAGAGGAGGGTCCAACACAATTCCCTGTCTATTACGTAAGCAAAGCCGTACAAGACGCAGAGACAATGTATCCAGACATGGAAAAGCTCGCCCTATCATTGATCATCGCCTCCCGGAAGCTTCGACCATACTTCCAGTCCCACAGCATAGACGTTTTGACAAACCTCCCTCTACGGCAGATACTTCAGAAACCAGACACGTCAGGACGGTTGATGAAATGGTCAGTGGAACTTAGTCAATTCGACATCAGTTACAAGCCACGGCCTTCGATAAAAGGACAGGCCTTAGCGAATTTTGTGGCTGAATTCACTCATATCCCCGATGGTTCGCTTGAGACCCGACCCTTGGAGGTGCCGACATGGAAGTTATATGTCGATGGATCCTCGGGGGAGGCCGGGGCTGGAGCCGGGATCCTGCTGGTCAGCCCAGATGGCCATAATCTCAACTGAGCGCTTCGCCTGGAATCTAAAGCCTCCAACAATGCAGCGGAGTACGAAGCTCTTCTAGCAGGCTTGAGGCTGGCGCAAGAGATGAAGGCGAGGAAGCTCCGAATTCATAGCGATTCGCAGCTTGTCGTGAGTTAGGTTAATGGGGCCTTCGTAGTACGCGAACAATCCATGGTGTCATACCTGACAAAAGCCAAAAACTAGTTGTCCCACTTTGAAGAATACGAACTTCTCCAGATCTCACGAATGGAAAATGGCTATGCAGACGCCCTCTCAAAGCTGGCAAGCAGTATGGACTCTGACTTAATGAAGGCCATCCCAGTTGAGAAGCTCAATCGACCTTCAATCGAAGAAGCTCCCGCACCCTCCGTCCTAACTATCTCTGATTCTCCGAAATGGATGAAAGAGATTGCCGAATACCTAACTAGCCAGGTGTTGCCCGAGGACAAACTAGAAGCACAGAAACTCCGTAGAAGGGCCGCAAAGTTCGTGCTAAAGACAGAATCCTATATAAAAGGGGGTTCAGCCACCCTCTCTTACGCTGCCTGACACAGGAGGAAGCAGTATACGTGATGAAAGAAATACACGAAAGGATCTGCGACAATCACTCGGGAGGAATGGCCTTGGCACAAAAAGCCTTGAAGCAGGGGTACTATTGGCCGACCATGAAGAAAGATTCCCACAATTTCGCGAGGAGGTGCGACAGATGTCAAAAGTTCGCAGCAATACCGAAGCTCCCCGCTCAGAACGTTACCCCAGTGACTAGTCCTTGGCCCTTCGCCAAATGGAGAATCGACTTCATCGGTCCCCTCCCGACAGGGAGAGGTGGGGTCAAGTTCGCGATTGTAGCAGTGGATTATTTCATCAAGTGGTGTGAAGCTGAGCCTTTGGCCAAAATCACAGAGGAAAATGCCTGAAAATTTGTATGGAAAAATATTGTCTGCCGCTTCGGCATTCCCAATTCTCTCGTCTCCGACAACGGCACACAATTCGCTGGGATGAAGTTTAACGTAAACTGTGAGAATCTTGGTATCCGAAGGGACTTCTCCACCCCTTATTACCCACAATCTAACGGCCAGGTGGAAGTCGTGAATAAAATCATTAAGCACACCCTTAAGCGGAAACTAGAGTCTGCAAAAGGAGGATGGGCCGAAGAACTACCCGAGACCCTGTGGTCCTATCGGACCACCTCTCGCACGACCACAGGTGAAACCTCGTTCTCCATGGCGTACGGGGCAGAGGCAATGATCCCCGTCGAGATAGGAATACCCTCGCCCAGACACCTGCACTTCAACGAAGTGGCTAAATAGGATTTACAAAGAGCGGGCCTCGACCTGCAAGATGAGAAACATACGGAGTCGCAACTCCGCCTCACGGTTTACCAACGGAAGATTGTCTAATATTAAAACTCCAAGGTCAAAGGCAGAAGCTTTCGTGTCAATGATTTTGTCCTGAAAAAGATATTTCAAGCTAATAGGGAAGTGGGGGCCGGAACCCTAGGGCCCACTTGGGAAGGACCTTATAAAGTCATCGAAGAAATCCGCCTCAAAACTTACAGACTAGAAGATTCCGAGGGACGAGAGACAAGACACCCTTGGAACATCGCCCACCTGAGGCCATATCACCAGTAATACCGTATTTGCATTGTTTTGATCTTTTTGCAATTTTTCTTGCCGGACGCCAGGACATTCGGCGCCATTTAATAACATTCGTCGTTTATGAATCCGAAGTGTTCCCCATGCGAAGAGTACTAATCCGACAGCGAGGGAATGTGGTTCGCGACCAACTCTATCAACTCGCTGGATAAACATTTCACGCGTAAGTAAGCAAGTGTAGTCAATTGGCAACGAGGGAGTGTGGTTCGCGGCCAACTCTATCAACTCGCTGAGTAAACATTTCACGCGTAAGTAAGCAAGTGTAATCAATTGGCAGCGAGGGAGTGTGGTTCGCGGCCAACTCTATCAACTCGCTGGGTAAACATTTCATGCGTAAGTAAGCAAGTGTAATCAATCGGCAGCGATGGAGTGTGGTTCGCAGCCAACTCTATCAACTCACTGGGTAAACATTTCACGCGTAAGTAAGCAAGTGTAATCAATTGGCAGTGAGAGAGTGTGGTTCGCGGCCAACTCTATCAACTCGCTGGGTAAACATTTCACGCGTAAGTAAGCAAGTGTAATCAATTGGCAGCGAGGGAGTGTGGTTCGCGGCCAACTCTATCAACTCGTTGGGTAAACATTTTACGCGATATTACTCAAGTACAATCAACTCGGCAGTGAGGAAGTGTGGTTCGCGGCAAACTCTATCAACTCGCTGGATAAACATTTTACGCGATATTACTCAAGTACAATCAACTCGGCAGCGAGCGAGTGTGGTTCGCGGCAAACTCTATCAACTCGCTGGATAAACATTTTACGCGTAAGTAAGCGAGTGTAATTAATCGGCAGCGAAGGAGTGCGGTTCGCGGCCAACTCTATCAACTCGCTGGGTAAACATTTTACGCGCTATCAATCAAGTGTTATCAACCCGCTGGATAAACATGTTACGCGTATTTAAAGCAATTATGGCCAATTCAATGGCGAGAGAGTATGGTTCGCGACCAACTCTTAACAGCTCGCTGGATAAACGTATCGAACGTGCAAATATGTGAAACAATCATAAAAGTTTCCACTAGAATCTCATGAATCAATTACATAAAAGAATTGTACAACAGCATAACCAAGAAGATATCGCCTGTACACGTAATCCTACGTCTCAGTATAACCAGGAACCCCTAGTTTGGCTAGCAGGCTCTTAGCCTTCGCCAGCTCGTTCAAAACTTCGGTCAGTTTTTATCTTTGGCCAGTATCATATTCTGACAAGACTTCAGCTGCGACTCGACCTTCTTCTGGGCAACGATACACGCCTTCTGAATTGTCTGGACCTTCGTAACATCATACGTGGCACGAGTCCGCGCGTCTTCAGAAAACGCGAGTCGTGCCCGAAGGCGTTTGATTTCGGCCCTCATTGCTTCGGCATTTTCGTCCTCGCCAAGGGCGAACTGTATCTCGTCAACCTTCATCTCCAGCATTTTGTACAACTCACAATTCAAAACGTGACTGCGGGAGGTGTACATTTCGGCCAGCTTCATCAATTCCGTCACCTCTACCGCCTTCCCAAAGAAAGAAGTCTAATATTTGTTGACTGAGATAGCCGCAAGGGGAACCGCTGAAGGTAACTTCTCTACGACTGATGGATCCAGCTTGTCTTGGCGGGCCCCAATGTTGATATACTCACGCCTGCCAGGAGGAGGAGGAGGAGAGACGGACGTCCGGGACGCTTGTTCCCCACTCTCGACCTTTGGTTTCCTTTTCGCCGATGGCCTAACGTTCCCGGGAGGAGACCCGTGTCTAGCAGGATTCGACGGGGACGGAATGTCCGCTCTCACCTCCGGCGCTGAGGGAATATGAGGGTTACCCACCACCGTCTCCAGCTCCTGCAACATAGTGGGCCCGGAACCAGATACCGTGGGTGACGCCAAGTGGGGAAGGGAGACATCCTCCACGATCTCCCCACGCCTTATCTTAAACTTTGAGACTTTGGAGAAATGTAAGCCCGACATGACTGGCAATAGTCAGAAATCCGGATATGACGGCAGAATAGTAGGGAAGATGGTGATTTAGGAAAGCCCTATCACAATATATAAGCCCAACGGGATACCAGCAGTCGGGTGGGCCGGCACGTTGCGTGAAATTAAAAGCACATTTGGTAAACCCAAGGAGGATACATCGAGCGCGTGGGGACGCACGGCACGTGGTTGTGCGAACGCCAAAGCGTGATAGCAATATCGCCGACGCCCGCCCACGCTAAATCAAATCTGTTAACGTTCGCACCAACCTCGTCGAAATTCCTACATAGTGAGGAAGTGTTGATTATGACTTGCGAACCACTCCGCGCCACCTAGGGCGTGTTTGGTGACCTCAGGCTTATGTCTGTGATTTCGTAAGCAACACTAAACGTCGACGAGGCCCG
This sequence comes from Forsythia viridissima, assembly GCA_030279155.1. Taxonomy (NCBI): domain Eukaryota; kingdom Viridiplantae; phylum Streptophyta; class Magnoliopsida; order Lamiales; family Oleaceae; genus Forsythia; species Forsythia viridissima. The sequence continues at coordinate 7,651,716 of CM059039.1, read as the reverse complement.
AAACAAGCGTATAAAACATGGGTATCACAAACAAGATAAGGGCACATACGCAAATAAGAAGGTAACTCGGCATGATTTTATTAAATACGAAATACAGTACAGAACAAATACAACTGAAATATGTTCTAACACCCTGCCGCCTCATTGGGCCGGCACATGAGTGGGGTAACTAGATCTACTAAACATATCCCTTGGTCTACGCTGGCATCGTCCAGGTTGGGGAACCTGACTTCACCATGATTGGGAGTCTCCCAAACTAACATGAGTTAATTTGGTGGCTAATTAGACCATACTGCCCAAAAAAGGCCGTTGACGCTTTTTTGGGCAGTGGGAGACCCCCCAGCCCCATCAACCATTCAAGGGAGGGCCGGGCTAAGGCTGTTAAGCCTAAATCCCCACCCCGTACGTTTCATCCCCTGAACGTTGATTGGCCAAGCTTTTGGTCCTCTGAATGTTGGTTCTCAGATCAACAGGCATCTTGGATGCCAGCTTTCCAGCCGTATTACCATCACACGTTTGTTGTATTCGTCTCAATCACACGACTCTGACAGGTTAGATACAAACGGCTCACGGTAGAAGAGTATTAGTACGCTTGCATCCTATTTATAAGGACTACGTTGGAAATAGGAACAGCACAATGAATACAGTCATAACAGGGGGATTTAGAACGACACGCGAATGTTCTACTTCCCCAAGACATTGAAGACGCCAACTCTCCAGATTCCACCAGGTGTCTGCGTCATTAATGCTAAGGAGTGATTCTTGGATTTGAAACATTCCCCCCACGCGCAATCATCCATAAGAATTGAAACGTCAGGATAGCGAAAAGTCAAGTACAATGTTTCAATCAATTCTGTTTCATTAACTCAGGCAAAACCAGATAATGATTACAAAAGTATGAGTGCCCCGCCGCCTCTTCAAGGGTCGGCACATCGCGGGCCTTCCTCAGTTGGAGGGGGTATTTGATCACCTACTGAACTAGGTCCAGCATCGGGAGCTTGAGCCTCGGAGGGGTCCTGCCGAAGGAAAGAAAGGTCCCACTCCGGATGGACCTCGGTGATGTGCTCCACCAACTGCTCGCCTCCAGCGGTTATCAGACGGTGGGCGAGATCCCGATACTCGGGCGTTTCCATGAACGCATCTTGATAGGCCTCCACCGCCCTGCCCCCGGCAACCATGCATTCTGCTCGAACCCTCTCCAGTTCCAACCTCGCGTCCGCCAGCAACTTCCATTCCTCCGTGACGATGGCCTCCAACCTACTGGTCGCGTCGGCTAGAGCTTCCTCGGCGGCAAGTGCCCGGTCATCGGCCAGCTTCTGAGCCTCTTCGGCACACTTCTGAGCCTACTCGGCACTCTTCTGGAGCTCCTCGGCTCGCTTATGAGAGGCCTCGGCAGCCCACTTCTATTCCCGGGCGTCCTTCAGACACTCTTTTGAGGCCTTCAATTCAATCTCATACTTCTCCTTCGTGTCCGCCTCCCTTGCCACTGCAGAGTCGAGCTTGAATCGAAGCACCCCCTTTTCCGACTCCAGCTGCACCTTCTCGAGCCGCACGGCCTTCAGCTCCTCGGCCAGCTTGGCGGACTTGGCCCCTTCCTCGTGGCATTGGCCATCATAACTTTCCAAAGTACTGAGCAGTTCCTTGATCAGTACCAGGCCCCGTATCAGGTTCATCTCCGCCATCTTCAGCCGCTCCCGAACAGTGGCCCCCTCGGCAGCCTTCTCCCATTTCTGGGTCTAGTACTTGTGCACGCTCGCCGCCATCATCGCAGGGTGGACCGGGAGCATTTCCAAGACGGAAGTTTCCAATTCTTCCCGGCGATGAGCGATGCGGACGAGGCTCCCTTGGCCAGCCGAGGGGCCAGGTTTCTTGCACCCTCGGTTCGACCTAACTTGCGTGCATCCTCCATGAACCCCCATACGGACGTAGGAGCCTTCCTCTTTCGCGCACCCGCATCGCCCGTATCCTCGGCAATGCCCTTCCCCTTGTCCTTGGCTGGAGTGGGGCTGGGAGATGGAATGGCTGCCGAAGGTGGGGGAGGAGGAGGAACGTCCTGACTGGGGATGGGCTCTAGTGGCACAGTAGCTGGGATGCCTTGCGATGGCCCAGGCGCCTCCGTCACTGGTACCTGAGCAAAAGAGCCCTCTCCGCTGGCAGAACGGGCAAGGTGGAATATAGGTAGGCGTTTTAACCTGAAAGCTGTTAAGCACAAACATAAGTAAGCAACGCGCCCGGATAATTCTCCGCCATAGCACCAGCACATCAAGGCAAGCAAGACTTACACATTAGTCCGCAGCTGGCCAGAAGATTATCGTCTTTCAATAGATTCTCGAGCCTCCGAAAGTTACTACTGAGAGACCGAACCTTCTCCCACTTCGACCTCAGCTCTTCCTGACTTCTCTTCGGGATTGGTGGTTTCCCGTAATCTGCAAAAGAGAGCAAATACATTAAGTCAGGAACTGTAAACAAAATTCCATGCGAATACGACGGTTTATACCGAGTTCCCCGAATTGCCGAATGATAGACCCGTGAGGAAGAGGGTCCTCTGGAAAAAATTCCCAGTCCCCGCCAACGAAGATGAACCTCTCTTTCCAGTTGTGCACCTTGTTGGGGCTATCGGTGGCCGTCCCCCACTTCTGACCCGGCCGGAGAGATATGTTATACCAGCCAGCGAACCGGCAAGGCCGATATATGGACTCGAACTCCCTGTGAGACAAGTCTCCCCCAACCTCGGCAACGCTCCACAGAATGTAGGAGGCTACCATCTGCCCCCAGCCATTCGGCGTTATCTGACAGGGAGCCAGGTTCCAATCCCTTAACACCTGGCGAAAGAAGGGATGCACTGGTAGGCGAAGGCCTTGCTGTATCGCAGGTTCATAGACCGCCACATAACCTTCGGGGGATGGTCGGCACGCTCTTCTGGGCTTGGAGCTCTGAGCGTCACGGTCGAAGTAATGTCATAGGACAACTGTATGTCCTCCAACTCCGCCTCAGTGATCCTCGACTGAGCCATGGACACTTCGGTTGCCGATCACTTTAGCTCCTCGTCAAGAGCCCTCGCGGCCGGAGCATCCCTCTTGTCAAGAGATCCCCTCATTTCGGGCACTCCAATGTCGGACCTCCCCTTCACCGCCGTCTCTTCCGCCGGCACGGACGAACTAACCTCCCTTCCACCCGTCGACGGAGCCGACGGGTTCACGACAGGAGGCTCCGGATTTACCCCTCCCGCAACTTCAGAAGAGGAAGATGATGTGGCGGCCGATGAGGAAACGCTCCCAATAATACTAGGGTTTGTGGGAGCGTCAGACGAGTTCTGTGAATCGTCATTTTCGGATGACATTTTGCTATCCCCAGGTTGTAGAATCGTACAGTGACTATGAAAATAAACAATGAAAACAAATTTCAACCGCTTTCTGAGCGCTTACCTTGAATGTACGACTCAAACGACACATCCACTACGAACTTCTCGCTTATCGGCAAAATAACCACAGTGAGCACGAAGGTAAGAAGAAGGCGTAACGTTTGGGAGGATGCCTGGTTTTATAGTGGTGCACTCTCACATCCACCGCCAAAATCCCAAGCGTCCCATCTAGGCATGCGGATGGTCGACACGTGTTTTCAATGGCATGGCAGGCGGGAAAGCAAAACCTAAACATTTAGTAAACCAAGGACTCACGCGCCCCACACGCGCTCCTGTTTTCTGCTACACGCAACCGCATTTAATGCGTACACCCTCTCACTCATGATTGCCTGACCAGGGAAGGACAGTATTGATAGACAGAATCACACCATCAGGGGACACGTCGCCATTGGTATGGCCCCTTGAAGCCCTCACCCGTCATGAATGTTCGGCTTCGGACTTGGGAGACTATACTGGGTAGGTTGAATCACTTCCCACCGAACCACTTTGAAACCATATTTCCCGCGAAACGCATCAGCATTCCGTTTCTACGAGGCACATCAACATTCTATTTATTCTCAAAGTCCCACGCCCATTATGAATAATAGGCTTGGACTTGGGGGACTATTGTTACCACACTATTATGATATGGCTGCCACGTCAGTAAGGGCCCAGCTCAAGATCCATCAAGAACCTTATCTGGGCCCTGCTAGAGCCTTGGAAGGCCCATCGCACGCTTGGGCCTTCGGCAGCCAGAAATTCGCGAGGCATGTGGAGGGCCTCGGCACTCACATGCGATCCATAGGGCCTCGTCAGGCTTCGTATCATTCGTAACCAACGAGCAACTCGATATGCCGGGATGACCAGAGAAGTAAATAAGGAAAGATTGCGTTGATTTGACGCGCGAATCCTCACAAGGAAACCGAATCGTAATCTCCTAAAATCATGCAACGTGATAAGCTCAAGGAAGGAAGATAATCTCGGATATCTTTATCACATAAGGAATGAGGATCCGATTGAGTATCAAATTGATTTGTCTCCTAAATCAATTGGAACTCTTGCGCTATAAATGCAACGTCTCCGGTTATTCCAAGGTACGCACTTTTTATGCTTAAGAATCCCACCCTAAACTCTGCTCAAATCTCTGCCTGCTTGTCTCTCCCACACCCTATTATTTCCGCCCCCGTGTATCTCTCATATACCGGCAGTTGACTTGATCGTCGGAGTGCCAACGATCGCCGGACCCTTTTTCTCCAGAGATCTTGGTGCCTAACGATTGTCCTAGTGTGCAGGTAACATATGAGTTGGCAGAGGAGTGACTGGAGATCTGTTGATACGTGGACGCCGTAGGTTCCGACGTCAACAAGATTAAACAACATTCCTCAGCACCATCTTCATCAACCGCCCCACCGACACCGCCCCACCGACACCGCCCCAGCAGCAAAAGAAAAGAAAAAATCAACCTAGAACATCAAGCAAGTATCAACCTGAAATTTTTGGGATTTTTCTCGGAAGGATTTTATTTAAATTTTGAAATTTTAGTTAAAGATTTTGTTTTTATAGGAATTCTCAATTTTGATGTTTAGTATGGGTTTCCAGGAACAACCATCAAATGGGTTTAATTGATTTTACTGGGTGGCAAGCCATTCTTTTGGTGGAAGTTGTTGATATCTTAAAGCAATAGTGCAGTGTAGGATGGAGTAGGATTTAGCGAAATTTCAAGTTTGTCTAGGTCTTGTGATAGTCGAAAGGATCTGCTTTTTTTTAGTTTATGAGGTTTAAAGTTTTCAAGCCCCGAAGGTACCTTATTTAACGCAAAATTTCCTACAACTCCTTGAAGTCCCTTACTCTCTTCTACAATCAACTGTGGCTGCTCCTTGGCTTTGCAATTCACTAGATTGTGATCCATTTTCTTGCTGCTAAGTTTGTTCTCGACTATTGTGTTTTCTGCATTTGCCTGCTAAGTTCAATATGGGTTTCCTGGAACAACCACCAAACAAGCCATTTCCCCTTGAATGCTCGTTTGAGCTACTGATACCGGACCAATCCCTTTATTTTATCTTCTTCTTTAACTAATAATTATATTTGGTGATTTGACGAAAATACCCTTCATAAAATGAGGAATTGCACAGAACACACTAATTTAACAGCAACAATTCACAGAAATAGACAGTAAGGACCTTTTGCGCAAAGAATGGTTAATTTAAAGACCCAAATGCCAAAATCCAAACGATATGGACGATTTGCACAACAGACTCAAAGGATAGGAGATAGGGACGAAATACGCTAATTACCCAATAGAAAATATTTTTCAACTTTTTTTTATAACATGTAGAACTCATATCAAGTTTCACCTTTGATTTATCTTCCGAACGAAATAGGCCTACATAGAGAAGTGGTGGTCTCAAAATGGACTAGGCCGTCCAGGTCCGGAATGACCCACTCAGTTGAAAAATCGAGTCAAAATCAATCTGGTCCAATTCGAGTCGATTCCACGAATTGGCCCACCAAAATGAATGCAGAGCCCCAGCAACCCATGAGAGCAAATCCAATTGGTACAGTTATTAAAAATTAAAAGCTAGAGTATTTCTCTTCTACACTTTTCACACAATCTCCCATAGTATTTATATTTTTCAATTATGACTTAATTTAAATCACACTAGATTCCCAAAAAATAAAAAATAAAATAACAAAATTTGACTAGCCCACCCGACAATATTGACAAGTCGTGAACCATTTCTGTCCTCTGATTTGAGATATGGTCCTAACTTAGTTAAAACAATAATTTTTAAATAAGTCAGTTCAAATTCGCAATTGACATAAATCAGCGCCTACGTATTTTAACACCCCTAGAAGAGGTGCAACATAACTTGTTTGTTGTGTTTCTCTCTCTTTTTTTATTTTCTTTCTTTTATTTAAATTTTTAATCCAAATCAAGAGGTTTACATTTCATTGCCCACAATGGAGTGACAGGAAGCAAGTCAGAGTGGTCCACACAATATCGGTGGCCAATAGAGAGCTGAGTGTGTCCAATTCAACAAATGAGATTTTTCATAGCCACGTGGCAATATAAGGACCTCTCTCAAGAAAATCTCAAGGGAAATCTAAATCCAATACATGAACCAATCAGATTGTGCTGAAGTGTAGATATTGCAACCCACTAATCTTCTAATTCCCATATATAAACACTCCTCCCCTCCCCCTCTATCATCCCAACCAAGCAGAAAGCAAAACACAGCAACAAAGAAGAAACTCACAAGCAAAAACATGGCAACTTCAGCAATCCAACAATCTGCATTTGCAGGCCAGACAGCCTTCAAGTCTCAGAATCAGCTCATCAGAAAGGTTGGCAACCTTAGAGGTGGCCGCTTCACCATGAGACGTACTGTTAAAAGTGCTCCCCAGAGCATTTGGTAAATTCTAGCTCAACCCCCCCACACACAACTATACACAGACAGACGACCGAAGCACAAAGTGCAGAAATTGATCTTAAATAAAACATGCTCTAGAAATCATTCATGCATATGTTTCTAGTAGTTTTAACAGAAATTGATCTTCTAGAAGTGAATTTTACTCCTATTAGATAGATCAACAATCAAATATCAAAATGATATCAGAAGACCAGTTCACCAGGCACTTAAGGACATGTTCGGTAGCCATTTTTTTCCAAAAAAAAATTCATTTTTTTTCCAACAATTTTTGACTTTTCAACCTTTTTACACTACAAAAAAGTTTGAAAAGTCAATAAAGTACCCAAAAAAACCCATTTTTTCCCAAAAAAAACTACACTGAACATGCCCTAAAATGTGGTTCCACGAGGAAATTGTAACCAACTAAAATTTGAATAAAATATATTTTGGATCAGATTCCTAACCTCAAATTCCTGTCTTGTTTAAGAAAAGTTGGAATTCTTGTAATGATCAAACTTCATCCATGCATTGGTGCTCAGTGAATATTTGATTTTGATGGCAATTTAGATCTATCTCATCAACACTGAACTGACGAAACAGGTACGGTCCAGACCGCCCAAAGTACTTGGGTCCATTCTCTGAGCAAACTCCATCATACCTCACTGGTGAATTCCCTGGTGATTATGGTTGGGACACAGCTGGACTGTCAGCGGACCCCGAGACATTTGCCAAGAACCGTGAGCTTGAGGTGATCCACTCCCGTTGGGCCATGCTCGGAGCATTAGGCTGTGTTTTCCCAGAAATCCTTGCCAAGAACGGTGTCAAGTTCGGTGAGGCTGTTTGGTTCAAGGCTGGATCTCAGATCTTCTCAGAAGGTGGCCTCGACTACCTTGGCAACCCAAACCTCATCCATGCCCAAAGCATCCTTGCTATCTGGGCCTGTCAAGTTGTGCTCATGGGATTTGTTGAAGGATACAGAGTTGGTGGGGGCCCACTTGGTGAGGGACTCGACAAAATCTACCCCGGTGGAGCCTTCGACCCACTTGGGTTGGCAGATGATCCTGAGGCATTTGCTGAGTTGAAGGTAAAAGAACTCAAGAATGGAAGACTGGCAATGTTCTCAATGTTCGGATTCTTCGTCCAGGCCATCGTTACTGGAAAGGGCCCAATTGAGAACCTCTTCGACCATGTTGCTGATCCAGTTGCCAACAATGCATGGGCATATGCCACAAACTTTGTACCTGGAAAATGAAATACATTACTGTATACATCTCATGCATAACAATACTGAAATGTTTGTCTATCTTGATGAAGTTGTGTAGCTTGTGTGGAATTGAGCAGAATTGATGTAATGTTTCATGCAGACACCAATTTATCTCTTAACTACTATAATTTCAGCCCTCTTTTAACATAAACCAGCACAAGTACTCACCACTATATCATATAGTAAACCTGAACAACCTTCAGAAGATAAGAAATAGAATGATAATATATTTTCACAATCATACCCCAAACTGTTAGGACGATATAAATCTTCCTTAATTGTCATATACTGTAATGTTAGGTAAAAGTTGTATCATTGCTCAATTATGCATTTTAGAAATGAAGTTTTTGACAAACCTAGAAACTAAAGAATTATCTCTTGGCTGCATGATAAACATTGATAGTGTCATAAATTTACAGTACACTATGACCCAAGAAACAATAATCATCAAATAACAAGACGATTTTCCTCAGGCGATTAGCCTACATAACTGTACTTCTTTCTGATTGCTAGCATTTATACAAATGAAACCTTTAAATTTTTCATATGTGATTTCAATAAGAAATCCTATTAATTTGAATTAATTAGGTATCTAGAAAACACAGAAGAAACCTTATGGAAACCAATTCAGTTGACATTCCAGTCCTATTATACAAGCAATAGAAAATATGTGATCTACCATATTCTTGCAGAACTCAAACACTGCATTTTGTGGAAAAAATTGAACTTTACTAGCAGAAACTTAAACTAACTAAACAAAGCTATGGAGCTTGTAGTTTTTCCATGTTACAAAGTAAAATTCCCCCATTGACCTTCTACAGCATGTGATAAGGCCATTTTGGATGCTTTTCTAAAAGCACTAGAACAGGGAAATGTTCTATTTCTTGCAATCTTCGAATTGCATCAGGATAAGGCCCTTTTGGATGCTTTTCTAAATGCATTAGAACAGGGAAATGTTCTATTTCTTGCAATCTTCGAATTGCACCAAACGAGGAGTTACAGTTCTAACAAAACAAGGAGTTCTCCAGTTCTATTACTTTGAATGCACTACATATCTACAAAACACGGAAGAAACCTTATATAAACCAATAGTTAGCAAACAGGGCAACATTCCAAAATTGATAACTTATTTTAGGAGAGAATGAATAGTTAAATTTGTTTTGATATATTTTCTTTCCATGTTTATTAGGTAAACTTAGGAAGTTTCTCTTTGAATTATATTCCTCTTTTGTTAGACCTTTCAAGAATAAGTAATAATAGGATCAAGCTGTCAGATTGGGTCTTAGTGAGAAAAATGTTCCTGATCAGGATAACAGCTCTATAATATTTTCTTCTTTATCATCATTATTTCCTTCACCTTCCTCCAGGCGTATATGTTCACCGCCGATTGATTAAATTTAAAGTCTTCAACACTCTGCAACTCATTTATGCGAGAAAGTAGGTGGATGTCTTAGTAGAAGATAGCAAAGTGAAAGGGGACAGCCGATGGTGAATCAACTGCAGTCATTTAAGAGATTTACTTGTTTAAACAGTCATTAAACCAAGCAGATGGGTCACCAGTCCAACTGGTGGGTTAAATGGTTGGACTCGTCGGTCACGAAATACTAACATTTTAATATAAATGATTGCACACTTACTGTTCAATAGTAAAACTACTATTTGAACAATTTTTAGTATAATACAACAACAAAAAACTAAGTCATAATTTTTGAAAGGACACATATTTGACTTATACAGATATTTATTTATGATTTTTACATTATATTAAACTATAAACATTCACTAGGTAAAAAATTTATAAAAGAACCAGCAGAGCTTTAATTGAGACAGGTTATAGTCTTTAAAGAACCTGGACAATTCTTTAGTGTCGTGTTGCTTCAGATCAAACCTTTGTTGACCCTATTCTTAATTTTCTTGCTGTGTTTAAATGACAAATTCCTTTAAATAATGAAAATCATGCACTCATTGCTGATGAATATGATAGGCACAGATTCTTTAAAGAGGGTTATCATGGTATGACATATGATTCTCAAGAAATTTCATGTTGAATCAAATTAATCCTTTAAATAAAGGGCATTTTCCTTACTCACGTGTTGTTTAATTTTCGTAGTTTGACAATGTGTCGTGCCATGTTAACATTAACATTTTTGTAACCTAAAATTTATTCCAACCACTTGGCAGGAAGTCATTGCTAGCCTATACTACGCTAGTTTCTGGTTAGACCAAAATACACTGTAAATGATAGGATCAAAAACAATGTTTACGATGCCTCCATTTGTTGTTCTCTTGGTTTCCAAAACCAATCTTTCTTCATTCATGGACTCACATCTTCGGTAATTATAAAGATTTTTCAAAAACTTACCATGAAACATGAATACAAAGGAATGGCTGCTCACCAATCATTCTTCTTAGTGCAATAAATGCAAATATGGAACAATTGGGGTTACAAAGTCACTCACCTCTTAGTAGTCTTCTTGAATAATATTACTGTTATTGGGAATATTAATATGCTTCTATTTTTCCTTCCTTCATTCCAACACAAGCTCATCCTCCCAAATATATGTGTCTCAACTGAAATCAGTAACACTGAACACCTGCAATGAGATAATGAAGTGAATACGAAAACAATAATTTTACAATTGGTGCATATTTAGACATCCGTTGCAAGTGTGTTAAAAGAACTAATTAGCCTCCTAATATATTAATACGGAGTCTTTTTTTTTCTTTTGTAATTTCTAATCTTCTGACCTAAACATTATAAAAGCTAAAATTATTAATGAAGACCAAAGGATTCATGCATTATTGCTCGCAATTAGTGCAATCTTATCTTTTGCAGTGAGGAAGATCGGCAAAATTTTCCCGAATATGTGATAATATTGTACTTTGACCATAAGGATGCATCTTCTTTATTTTCCGACATGCAAACTGAACATGGATACATACATACACTGCATTTCTTTATTTCATAAAAGACTGTCTAGCGGACCCTTTACCAAAACTTGGCAACAATGATTACTGTGTTTTCTGATTAATTTGAACACAAGGAAAAAGAAGAATGTATAAACAGGAGACATGAAAGTGAGACAAAGTTTGGGCCTGCTTGGTCAGTGCCAGAATGAGAAAGACGATGATAATCTCTCTAACAGTATATACTGCGCACACATGTACAAAGTGCAGGCAACATGACATGGAGACAGGACATGGAAGTTCTTAAATAAATGAATTCAACATTGCCAAGGCACACAATGAAAAATATATAAATATATGTTCTGATTTACTAAGTGAATTAATCACCTAATAAAATGAATATAAACATATAAACAACCATCCTAAGACTTAATATGGCAAAAATAGTGAATTTAACAAGTTGAATAAACATCAAGTTGCATAAAAAGTATTTCAGGAGAACTTTCGGTTATTAAAATATGCATGTAAACCATCCATATGTAGTACTACTAATGTATGAATTAGATGTGTCCTTTTCCTTTTTGGAAATATATGCCTCTCTTCCTCTCTCTTACACAATCTGATGGCAAGGAAGCAAATTGATTAATTAAAATCGTCAATATCCTGGGTCTAATGGAGTGAAAGTCTTAGACAATGAGCTAAAATTCCCATGTTCCAGCTCATAATTTGAGACTTTGAACTGTTGACTTTCACTAATAGACACTTTATTAAGTATTTAACCATATTCATAAGATGATCAGATTGTTCAGTCAAAGTTTCCAATAATGACATTGATTGTACACTTCAAGATCACTTTTCAATGAACTTCTTGACTGTATGGAGCACAAGTTTCTATTTCTGTAAGCAATCTCCATATATGATCTTCGGTACTTGACTTCTATGTGCCTACCATGTACAGGAAGCATATGGGATAAAGATGCTTATTAACGATATCACATTAAGCAATTATAATGACATAAATATTAATAATTCTATCAAATAATATGATTAGGGTCTGAAATAGGATTGACTATGACTTAATGTTTAAAAACAGAATAAAAAACCTTGCATTTCTAATAACCAGGGCATCCATCCAAAGAAAAGAAAAAATAACAGAAAGAAAAGACTAGCAGATGGCACAAGGAATTGTAGTGTAGGTGACATTTATGTAAATTGAAAGTTGAATATTTTCTTTATATTTCAATGCTTACAATATAAAGACTCAGACTCTATTTATAATATAATAGATGAGTTAATAAAGGAAAAGGAAAAGTTTTCCTAAATTAAGAGCTGGGAATCTACCTAATTATATACAATCAATTACTAATCAATTTCTCCCACAAATTATTCTAAATAAATCGGGATTTCAACACTCCCCCTCAAGTTGGATCGTAAATGTTGACCATATCCAACTTGCCAATGAAAAAACTGAAACTTTGCTGAATAGCCCTTTTGTGAAGATGTTTGCCGTTTGCTCTTTTGTAGGAACATAAGTCATACATATAGTTCCATCTTCAACCTTTTCCTTGATGAAGTGTTTGTAAACTTCTATATACTTAGTCCGGTCATGCTGAACATGATTGAGAGAAATACTGATGGCCACCTTATTATCACAATAAAGTTTAATTGGAAATTCCACTTTGACATGTAGTTCTTCCAAGAGTTTTTTTAACCATAATCCTTCACATATCCCTTGTGCAACTGCTCTAAATTCAGCTTCTGCACTACTTCTGGCCACAACATTTTGATTCCTACTTCTCCAAGTTACCAAATTTTCCCATACAAAGGTGCAATACCCGATAATAGACCTTCTATCTTCAATTGAACCTGCCCAATCTACATCTGTGAAGACTTCTACTTTCTTACTTTCACTTTTCTTGAAGAGCAGTCCTCTGTCTAGGGAACCCTTGAGATATCTTAGAATCTTATATACAACTTCAAGATGAATTTTCTTTAGGGAATGCATGTGTTAACTCACCACACTAACTGCAAATGCAATGTCAGGTCTCGTGTGTGATAGATAAATTAGCTTGCCAACTAATCTCTGATATCTATCATTTTCAACTGGATTTCCAACATCTTCCATCCTTTTTTCAGCTTCGATTGGTGTGTCACTTGGTTTACACCCAAGCATGCCAGTTTCAGTTAGAAGGTCAAGAATATACTTCCGTTGAGAAACGCTAATGCCCTTTTATAATCTAGCAACCTCCATTCCCAAAAAATAACACATCCCAAGTCTTTTACTTCAAACTCAGTAGCTAAGATGCTTTTTAGTCTCTCCATCTCCACTGTATTATCGCCGGTTAGGATTATATCATCGACATATATAATTAGAATCGTCTTCATCCCATCTTCGATTTGCTAGAAGAACATAGTATGATCGAATTGCCCCTGTTGATATCCTTGACCCCTTATCACCTTTGCAAATCTATCGAACCATGCTCTCGGTGATTGTTTGAGACCGTAAAGTGACTTTTTGAGTTTACATACCCAATTTTCTTCATCTTTTCTACAAAAACCCGGTGGTATTGTCATGAAGACTTCTTCTTCTAATTCTCTATTTAGAAATGCATTCTTGATATCGAGTTGTTAGAAAGGCCAGTCCAAGTTTGCTGCCAAAGATAAGAAAACCCGGACTGCCACGGGTGCAAATGTTTCGGTGTAGTAAATGCCATAGGTTTGTGTAAATCCTTTTACAACAAGATGGGCTTTGTAACGTTCTATTGTCCCATCAGCTTTATACTTCACAGAGAAAATCCATTTGCAGCCCACGGGTTTCTTTCCTCTCGGTAAATCCATCACATCCCACGTTTCATTTTTTTCCAATGCCCACATTTCTTCCATTACTGCCTCTTTCCACTTGGGAACCTCCAAGGCCTCATCAATATTTCTTGGTATTTCTGTGCTATCAAGATTAGAGGTAAAAGCACGAAATCCAGTAGACAGAGCATTATACGATACAAATCTAGAGATAGAATGGAGAGTACATGACTGAGTTGATTTTTTGAGAGCAATAGGTAAATCACTATCGAGAGACTCAGAATTACCTCTATTGGAGGGTGCATCATAGACACTTGGATCTATCACCGGTTCTGACTCTCTTGGTACTTTGGGTGTAAGAAACTCTTTATACTTTAATTTTGGCTTCCTTGAATAAACAAGTATCTCCTTGTCATTCCTACATCTCTCCCTGAGTCCAAGTTTCTTTTTGTCAATGGCATATTAGAATGAGATGATGTGACAAGTTCAGTATTTGGGATAGATTGAGTGAAGAAAAGATCAAAGTCAAGAAACCGAGCTTCATTCAAATTCTTCCCCTGAAGTGAGGGTCGTTGAAAATAAGAAGTGTTTTCAAAAAAAGTAACATCACTGTTAACAAATACCTTTTTTGTAGATAGATCATAGCACTTGTAGCCTTTTTTAATAGGAGAATAGTCAATGAAAACACATTTAAGAGCTCTAGGATCTAATTTACTTCGACTATAGAAGTGAACATGAACAAAGGCAGTACAACCGAACACCTTGAGAGAAAAATTATTAGAGCTGAGGCGAGAGATAGGGAAGAGTTGCTGGAATTTTTGGAAAGGAGTTTCAAAGGTAAAAAAACGGCTAGGCATTCAATTAATGAAATAGGTGGATGTCAAAATGGCATCTCCCCATAATATTTTTGGCATGTGAGAAGTAAAAATCAATGCCCGAGCAACTTTGAGAATGTGTCTATTTTTGCGTTCGGCAACCCCGTTTTGTAATGGGGTATCAACACACGAACTTTGGTGAATTATTCCATGTTTTGTAAGGTAATCACTCAAAGTAGCGTTAAAATATTATGTGTCGTTATCAGTGCGCAATATTTGAATTTATGTCTGAAATTGAGTTTGAATCATTGAATAAAAGTTGGCAAACACAGAACGAACATCAACTTTTTCTTTTAAGTAAACCCAACAAACTCGAGTATGATCATCGATGAATGTAACAAACCATTTTGTTTGGGTACGATTAAGAATACGTGAAGGTCCCTGTAAATCACTGTGAATCATGGCAAATGGTTTAGATGGTTTATATTGTGATTTTGGAAATGAGGTACGGTGGTATTTTGCAGGTTCACAGATTTCACATTGAAAATTAAAGGACTCTAAAAATTGATGAAAATAGACATCTTAAACATTGAAAATTGGGATGACCTATTCTAAAATACCATAACAAAATTTCACTATCCTTAGAAAGAGTTGCAGAATCACAAATTGCAATTTGACTTTGTTTCCTCTCTTTAGCCTCCTCAAAGTAGTAGAATTCTTCATATTCCTTAGCACTGCTAATCGTCTTCCCCGATGATAGGTCTTGAAAAATACAGCGAGAGAGAAGAAATTTAGTAGAGCAATTGAAATATTTTGTTAACTGGCTAATGGATAATAAATTGCATGACAAATTTAGAACATGAAAAACAGACTCTAGTATTATATAATTAGAAATTCGAATACTCCCTTTTCCTGTAGTAGATGAGAAAACCGTCTGCAATTTTGACTTTAAAATTACCAGCACAAGATGAGTATGAAGAGAAAATTTGGTAAAAATCAGTCATGTGATCTGAAGCACCAGAGCCAATAATCCAAAGAGTTTTAGTTTGAGAAGTGGTGCTTAAGGCTTGCAAGAAATTACCTTTGTAGGCTAACGAAACAGAGTGGATATTTGTAGAAGACTGACCGGATGTTTGAAGACTAGAAAACATTTTATAAAGTTGCTCCATCTGTTTAGGATTAAAAGCACCGCTTGAGGTGGGATTATTGCTTTTTTCCTCTTGATATTTCTGTGTCTCATGATCTATAGCCGCTTGGTAGCCACGATTTCTATTATTTTGCCTTGGTTTCCAATTGGCTGGCTTCTCATGTATCTCCCAACATGTATCTTTTGTGTGTCCAGACTTTCGACACTGTTCACACCAGGAACGTTTTTTGTATTGGTTTAAGCCTGACCCAGGTTGTGGTCCTCGAGTTATTAAGGCAGACATCTCAAGACCAGTAGTCCCAATGGAAGTATTTTCCTTCATCATTACTTTACGCCAATTCTCTTCTCTTCTCTTCTCTTCTTACTTCTAAAAATACTTCGCGTGTTGAAGGTAGAGGACATCGGCCAAGAATCCTTCATCTGACTTCATCTAAGTCACGATTTAGTCCAGCAAAAAATTCGAACACTCTTTCATTTTCGAGTTTCTTGTTGTATGTGACATTGTCACCGGTGCATTCCCATTCTTCTTCGAAAGCCAGATCAAGTTCTTGCCATAGAGCCGTCATCTCCATGTAATAGTCTATGACCTCCTTGTCACCTTGTGTCATCTACCATAGACGAGTTTTAATTTCAAAAATTTGAGAGAAATTTTCAGAGTCAGAGTATGTCCTGCGAACTGCATCCCAAACATCTTTCGCTGACGACAGGAACAAATAGGTCTTTCCTATGGAGGGCTTCATTGAATTCACAAGCCAAGCAGTCACCATTGAGTTCTCAGACTTCCATTTTTTAAAAGATAAGACATCGGTTGAGGCTAGTTGTTTAGTTTCACCAATAAGATAACCTAGTTTCCCTTTGCCGTCGATTATGAGCATGATCGATTGAGCCCACTCATGAAAATTTTTTCCATTCAATTTTTCCACTGTGAATGGAAAAGATGAGTGGTCGTGTCCAATTGAACCCATGGTGGAGATTTTCTCTATCTAGCTGTCGGGTGTTTCAAAGGACACAAACCCCTTGCTGTTGACGGCAGTTTCCGTCATTGATAGCTAGGTTTTAGAGAGAACCTAGCTCTGATACAATGAAAGTTGAATATTTTCTTTATATTTCAATGCTTACAATATAAAGACAAAGACTCTATTTATAATACAATAAGTGAGTTAAAAAAGGAAAAGAAAAGAAAGGAAAAAGAAAAGTTTTCCTAAATTAAGAGCTGGGAATCTGCCTAATTAAATACAATCAATTACTAATCAATTTCTCCCACAAATTGCTCTAAATAAACCGGGATTTCAACATAAATAAAATGTATATGGCGAGAAAAAGAAAATTACATTGGTTATGCTGTAAGGACGAAAAAAGGCGCAAGCATGAATCCTCCAAGGAATGAGCAACTGCATAATGTACTGGATTGTACCTCAAAACATACATCTACCATGTGAAGATTATGTGTACAGCCAAGACATACATCTACCATGGTAGATTATGTGTACAGACAATGCACTTGCTCTAATAATTGGGGGTATTACTCAAACACAATCTTGATGTCTGAGTTGAACAAACTGAAACAAGGCCTTAATATCAGACAACATACTTCTCAATCACCAATAGTCCTTGCATGAACATGACCCATTTTTGAAATGATGAAACCTGGTATTGTCTCTAACAATAATTTCACGTTCATAGATCTTGGAGAGAAACTTTATCACCGAATGGCAGTCATTACAAACTCTAAGGTTCTTCACTATGCGAATGTGACTTTTTCGGTCAACGTTTATAAGACCGAATGCGATAGCCAACCTCTCACTGTGGTTTTCCAGTTCAGCTTGTTTCTCTTTCTCCCCTTCAACAAACAACAATACTCGAGTTGTATCAGGAACGTGTCCCACTAGCCTCAACTTGTCCTTCATCTCACTCAATTTAGAATATATCAATTCGGATTGAGGATGTGATTTGTCTCCTACCATGAATTCATGAAGCACGCCCTTGTGCTCAATTGAACTACACCCTGGTTCTTTCTTAAACCCTCTTCTCTTCATTGTTTCTCTAACCAGTGAAACTTTTCGCCACTGACCTGCCACGGCATACATATTGGAAAGGAGTACATAGCACTGAACAGTTTCAGGAGCTAACTCTATCAAGTTCTTTGCTGCATATTCACCAATATCAATGTTTCTATGGTTACTTGCGCTGCTAAGTAAAGTCATCCATATTATCTTGCTTGGCTTCATAGGCATCTTTATAATAGTGCTCTTTGCCTCGTCAAGATGCCCAGCTCGACAAAGAATGTCCACCAAGCAACCATAGTGTTCAACAGCTGGTTCTATTCCATACTCATTTGTCATCATATAAAAATAACGCCGACCATCATCCACCAATCCCACATGACTACAAGCATTCAAGACTCCAACAAATGTAATGGCATTAGGCTTAACTCCATTCCTTCGCATTTCAAGAAACAACTCAATTGCATCAGGAGCCATACCATGCATCCCCAACCCAACTATAATGGCTGTCCAATGCCCCAACTTCTTCTTGGAGATTCCTCGAAAAACCATCAAAGCACTCTCAATGCTCCCACATTTGGAGTACATTTCTATCAAGGATATACCAAGTACACCATCTAATCTATACCCAGTTTTTGCAATATATGAATGCACCAACCTACCTTTACTAAGTGAAGCCAACTTTGAAATCGCGGAAAGTAGGCTAACTATCGTCACAGAATTAGCATCGAGGCCCTCATCCAACATCATTGGATACAAACGTAGAGCTTCGAGAAACTTCCCATTTAATTCATACCCGGAAATCATTGAATTCCAAGTGATTATATTTCTCGCCCCCATTACATCAAACAAATCCCGTGCGAGTTTATAATAGCCAGATTTCATATACCCATTAATCATTGCATTCCAAGAAGCCACATTCTTATCCAACATACTATCAAACACCTCTCTTGCTTCCTCAACTCTTCCACTCTTGGCCAACCCATCAATCAACACAGTCCATGTGAAGACATCCTTTTCAGGCATCTCATCAAACAATCTCAGAACAACCTCAATATTCTCCCCACCACACTTTACATAGCCATCCAACAACACATTCCACGAAACCAAATCTTTCACAATCATTTTATCAAACAGTTTCCGGGCCGAATTAATATCTCCACACTTTGAATACAGCCTCACCAAACTACTCTCCACATGAACACCCGAACCGGAACCAAACCCCAGTTTCAAAGCCAACCCATGAATCATTTTCCCTTCCCTAACAGCCCCTAGATTAGCACACGCCTTGATCGCACACGGTAAGGTGAATTCATCAGGCAACAGCCCCGGGCAGCAAAGCAATTTCACGAACACCATAACCGCGTCCTGAGAGAGATGGTTTTGAAGGAAGCGTTTGATAATGGTATTGTAAGAAAATAGAGTTTTTTTAACGGGTTTTTCAATGTTATTGGAAAGGATGGTGGAAGTGAAAATATGTTGAGCGTGGAGTTGGGTGACTTCTTTTGCGTTTGAAGTTTGGCTGAGAGAGTGGTGGTGATGGAAGTCCGGTGGGAGGTGCGGTTGAAGGCTGGCATGGAATAACGTTGCCGGTTTCAGCATTTTTGTCCGTGCGTGCGTGCGTGCGTGCGTTTCATCGATAATGCGACTCGACTTAGAATTAGAAAATTTCCGTCTAGTCCCCCAATCTATACAAACTAGAGCATCTGATCCCCCAACCTACAAAACCGAGCACATGAGTTCTCCAATAACTGGACAAGAAATCATCTATTTGACTATTAAAAAGTTCTAAATTTTTATTAACTAGTATACCGCTTTTCTTTGCGGTGAAATCCGACCGTAGAAAATTTTAATAGATTGAGTAGTTGAGAAGAATAAGAGAGAGATAATTTTGTTTGAGTGGAGTTTGTTTTTGATGAATATGGAAAATAATATGGAGAAATTCAGGAATTGAGAGAGAGATATATATATATATGGGTTTTGGTTTGATATGATGAAGACGTACTTACAGATAAAGAAGTTTTTTTTTTGTGCTTGTAATAGAGTAAACATCCTTACGGTCGGTGATAACTACAATATGTATATATAGGGTGTGTATATCATGTATATATTGTTTGTCCATTGCGGGTTCTGGTACAAATCCAATTGCAGACATTAGAAATTAATGCTACATATCTAATGAACTTCATTACGAACAAAAGTTCATTGTGGGCATAGTCAACAGTATTGGGTTGTGGTTGTGTTTATATGAATATGAGAAGTCGAGGTTGGGTTTGCGAAGGTCGGATGCTAATGATGATGTGAGTATCAATGTGGGAGAGACCCTAAACAAGGTGAAGGCATGGAAGCTGGAATTCTTCTTCGCGAAGGTAAATTGGAAATTTTTCCTAGACGAACCCAAGCCAGACCCTACCATTCTTCGATAATTTGGGTATATGGCGAGACTAGTTCACCTTGCCCGCCGTAGTTTATTGTTGTTATAATATGCTAACTATTTTACTTATAATTACCACAGTGTGGAAAAAGAAGCATTTGAATTCACGAGACGCCCTTCCCCAACTTTGCCAACAACTCAAGTCAATATATGACCTTTCTCTCATTACAAAAGAATCCAAGTCACTATTTTGTACTAACAACTAAGACTTCCTGAGCTCCAAACTTATGCCTCCCAAGCGTAAGTCGATTACCTTAACTTATTTTTTTGGTTCGCTTCCCCAACCTTTTCTAATTTTTGAGTTTTAACTTAGTTGATTTGAAGCCAATAGGAGTGATCCACGTCTACGTAACATCAACCTACACATTAGAGCAAACGTTAGGTCGTCGTCGACCAATTACACAGGGTGGTACAATGGACGTAGGCACTCTGATGATCAATTCAGTCACCGAAATTATAAGGTAAGATATCTAATATGTAAATTGTCAAGGGTTTTGGTGTATTTTTCGTACCTTCAAATGAATGTGAAATGGAGTTTTTTTAACAGACAAATGAATATGGGTATTTAGATTATTTTTAAACTTTTAAATCATTTGATTCAAAAATAATCTTCTATTCCAATTTCTAAGATTTTTCAATTTCACAATTTTTATGAATTCTAGGGAATGGATTTGACACATAAGCAGTAATGTTTCTCTGTTTAGCACGCAAAGATATGACATATTATAATCAATTTGAATTTATTCGAATTTGCACTATGGAGACTTGTCTAGATCTGAGGCTGCTTAGACTCCATTTCTCATGTCTCTAATGATTCTCAAGTGTTGAATCCATCTATCTTCTTCTGGACGAGGCGGTCTAATATACTTTAGCTGTCGAGGCTAAACTATTAAGCTAAAGTGGAGCTTTTGCTGACACGTAAGCATCTGGTGGGGTAGTCCAGTAGGCCCCAAAGTTGGTGCCAAAATGTACCATTAGTCTTACTTGGCATCCACATAGGATGGAGATTTTTTATGGACAACATCATTACCTTAAGTCTGAACCATGCATTAATGTAAGGCGAAAGATTTCCTAAGGTGGTCATCTTATCGCAAAGCCGTAAGTATCGTGGGGTTATGCTTTTATCTTACCAATTTTTCTTTATTTCTCTATTTTGGAATTATTTGAAAACTTCTCATTATTTCGAGCCTTCATGCCAAGCAGAAGCTAAAGTTTGAAAAATTGGTAAACTTATCTCCCTTTTGATTTTGTAGCTTTTATGCCTAGTAGATTTGTAGCTTAAATGTTGAACGTTTTTTTATCTCGCAAATTGTACGAATCTATTGGAATATAGAAAAGTAGTAACGAGATCGATCCCACAGAGACTGCAATGAGGAAGGTCTAATTTAATCTAAATTAGCTATTATTCTAAACTCGTTGAGTCGAAAAGAGTTTGGTTGAAATAATTTAACTAAAAGACTAATTAAATAAGCTAAAAACAATTAGGTTGAAGAATCAAGTTGTGTAAAATACTAAGATTTCAGAATCCACCATTGTTTAACTTAGCAAATATCCAATTATTGATTAATCCCAAAAAAAAAAAAAAAAACACACGACAACACGAAATCATTCTATTGTCGTCCTAAAAGATTTATCAATTAAGTCCAGAAGAAGAAAATCCAATTTAGGCTCCACTTATGCTTCAAACATAAATTACTTAAGCGTTTTTCGTATCAAATTCTATTGAAAGAAAACAATGAATCAAAGATTTTCTAACCATTCTATGTATCCCAATTTGAATAAAAGATGACGAAAAATCAAAAGAAATTAATATAACATGTTTAAGCACCAAGCACGAATTAATTAAATCAATTTCTAACAATAAAAAATACATGATATTTAAGATGAAATGAATTTTATCTAATTAATTCAATAAAAACAAACCATGAACTTAAACCTCCAAAACTGAATTAAACGAATAAAGAAATAATCACTTTGTTAAAAACAAGGTTTCATCGTCTACCTTGGCTAAAGAAAATTAGAAGAACATAATTAAACTAAAAGCAAAAGAATTGATAGAACTCGGTATGGATTTTAGGAGAAGAAATCTTCGAAGAATTCTTGATCGCCAACTAGTTGTCTTTTCTTGAATCTTCCGTCTTTCTTCCAAGTTTTGCTCCCAAAAAATCCAACCCTTGTTATGAGTTAATAACTTCTATTTATACTACTCTAATTGTGCCCCAAAAGATCCCCAAAAAGTACAAAATCCGCGGGCCAAAAGTTACCTAACTGTATTAGAAATGAAAAAGGAAAGAAAATAAACGTAGTCAAATTTAGCCTGGACGATCGCCCAGCATG
The DNA here is from genome assembly GCA_030279155.1 of Forsythia viridissima. Lineage (NCBI taxonomy): Eukaryota > Viridiplantae > Streptophyta > Magnoliopsida > Lamiales > Oleaceae > Forsythia > Forsythia viridissima. Next base: position 7,629,200 of record CM059039.1, on the reverse strand, counting down.
GCCAATTTGGTCTCTGCTTTCTCCTTCAGCTGCTGGGCGCTCACCCAACATTAAGCTGGGCGATTGCCTAGCTTCTAGTTTTCTCCTTTTTGTAGTTTGATCCTTCCAGTTTTCACAGCCTCCAATTTGGTCCTCAATCTTTGGTTGTTGGTCATTTTAGTCCTCAAACTTCCATATTATCTTCTTTAGTCTCCCAACTTTCCATATCCTCCAACTTGGCCCTTCAACTTTCAATTGAGTGCAATGGAGTCCCCATACTTCTGAGACATCTTCTAATTTATTGTTCTTTTCGTCCAATCTTCTCCAATTGTTTACAAACGAGTCCAAAACTAAAATAGAAACAATAATAAACTAGATTAAGTAGAAAATCACTATATGACGGACTAAATGCTTAATTCAAAGGCCAAAATAAGTGCACAAAATGCACTTACCAAACATAAAACCCCCCCAAACTAAACCTTTGTTCGTCCTCGAACAAAGACAAAACTAAAATATAAATTTAAACTAAGCTAATAGAATCAACAGAAAATTAGTCAATGTTAAATTTCTTATCATATGCCTCAAGTTCAAAAATAAAGCAACACTTTTAGAAGGATATTAAACAATAACACAAAATTATCACTTATCCGATGCTCGACCTTTTGTGAATGTGTGAATAGCTAAAAATTAAACTTATACATGTATTAGACCACGACTAATATTGGGTTGTTGATATTTTAGTAATTCCGAACCCTTTGTAGTTATTTATTCCTCACACCTCTCGTAAATTCTCACACTTCCAATACTTTTCTCTCCAATCCCGACGTGTTCTAGTGAACTTAGTTTGATCAGCACAATACTTTTTCAAATAAAGTGGTAAAACTTAGAGCTTGTATTCTTAGAATTAGGATGGTGAGTGATTTCTAAATTCTCATCTTCAGTTTCTGAGGTTCTAACCTAGCAATCCTTACTGAGCACTTCTACCATTTTTATTTATTCAACTCATGTTAACAGTCTTACATCATGTACAATACTTCTCTTTCACTAGCTTTCTACGTGACCCTTGTAGCGAGCTTTGGGTCAATGACTCCCAAGTCAGATGACTATAGGGTATCAGGTTTTAAAATACTCTAACAGACTTAATTGCTCGAGTCCCACAGACTAATAGAAAAGTGAAGATGCAAAAACATGTTTTTTTTCTTTATATATAGATGACTCATGTAGCGAACTTTGGGCCGATGACTCCCAAGTCAGACGACCATAGGGCACCAGATTTTAAGATACCCTAACAAGCTTAATTGCTTGAGTCAGATATTTTTTTTTAATTTTATCAGCAATGAGTAGTGCTCAGTTTAGATTCTTTGACTATAACCCATTCAACCAAAGATGAGACCTAGAAAATCCAAACCATCAAAAATATCAGAACAAAAGTAGTAATTTTAACACCCCCAAACTGTTCTCAAAACAGTTTGGTCACTAGCTTAAGGAAGTAGGAAAGGAATTTTCTTCAAAATGATACTCAATCAACAATATCAACGTATACACTCAAGTCATGTTTCTAATAAATGATAAGTCAATAATGGCTATGTGCTTTCTTAATCCGGTCTAACATGGATAAATATTCAAATAAAAGAACGAGTTCAAGTGTTGTCTAATAGTCTACAAAAAATGTGCTCGATTTTGAACAGATATCATCATTGGCGGTAGAATATTCAACAGTAACTAGACAAATAAACAATTAAAAATTGTTTTGTTTTGTTTTGTTTTTTTGAAATCAAAATTATTTCAGTTATACCAGAGTGATACTTTTTATCCCACTCCCAAACAGAAACCGTACATTGTTCTCAATGTAAGAACAAAATAAAGCAAATAAAAGGAGGAAAAATATCAGTTACTCCCTAGAGATAGATGTGGAGAAGATGAATCTGACTATATGAAGGTGTAGGTGAAGTGGAATCAGATGTAGTGCTGGGACCCTTGGTCGAAAGATGATTGCCTAGATATTGTCCAAGCGGCTCGCACAAGTGGGATATCCTGCGCATGACATGGTGAGGCTTAAAAGTGCATTAAATAATAAATAAAAATAGAAACTAATAAATTATTTAACTTATCTAAAACTACTACATATAAAGCGAGTAAATAAAAGGGTTAGAAAATAGGTTGCCTCCCATTAAGCACTTATTTATAGTCATTAGCTTGACTTATTGTCTGGTTACTTTACGTCACTTTGAATAGTACTTTGGAGGACATGCTCTGCTTGCATCTATTGACTTTGCACATTTTTTTGTTTATCCTCAAAAAGTTGAATATGTGCTCCTCAATTTTCTGTTTCCATTTAGTTGTACCCATGACAGGTGCTGATTCAAACAAAATATTCAATTCTTTTATAGCACCATCAACATCAAAATAAGAATCCAAATGAGTTAAGCACATGTTTGACGCATCATCACAATTAGTATAAGCAAAACCAGCATCATCACAATTAGTATAAGTAAAACAATTATCATCTAATGCTTCTATCATGTCAACATCAGCCACATCCTCATTGTCATATGGTTGCTTGTTGACATTAAAAATATTCAATTCTACTATCATATTGCCAAAAGATAGATGCATAACTCTATTCCTGTAATTAATAATGGCATTAGATGTTGCCAGAAAAGGACGACCAAAAATTACAAGAATATGTTTTGTAGAGTCTCGTACTGGTTTAGTATCAAGTACAATAAAATCAACAGGAAAATAAAACTTGTCAACCTATATCAAAACATCATCTACAATTCCTCGGGGTACTTTTACAAATCTATCAGCAAGTTGTAAAATCACAGATGTTGGTTTTAACTTACCTAGTCCAAGTTGCATATACACAGAATAAGAAAGAAGATTAACACTAGTTCCTAAATCTAGCAAAGCTTTCTCAATCTTATGGTTTCCTAAGATGCATGAGATAGTAGAACAACCTGGATCTTTAAATTTTGGAGGGGTGTTGCTTTGAATTATAGAGCTAACTTAATTAGTTAAAAATACCTTTTTGCGCATATGTAGTTGTTTCTTTGTCGTACATAGATCTTTCAAGAACTTAGCATAAGCAGGTACTTGCTTAATAGCATCAAGTAAAGGAATATTTATACTTACCTGCTTGAAGATTTCCATGATATCATTGATAGAGTTACCTTGTTTTACCTTTGTTAGCCTCTGAGGAAACGGGACTTCAGTAATGTAGGATGGCTCATTGTCCTCTTTGGGAGCTTCCTAGACTGAATCATCAGTTGGGGCAGTTCCTGGAGAAATTGGTTGAGATGTGTTTTACTTTGAAATGTCCACTTTGTTGTCAAACAGTCTGCCACGTCTCAAAGCCATGATAGATTTAGCCTCTTCCTGTTGCACTCCTTTAGGATTAGGAAATGGTTGACTAGGAAACTTTTCTTTCTCAATGGTTGTTGCCAACTGTTGGACTGATGAGGCCAGTTGTCCCATCATGTTTTCCAGATTGGAGATGGATTGTGCCTGTGAAATCTGGCTAGTGCTTACTTCATTCTTAAATTCAGCAATGGTGTGATTCTGGTGCTCTAATGCAGCTTGTGTAGCTTTTGTCAAGTTTTGAATTGCTTCCTCCCATGGTTGTGGCTGTGAAAAATGTTGATTGAATTGTCTGGTAGTCTGCTGAGGGACTTGATCTGCTGTATTATCCTGTTGAACACCCTGTGACCAAGAAAAATTGGGGTGGTCACTCCATCCTAGGTTGTATGTGTTGGAATACGGGTTGTATGGTGGCTTTCTCATCATGTTGAGGGAATTCACTTGATCAGCACATGCATCTGGCTCAGTAGAATTATTGGCTGTCAACGAGGTCAACTTGCGAGAAATATCTTCTATCATGCATTTGACTTCGTTAATTTCTGAGCTAGGTTCATTGCTTCGAATCTCATAAATTCCTCTTTTCTTTGGTTTAGTTTGAGAAAATCGACTCCGCTGTTGTGAATTGTCAGCCTGCTTTTGAAAGAAGCTCCAAATCTCTATGGTATTTTTAGACATAAGCTCTCCACCACTTGTGGCCATCAACCATTCTTGAATATGTGATAGTAATCCCTCCAAAAAATATTGGCATATGTGCCATGTTTTATAACCGTGATGTGGATATTTTATAAGAAGCCCATTGAATCTCTCCCAAGTTTCATAGAATGGTTCTTCGTCTCTCTGCATAAACTCTGAAATTCCCATTCGAATAGCATTAGTTTTGTGAAACTGGAAAATATTTATTCAAAAATTTAGCAACCATTTGTTCCAAAGATGTAATACTATTGGCAGGTAATGTATTAAACCATGATCTAGATCTATCTTTCAGAGAAAAACAAACAGACGAAGTTTAACATTATCAGGAGAAACATTCTCATATTTAAATGTCTCACATACAGTATAAAAATCAGTCAAATGATTATAGGGTTCTTCACTATCTAAACCATAAAAAGATAGAAGACAGCTAGGCACACTCAGTTTTAGCTCAAAATTCTTAACAGTTACTTGTGGGTATTGTATGCATGAGGTACTCAAATTAGCCAATGGACTAAAATAGTCTCTAAAAGGTCTCTCATCAATTTCATCACCCATAGCGATTATTGCTTCGGTTCCTTCAATTTTATCTAGATTGGTGGCTCGTTTTCGTTGGTGAAAAGTTCTTTCAATTTCACTATCTAGATGTTCTAGCGTAATTTCTAGAGATCTACAACCAAGCATGCACCATAAATATTTTTGGGTTTTTTTTTAAAAAATAAAAGAAAAGAAAAGAAATAAAATCCTAAATTATAACTAGTCAAGAATAAAATTAACTAAAATTAAATTAACCTTCAGACGCAATCCCCAGCAATGGCGCTAAAAACTTGATGTCAAATTTTAATTAACTCGCAAGTGTACAAATCTATTAGAATATAGAAAAGTAGTAACGAGGTCGATCCCACATAGACTGCAATAAGGAAGGTCTAATTTAATCCAAATTAACTATTATTCTAAACTCGCTAATTCAAAAAGAGTTTGGTTGAAATAATTTAACTAAAAGACTAATTAAATAAGCTAAAACTAAAAGATTAATTAAATAAGCTAAAAACAATTATGTTGAAGAATCAAGTTGTGTAAAATACCAAGATTTCGGAATCCACAATTGTTTAACTTAGCAATTATCCAATTATTGATTAATCCAAAAAAAAAAAAAAACACACACGACAACATGAAATCAATCTATTATCGTCCTAAAAGATTTATCAGTTAAGTCCAGAAGAAGAAAATCCAATTTAGGCTCCCCTTATACTTCAAACATAAATTACTTAAGCGTTTTTCGTATCAAGTTCTATTGAAAGAAAACAAAGAATCAAAGATTTTCTAAGCATTTTATGTATCCCAATTCGAATAAAAGATTACGAAAAATAAAAAAAAAATTAATATAACATGTTTAAGCACAAAGCACAAATTAATTAAATCAATTTCTAATAATAAAAAATACATGATATTTAAGATGAAATGAATTTTATCTAATTAATTCAATAAGAATAAACCATGAACGTTAAAGCTCCAAAACTGAATTAAACGAATAAAGAAATAATCACTTTGTTAAAAACAAGGTTTCATCATCTACCTTGGCTAAAGAAAATTAGAAGAACATAATTAAACTAAAAGCAAAAGAATTGATAGAACCCGGCATGGATTTTAGGAGAAGAAATCTTCGAAGAATTCTTGATAGTCAAGTATTGTCTTCTCTTGAATCTTCCGTCTTTCTTCCAAGTTTTGCTCCCAAAAAATCCAACCCTTGTTATGAGTTAATAACTCCTATTTATACTACTCTAATTATGTCCCAAAAGATCTCCAAAAAGTACAAAATCTGCGGGCCAAAAGTTACCTAACTGTATTAGAACTAAAAAAAGAAAGAAAATAAAACAGTCAAATTTAGCCTGGGTGATCGCCCAGCATGGTCAATTTGGTCTCTCTTTCTCCTTCAGCTGCTGGGCACTCGCCCAACATTAAGTTGGGCAATCGCCCAGCTTGTAGTTTTCTCCTTTTTGCAGTTTGGTCCTTCCAATTTTCACAGCCTCCAATTTGGTCTTCAATCTTTGGTTGTTGGTCATTTTAGTCCTCAAACTTCCATATTATCTTCTTTAGTCCTCAAACTTTCCATATCCCCCAACTTGGCCCTTCAACTTTTAATCGAGTGTAATGGAGTCCCCATACTTCTGAGACATCTTCTAATTTATTGTTCTTTTCGTCCAATCTTTTCCAATTGTTTACAAACGAGTCCAAAACTGAAATAGAAACAATAATAAACTGGATTAAGTAGAAAATCACTATATGGCGGGCTAAATGCTTAATCCAAAGGCCAAAATAAGTGCACAAAATGCACTTATCAGGAGCGTGAAGCATCTTGACCGCAAATTTAAAATATATTTTGGCGCCCTTTCAATTCAAAGGTGTCGACGACCAAATCTGGCTGGACTTGAAACCAACATAAACTCTCCACATCATGGTTTGCACATTTGACACCTGTACGCTGAAATGTATATTAGACTACCGACGACTAGTTATATGATAATAGTGCAATGACCGTAGGCACTTTGATGGTCAAATCAGATACTAGAGATATGCAGGAGATCAATATTCAATTATATATTAGTACATTGTATAATTTTTTCGCAGATGTTTAAAGAAAATTCTCTCGTACTTCCACTGATAAGGACCTCACATTTATAAGCAAACAGGCGAGGGTATGTAGGTAATTTTTCAAACCTTTGTAATCATTTGATTCAGAAACTATAATCTATTCTAATTCGTAAGGTCTCTAAATTTCATCAATTTTAGGAATTCAAATGAATAAATTTGACATGCAAACAGGGATGTGTTGTGCACATATAGATATCGTACATTAAGATTGTAATAGAGTTGTTAGATTTCGTACTACAAAGCCTCGTCCAGATCTGAAGCCGGGACGAGGCTACATAGATATTATTCTTTGTTTCCAATTATTTTCAAATGTTGGATTTATTCTTTGTCGGGCGAAGCTTCTTGATATGTCTTAGTTGTCAATGCTTGAATATTAAGCTCAAGGTCATTCGACGGACCCCCATCTTCGTGCCACGTGTAGTCTTTGTCATACGTGGCATCCACATAAGATGAAGATATTTTTATGTGCAATAAATGCCCAAATTAATTTTTGAATTAATGGTTGAGATGATACCTAATAGATCCAATTGATGAGATTTTGATCTCAAAATCTATAAAGAATAGTTAACAAACTACTGTTTCTATTTACCTTTGCATTCAATCTTTCTAGAGCTAGGTTTCTGGCAATCTTAGTTTGAGTGAGATGAATTTCCATTGAGAAATCAGTTTAGGTACAAATTTTCTCCTATATTGTTCTTAAAAAAAATTCAATTTCCATTTTTCCTTTCATTATAAATAAAAAATGTCGCCACATGAGACCTATATCCGGGAAGTAGACCAGGGGTCTGAGAATAATGATAGTGACAACGTGATAATTATTAGGTCTCTAATACTTGTTAAACCTATACAAACTATTCTGCCTTGTGGGACGGTATTGGATAGCAAGGACATATGAGCCGCGCCGTGGTGAGAGAAGACTTGGTGTTTAGGAGTTGGACTAATAATCAAAAGCCACTTGATGTGAGCCATGGACCTTTAGTACATTTGACTTAAACTAAGGACCATATTGAAGCTATATCAGAGGCTAATGAAAGATTGGAAGGCCAAAATGAGCATGAAACAAAGTTTGGAGGTCAAAATGTGGACAGGGGAAAAATTTTCATGACAACCAAATTGCTGAATTAGGCGAATGCCCGGAATTACACTAGGCGATCGTCCATGCCATTTTCGGGAAAAGTTCGAATTTTGTTCAGTTTTTGTTTCCTTTTCCAATTAGAACTCTATTTTGTTAAGTTTTAGTTAATTTTTGAATTAGATTAGGATTTTACTGTTTTTACTAAATAAACACTTCTAATTGTAGACAATTTACAACTTTGATTAGAGATTAATTAAAAGTGAGATTCATTTTTTTTCCTTGTTCTTAATTGAACTAATCAAACTTATCAAAGACTTTGCAAATCTTTGTGGCATTCAAACTTAGTTCTTTGATTCAAGAAATCATCGGGTCAAGGTCTTGTGGCTTGATTTTAGCTTTCTTGAGGTTCATATCAAACTTTCTTGTGTGTTCCGAGATTTAATTCTTCGTGGGTTCGCATCATTTGGTATCATAGCTTTGTCTCTAAAATCAGGTTCTATCTTTTATTTTATTTTTTTGTTTCCATCAGATTCATCTTGAATCATATAATTCTCTTTCGTTATTCATCATATTTCATAAAAATATTTTTTTTCTTGTTCAGATTCATCACCTCGTAGAATCATTCAAAAAAAATATTCTTTTCTTGCACGAAGAACATTCAAGAATTGTTTAGACACGATCCATTAAGGCACCAAAGCTAATTATTTTCTAGTTCTTGCACTGTGACAAATTTTCTTAGTTTCTTACGTTGGATCGCAAAATTTAAAAATAATAATAAAAAATAAAAAATAAATAAAAAAAAATTCAAGAAAATTCAAGAAACGCAGTTCTTTGAGATTCTTGTGTTATATTTAGCACGAAACACACATTTCATATTGATATCCGGTGCTTAAGTATTCAAATATTATTCTTTTTGTAATTTTCTTCTTGATAGTTCTCGTTGTCTTTTATGTCATTATTCTTGTTCTTGAACGTTGCAGAATCAAATTATTGATTGAGTTTAGTTAGTTCCCTAAAAAACTTGGCAAGAAAAACAAAGTGATGTAAAAGGCAAGAGTGGTGAGATTATTATCGAGAAAAAGTCAAATAGAGTGAAACACGAGTATAAACACATGAAGTTAAAATGTTCTTTCAATACTAATTTCTATTTTTATCCCGAAATATCTAATAATGAAGAAACAACACCTAGGGAAGAGAAACAACCAATTCTTTTTGTTAAAAGCCATGCAACAACAATTTGAGCAGATGAACATGGTGTTTGACGAGATGGGGGTAGTAATAAAGGGGTGAGAGGTAGAATAGATATGCATGATACAATGATTACGACCTTACTAAGGAAACAATAACACGAGATTCCTAATATTAAGAGACGGAATAGGCGTGATCATAACCATATGGCTGAATTTGAGGATGACGATGATTATAATTATGTAGTTGAAATGGGTAGGATGAGGCGTAGATGAGATAAGCATGAAAGGGCACCTAGATGAGGAGACTTTTGAGGCCACGGTGGGGTAAATAGAAACTTTGGAAATATAAAAATGAAAATGCCTTCCTTCCAAAGTTGGAATAACCTTGAAACCTATTTAGAGTAGGAAATGAGGTTAGAATTAATATTTGATTGTCATAGCTATTCGGAAGAAAAGAAGGTAAAATTAGCATTAATTTAGTTCACTGACTAAGATATAATGTGGTGGGATCAATTGGTGAAAAATAGGAGGAGAAATCACGAGAGGCCTGTAGAAACCTGGGTGATTTAAATGCTCTCATGAGTAGGAGATTTTTACCTAGTCATTATTATAGGGCCCTTTATCAAAAATTGCAGAGTCTTACTCAAGATTCAAATAGTGTAGAGGATTACCATAAGGAGATGGAGGTGGCTATGATTGGGGTTAATTGTCTCTCCACCTTCATAACCACATAGTATTGTACTTCCACTACCATAAGGAGATGGAGGACATGGTGCACATGGCTGTGAATGTGGAGAGGCAATTGAAAAGAATAAGGAAAACTAGATTTTCTTCGAGATCTAACCCTTCTTATAACCAAAATGGGATAGTAATAATGTGAGTAATAGGGTTGTTTCAAAGGAAGAGACTGAACCACCTAAGGGAAAAGAGGATGTAACTAGTAATAATAAACTCAAGTTAGATTTCCAACCTTTTAAGAATAGGGATATCAAATGTTTTAAATTTTTGGGTTCCGGGCATATTGCATCACAATGCCCAAACAAAAGGGTAATGATTTTGCGTGATAATAGAAAAGTAGAGACTGAGGATGATAGTGATAGTTATGAGATACCTGAGTTGGAGGATGATGGTGTAGAGTATCCTGTAGAAGGTGAAGTCCTATTTGTGAGACATGTTCTTCATTCACAAATTATGGTAGATAATTCAGAGCAACAAAAAATAAAATGTGAGGTAGATGCACAAGAAAATAAAACGATGGAGGAAAAAACGAGATTTTAATTAGCAAAACTAACCAATCCCTCTCCAAGTTGCCTATTTTTTTACTGCAGGGATTTAAGGACGTATTTTCAGAAGAGATGTCTAGTAGGTTACCACCTATTAGAAATATTGAACATCAAATTCACTTTGTACTTGGAGCTGTTATTCTAAAATGACCACCCTATAGAAGTATTCCAGATGAGACAAATGAGCTTCAAAGGCAACAATTTAAAAAGAAGAATAGACAAATGAGCCTGGTGATTGGATTTGGGTGTATATGAAGACATAATATAATCTTTATCTCTTTGATGCTGGTTATGATTCGAGGACGAATCCTTTAGAGGAAGGAGATGATGATGCAAGCCATGGACATTTGGTACATTTGACTCAAACTAAAGACCATATTGAAGGCATATCGGAGACTAATAGAAGATTGAAGGGACAAAATGAGCATGAAATAAAGTTTGGAGGTTAAAACGCAGGCAGGGCAAATTTTGCTTGACAGCAACCAAATTGCTGAACTGGGTTGCATCTAGAAGTAACCTCAGTCATAACCGAGAGGTGCCATTGGGTTTGCGAGAAACCTTTAGGATTCCTGGATCAATAGAGTTGATCGTGCCCAAGCTAGATTATAGGGTCAACTATCCATCCCCAGATTATATTTTCTTGTTATAAAAGTATTTAGTTTGTAATCATTTGGTCGATTTTTTTTAACAAGAGTGCTACATATTTTAGAATAAAATTCAATATATATAAAGACATTATCATTAATTTAATTAAGTGAAGTGAACATAGGGATGGCAACGGGGCGGCCATTCATGTCCTCGCCCCGTAGGAGAATTGCTATCCCCATAACTATCCCGTTCTCCGTTTAAAACGGGTGGGGTGGGGTCGGGTGGGGTGGGCATCTTCCTACCCCGTTAACCTTTTTTTTTTGTACTTTTAACCGTGATTTTTCATTGAATTTTTTTACTTAGTAAGAATATTTTTTTTATAATATGTTTAAAAAAATGCAAATCAAAGAGTTGTGATGTAGTTGTTAGGATTTGTAGATTAATCTTTCCATCCCATTTCAGCAAAATATTTTTTTAATCTTTAAAATTTTGAAAATAAATAAATAAATAATGGAGGCTGAGGCCGAGGCGGGGGCGTACCTGTCCTGGGGCAACTTTTCCCGCCCTGTACCCACCCCGAATACTCGATTGTTCGGGGCGGGGCAATCCTAAACAAGGTGGGGAATGGGGCACGAATCATTTTGCCATCTCTAAAGTGAACATTAGATACTTAATTCATTAAACTAGAACATTTACATAGTTATAATTAGGTTATCATTATAGTATTATTAATTAGTTGTTCACTATTATTAATATGGTATCTCATGAGGTCTTAATTTGAAATTTCCCCTTTTGATCTCCTTTGATTTATTTGATTTTATTGGAATATGGATTTCTCCTTGCTAGGTATAAAAACAATTAAAATATCTTCAAATTATTCACATTGACTCATTGAGGTTCGTCATGTAAACTCTTTTTGCATGTAAAAAAAATTATTGAATATATTGTTGAATAAAAATGACAGTACAAAAAATTTTAAAACCTAGATTAATTAAATTAATAATAATTTTAATTTTAATTAAGAAAATAATGGACAAAACGTAATTAGAACTTACGTGTTATAATGAAAAGTATTCTAACTCATACAAGTAGGTTCAAGCAGTGTTCGTTTGACTTGTTTATAGTAGAATCTAAAGAATTAAATACGAACACAAGATGTAATGTGGTAAACCTCGAAGGAAAACATCCACATGACCCCATGACATGGGTAAAAACAATCCACTAATAATCTTGAGTAAAAGTACAATAATATCCAATTTTTTTAATTTTCACAAAATTAACAAAATAACAATAAAAAAGAATATAGATTAACTCTATTTTGATAATTCTCCTTTTGATTTGTTGATGAAGTGGAATCAAACCCATCGGTCTGATTTTATTGTCACTTCTCTATTGTACTTGACTGCAACCACAACTTAGATTAAGAACTCACGTTCTTAACTTCACGCCAAGTAGAGTAATCAAGCTATGAAATTGTTCCTTGAACACCAATTTATTTTTGATTCTTCAATGAGTTTGAAAAATAAAACTTTTTTGCTTTTAAACTTAATCAATGAAGCTTTATGTTTTGTTCATTCACCATGGATTCGGTCGGCTATGAGCTTGGAGAACAAGAATAATATTCATGATTTCAAAGCTTGATTCCTTATTGATTTGTACTAGGTATAGTAATAATCAAATTATGAATTATTTCTTACCTAAAAATTTGCAATATGAGTAGTAAGAAAATTAGTAGAAAAGATACAAAAAGATATTCTAGATTTGTAGAAAGAAATTATTTAGGAAAGTTAAGATTATCATCTAATATTTCCTTCCTATACAAATCTAAGAAAATAAGATAATATACTTTAACCTACAAGAGGGTTGTTCTTAATATTCACGCGATCAAATTATATTATGTAACGAAACAGAATAAAATCCCCACCTTACAGATCAATAATAAAAATATGCTTACCATCTCAGCAAGTCACAACTGACAGCGATATGTCTAGTCAAAACGTACACGCTTGCATCCTCTTTTATCATTAAAAATCAGTGATACTAATTAATTGAGCCAGTATAAAAAATAAAAATAAAAAAGAGGAAAAAATATGACATCGTATTTTTTCCAACAATCTCCCAATTTGACGTTGCTTAATTACAAAACTTAACTCTCAGATTTTTAATGATTGTGTGGTGTGTGCTAAATACATGAACAATCAATAAACATGAGCATCATAATATAAGGGTCAATGCTCTCCCTTAGTGTTTAAACTAAAAACTCCTACAAAGAAGTTCACATTAGACACATACTTAATATTACTCCCCCTTAGCAAATTACCATTATAACACCACAAATTTAAAAACACTACTACGACCCTTTTTTTTGTAATGAAACAGCCAAAGGAATAGTAAGGAGAAAGAAAGCAGAACTAAAGTAAAGTGTAATAGTTAGTACAGTTATCCAAGATTAGTCAAAACAAAACAGTTAGAGAAACAGAAGTCAAAACCAAAGATAGTCAGTTCTAAGATGGTTTGGACTTCTTTGCAGTAGACAGTAATGGTATTTTGCCTAGCTTGTGGGTAGGAGCAAGGGATGGAGCATCAGGTGGAGAGGCAGTTGGCCTAGGAGCATCAAGTGGAGAGACAATTGGCCTAAACACATGATTTGTATGCGGGATCTCATCTTGATCTTCAGGTTATGCGGAGAATTCTGATTTGTCAATGCAGTAAGTAGATTTGATAAGTTCATCTCCCAGATGTTCAATATTTTTCAAGACCCTACTACGTATGAAATCAAATTTATCAGAGAAACTTTTAGTCAATGTAAGAAGTTGTTCTACCTGAGTTTTGACAAGCCCTAGCTGAGTCTCTAGAGTGAAAAAACGACCAGACTGGTCCAAAGAGGACAAAACATGCTTTGGAACCCTGGGAGTGGGATGTGGGAATTACCCAAATTCGAAAACTCATGGACACCCAAGGTAGGAGTATCTTTTGAGAACCTATCTAAATCCATATGAGGCACTCTGGAACCCTGGGAATGGGATGTGGGAATTACCCAAATTCGAAAACTCATGGACACCCAAGGTAGGAGTATCTTTTGAGAACCTGTCTAAATCCATAGGAGGCACTCCCAGGTGTGCAAAAAAAATGATGAATGAGAGATAGATGTGGTAGTCTGTACTACTTAAGCCTTCTTGGCCTCTCATAGACAATTCTGTCAAAATTATTTTAATCCAATCAACAACTGCATCCCCAGCTATACAATATAACAGCCATATCTCATAAAATTTCAGATCTATGAGTCAAGGGGTCATTGTTGTTCATTAAGATCTGGTAGATAATTTTGTATTTTAGCAGAAATCTGGATGTAGTCAGTTCACCATTTTGTAGTCAGGCAGAACCAGTCATCTCTTGGGTAATACTGTCCTAAGTCAATTCTTCAGCACTTGTGATTGCCACTTTATCCAAACCTATTTTTTTTCCCACAACTCCATTTTGTTCAGGAATTTTAGGAGTAGATGATTCATGAAACATGCCATTTTTTTTCACAGAATGTAGAGAAACTGGCATTTTCAACCTCCTTCCCATGATTACTTCTAATCATCATTATTTTTATCTCCTCCAAGTGTTTCATGTTGTTAATTTTAGGTGCAAAAATTTAAATCTTTCAAAAACATCAGAATTTGTTCTTAAGAAATCTAACCAAGTATATCTATAAATGTCATCCACGCAAACATAGAAATATTTTTTTCTACCAATATTTTCAGCTTTATAGGTGTCATCAAATTCATGTGAAGTAATTCTAATACATGAGATATAGCAAGAACCACACAATCTTTTAGTTTGCGTGGATGAGATATTTTCAGCTTGTGTGTACTTTTAGTTTGCTTATCTTTTTTGCATGAACCACACAATCTTTCTATTTTTCAGTGAGCTTAAGAACACCTCGTACTATATTTAATTTTGTTAGTCTCAACAGATCAATATAGTTCAAATGTCCCAACCGTTTGTGCCACAGCTCAGTAGAGTCAGTCTTTGAATCATGACAAGTAATTTTGGTGTCAAGAAAATAATAATTAGCACTAGACTTAGTGCCATGTAGAATACAATTACCATCATATTTCAAGACTTTATATGAATTTTTTAAGAATATAACTAAGTGTTTATCATCAAATAATTAGCCTATACTAATCAAGTTAGCAATTAAACCTACAACAAAAAGCACTTTTTTTAAAAAAGAGAATCCATAAATTAGGATAGTGCATACACCTTCAATTTTATCTCATGCCTCATTACCATATGTAACCAGACCACCTGCATAACTATTGTAATAAGATCGATTACCAGTCATATGTCTAGAATAACCACTATCAAAATACCAAGAGTTAGGAAAAAAAGTTCTATAGGCAACATCAACTATATAACAATTTAAATTACTTTTTTTTTTAACCCAAATTTGTCTTACTTTAATATTGTTATGTTGTCTCATTTTTCTATTAGTTAAGTTTTTATTTGGTAAACAAATAAATGAGTCATGTCCTAAATTACCACTGATGCAACATTTTACAAAGTATTTTGATTTATCTCTCTGCATAGAGACTTGATACATTAATTGTTTAACTGTTGGATGAGTATGAATTTGAGTCTTGACATTGGTCAGAACCTGCATAGGTGAGTCAGCTTCAGTACTAACTGTATTGCGAACAATTTTATCTGGGAATACAGCAGACGATGTTTCACTGGGCGCCTTTCTTTCTAGCACAAAAAGGGGCACCGTGCGGTAGTAGTCGACTCCTCTCGACTACCTTCTGCCTTTTCTCGATCGATTCAACAAATTAAAGAAAGCTTAACAACAGAAGATTTGAATGCGTTGAAAATAGCTTAATCATTGATTGGAGAAAGCAATAAATTACAATTGATGGTGCAGGGGGTGAACACCAGTAATCTTGACAAGACTTCAAATACCAACTACCCCCTATAATAGCTTAAGTAACAAAAACCTAAGTTACATGAGTAGACATTAAAAATCTGAAGAATCATAACGGAAAATAATCTATTACAAACTAACGAAAATAATAACTAAATGTAATATTTACAAGGTACGGCCGAAGTTGGGCAACTGCGGCTGCAAATGCTGTCAGGGGGCTAAGGATAGCTGCGGCCCCTGGTATTCTCCCCCATTTGATTTGGTGACGTCCTCGGTGCCATCTTTGCATGATATTCTTCAAGTAGAGGTTTGAAGGCTCCAAGGTCTTTAACTATTTCCTAAGTATTCTCCCTGCTGTTCCATCCGCTCCATTTGACTAAGTACTCCTGATGATCTTTCTTGGAAGCTCGAGTAACACAGTGATCAATAATAGCTTCAGCAATCCTCTTACCTGTTTTCTTCACTTCAAATATAGATAGCTTTGGCTTATTTATGGATGCGTCCTTCTTATCGGTAAAATATGGCTTGAGTGCACTAACATAAAGGACATTGTGAGTTTTGCACCATGAAGGAAGTTTAATTCTGTAAGCAACTTTTCCAATCTACTTCATGATGGGTAATGGCCCGATATATTTTGGCATCAATCGAGAATCTGTCCCTCTTATTACCTTATACTAGCGTTTGTCAGGGAGTTTCACCATCACCAGATCTCCCACATTGAATTCTAGAAAACGACGTTTCTGATCAGCAGCCTTTTTGTACCGTTTCTGTGCTTTCTCAAGATAACTCAGAGCAATTTCGATATTTCGTTTCCACTCTTGAAAGAAGCCCTTAGCTTGATGAGATGTGGTACTTTGATCAATGTACACAGTATGAGGGAGTAATGGTTGCGGGCCAGTAACAATCTCAAAAGGACTCTTATTGGTGGAAGAGCTCTTCTGGGCATTAAAACAAATCTGAGCCGCATCTAAGAGTTTCACCCAGTTTTTCTATGAAGTAGAGATAAATTGCCGAAGATATTTTTCCAGCATAGAATTGAATCGCTCCGTCTGTCCGTCAGATTGTGGGTGGAAACAAAAACTCGTGCTCAAAGTTGAACCAAGGAGTTTGAATAACTCGGTCCAAAATGTACCGGTGAATCGAAGGTCTCGATCACTGACTATATCTTTAGGCAACTCCCAGTATTTGACAATGTGCTTGAAGAAGAGGCGAGCGGTCTCTTCAGCAGATACATACTTAGGTGTTGCGATAAATGTTACATATTTTGATAAACGGTCTACCACGATGATGATAGTGCCAATATCTCCAACCTTTGGCAAGCTAATAATGTAGTCCATCGATACACTCCGAATGGTCTAGTTGGGACGGGAAGGGGCTCCAGTAACCCCGTCTTCTTCTGGTGATTTGGCTTATCCTGTTGACAAACCAAACAAGTTTTCACATAAGTCGCAATGTCATCCCTCATCTGCGGCCAATAGTATGCACGCTGCAACAAAGCAGAAGTTCGTTCCTCTCTCTGATGTCCAGCCCAAAGCGTGTCGTGGCATTCCGTGATTAAGGATCTCCTCAAATCTCCACTCTTTGGAACATAGGGGCGGTTTCCTTTCGTCTTCAATAGACTCTCATCCAACCAGAACTGTCGAGTTTTTCCCTGTTTGATGAGGTCGACCAAATAAATTGTTGCAGGGTCCTTCTCCAGAAGTGCCCGTATTTGGTCCATTGAGGTTATAGTAACATTGCTCCCTGAAAGAGCCGCTATTGAGCAAATAGAAGCCAAGTTAGCCCGCCGACTGAGTGCATCTGTTACATGATTGCTAGATTCAGCTTGATACTCCAATACAAAGTTGAACTCTAAAAGAAGTTCCTGCCAATGAGCCTACTTGCTTGAAAGTTTCGGTTGAGACATGAAGTGACTCACATCAGTATTGTCTATCTTCACAATAAAAGGAGACCCAAGCAGATAATGACGCCATACCCTGAGGGAGTGAACAACTGTCAACAACTCTTTTTCATGCGCCGAGTAACGGCGTTCTGCATTATTCAGCTTTCGACTCTCATATGCCACCGGATGCTCTTCTTGTATTAAGACTCCTCCAAGAGCAAAATCTGACGCATCGGTCTGCACTTCAAAAGCTTTAGCCATATCTGGTAATGCTAGAACTGGATCTGTCCACATAGACTCCTTCAGTTTCTCAAAGGCAGCTTGGCATTGTGCCGACCACTCCCAAGCTTTCTCATTCTTTGTTAATTCGATTAGTGGCAGGGCGATTTCTGCATATCCTTTCACAAATCTTCGATAGTAATTGGCCAACGCAAGGAACGAACGTACATCATGTACATGCCTTGGCGGTTGCCAATCTTTGATAGCCTTAACCTTTTTACTATCCATGTGGACTCTTCCTTGTTCAATAATGTGGCCCAAAAAGCTGATCGAGGCCTGGGCGAATAAACATTTGGATGGTTTTGCATAAAGTTCATTCTCCCGTAGTCGAATAAGAACTTTCCTCACATGCTGAACATGCTCCTCCAGAGTCTCGCTATAAATTACGATGTCGTCCAAGTACACCACAACAAAAGCATCTAGAAACCCGTGAAGTACCTGATTCATCATCGTGCAGAATGTTGCAGGAGCATTTGTCAATCCAAAATGCATAACTTTGAATTCGAATGCCCCATATCTAGTTACTACAGCAGTCTTCGCTTCATTTTCTTCTTTGATCCGGACTTGCCAGTATCCGGACCTTAGATCAATTTTTGTGTAGTACTTCGCCCTGCTCAAACGGTCGAAGCAATCTGCCACTAGCGGAATCAGATAATTGTTTTTCAATGTAATTTTGTTCAAGGCATGATAGTTACAGCACATCCGAAGAGAACCGTCAGACTTTTTTTGAAATAGCACTGGAGCTCCATATGGCGATTTCGCAGGCACGATAATCCCACTGTCTAGCATTTCAGCCAATTGTTTCCTAAGCTCTTCTAGCTCAGGTTGAGCCATGCGATAGGGTGCCGTGGCAGGAGGCTTGGCACCTGGAATAAGCTCAATTTCGTGATCAATAGCCTTCCTTGGCGGTAATCTCCTTGGAAATTCCTCCGGCATAACATCATCAAATTCCTGTAAAAGTCTTCTAACAGGTTTTGGGATAGAGCTAGTTGCTTCCTCAATCTCTTCCAGATGAAGAGTACACAGAAACGAAAGTTCATTTCGCTTGAAGTCCTTACTGAACTGCATGGCTGAGATGCTCTTCTCACCCATTTTTCTAACTAGCTTGGGGATGACACAGGGCTTGCTCTCCATCATCACCAAAGAATCAGAAAACGGTAACACTGCCGTCTTCATATCCCGAAGGAACTCCAACCCTAAAATCAGTTTGAAGTCATCTATCTGAACTGCAGACAAATTAGTCATCCCTTCAAAAGGACCAACTTTAATAAGCACGGATTTGGCTACTCCAGCAATCGGTTGAGCAACTGAGTTGATTGCCTTGACCTTTCCACTACCTTTCTCCAGCATAAGCCTGAAGCGCTCTATTTCAGGACTTGCAAGGTAGTTATGAGTAGTCCCGGTATCTACCATGGCCTTGATTGGTTTTCCATTGATCTTCACATCAATGTACATCAAGCATTTAGCCTTACAAACACAAGGTTTCGGCACTTCTATTTCCACCTTTTTGGAGATACATCATCCCTTTCAATCACCTAATGTGATATTGTGCTACATCGGTGCGAGAATACCCCAACGACATCCTCATCCTCTTCAGACTCGGCTTCGTAATAACTGCTAGCCCACGGGACGTGTTGCTTCAAACCTGATGCTCTACTTATCAGTTGGCTCAAAGCATTTACAAACTATTTCTGTGGGTAATCCTTCACCCTGTGAGGCCCACCGCATAAGAAACATCCATCATTTCTAGGGGCCGTACTAGATTTGCTCTCTGGAGCCTTTCCTTTGTTCCAGTTGTTGCCCTGATGGTTACCCTGATAGCTACCCTGATGGTTACCTTGATAGCCACTCTGATGGTCTCCTTTATGGTGATAATAGCGTTCTCCCCCATTTGATTTTGATGTGGGCTTGAAGGATTTATTTCCTCTCTCTCGGGATTGGCTATTAACTTGCAGCCGCTCCTTCCTAGGTTCTGATTGATAGTCCATCAAGCACTCAGTAGCTCCTATAGCAATGGTTACATCAGCCACCTTCTGTCTTTGGAGTTCAGTTCTTGCCCATGGTTTCAGCCCTTCCATGAAAGTAAAAATCTTGTCCTTTTTAGACATGTTTCAGATGTCTAGCATATGGCCTGAAAAGGTTTTCACATAGTCCTGAATGGAACCAGTATGTTTCAATTCTCGTAGTGCCCATCGGGCCTGGTATTTCACATTTTCTGGGAAAAACTGTGTTCTGATCGCTTCCTTAAGGAGTTCCCATGTGTCTATCTAGGCCCTGTTGGCCTGAATATCAGCATATTTTGTCCACCACCATAGTTTTACATCTCCACCCTGATACATGGTAGCTGTCGTCACCCTTTGTGCCCCGTCTTCAATATTGGCAGCAAGAAAGTATTGTTCCATGTCAAACAAGAAGTTCTCAACTTCCTTCGCGTCGCACGCCCCACCATAGGTACGCGATTCTAGAATTTTGAGCATAGGTGCATACTCTTGTGCAGGAGCTTGCCCATTGCCAACTACACGTTGAAGTATTCGCAATTGAAGTCTCATGGCTTCAATTTCTTTCCACAGATCGGGAAGGATTGCAACAGCATCAGTCATTGCTGCACACATCATCCGACTCTCATCCAGCTGGATGTTCAGTTCGTGGATGTCTGCCTCTGCTGTCTAGACCTTTTCCTCAAGGGTCTCGACAGTGTCACATAACCTAGTACTTTGTCCATCGAGCGCATCCAAGCACTGCTTAGTACTCTTTTTGTGATCTACTACCTCAGTGATGTGTGATGCATTTGGATCCATCGCTTTCTTCTCGTGTGTCGTGAGCTGCAGCGCTGATACCAACTTTCACGGGGCGCCTTTCTTTTTAGCACAGAAAGGGGCACCATGCGGCAGTAGTTGACTCATCTCGACTACCTTCCGTCTTTTCTCAATCGATTCAACAAATTAAAGAAAGCTTAACAACAGAAGATTTGAATGCGTTGAAAATAGCTTGATCATTGATTGACGAAAGCAATAAATTACAATTGATGGTGCAGAGAGTGAACACTAGTAAGCTTGACAAGACTTCGAATACCAACTACCCCTTATAATAGCTTAAGTAACAAAAACCTAAGTTACATGAGTAGACATTAAAAAATTGAAGAATCATAACGGAAAATAACCTATTATAAACTAACGGAAATAATAACTGAATGTAATATTTACAAGGTGCGGCCGAAGTTGGGCAACTGCGGCTGCAAATGCTGTCAGGGTGCTAAGGATAGCTGCGGGCCCTGACACGGTGTCTTTTTGACAAAATTGATCTGATTCTCAACTTTTTTTTTTGCCTTTTCCAATATATCTCAAGCCTTCTTCGACGTATAAAATTCTTCCATAACTTAGGATTTCACTTAAGTAAGAGGCTCCAACTGTTAGTTGCTCGACCATTTCTTTTGATTTTTCTAATTCATCAAGAAGGACCACAATTTGACCGTCATTCTCATTGAAGAGGTTGTTTAGCCTATCATTTTTAGTATCAATTGTTGTATTATCATCTTCCAAAAATTCCATCATGATATGAAAATTCTTCTCTTGTTAGTCTGTTAATTTTTTGTTTATGTTAATGCAGTTAGGACATACACGATTTGGTTCTTCTGATGGTGTAGTCAAGGAGTCAGAACCTGCAGTCTAAATTTGCAAGGAATTAGTACTAGACTGTAAGTTCACAGTTAGGGACGTTACCTGATCATCAGCAATTCTGTGATCCTCGTCTGAGTCTGATTATTTTTCATCATCTTCACTACAAGTAATATTCATGGCCTTATTGGTACAAAATTTATTTAGAGTATTTGCACATTCAGAGGCTATGTGACCAAAACCCTCAGACTCATGACATTGAATCTGATTTTCAGATCTATTGATAGATGTAGTAGGATTTTACTTTATGTTGTTTGTAAATCTCTTCTTTTGTTGTATTAGAGCATTCAAGTTCTTTCCTTTGTGATTTTCTTTTAGAATTTTTAAAAATTATTTGGTGAGCATGGTCATATTTTCATCAGTTTCACTCTTCTCACCATCAATCTCTTCTTCATCTTTTTCAATTTTGAAGGCAACGCTAGTTCTTTTTTCTTTATTTTTCCTTTGTAGATGTAGTTCATATGTCATCAATGATCCTACCAATTCTTCAACTTTCATTTTCTTAATCCCCTTGCTTTCTTCAATGACATTTACTTTGGAGTGGAAATGACCAGGCAATGATCTGATAATTTTCTTTACAGTTTTGCTATCCGAATATTTCTTTTCCAATGTATAAGCTGTATTGGTGATGTCATTGGGTTTTCCATAGAAGTCTTTGAATTATTCATCATCTCTCATGGTCAGTTTTTCAAATTCTAGAGTTAGTATTTGAAACTTGGATGACTTTACAATAGAGATTTCCTCGTGAGCAATCTGTAAGATGTCTCAAATTTCTTTAGCAACCTGACAAGTAGAGATGTAACAAAATTGATTAGAATCCACAAAAGAGAATATGATATTTGAAGCTTTAGAATTCCAATTAGTATAATTAAAATTAGTTGTTGCCCACTTGTTTGCCTTTTTTTTTTTAATCTTTCTACACTGTTTTCAACAATAATGGGAGTTTTATAAACATAAACAATAGAGTGCTAAGGTTTTTTTTTTTTTTTTTTAATCAATGGATTAGATATAGACTTGAATCCTAATTTTTCAATAGGTATAATTAGTTCCATCTATAACCGGCAGTCTAAACAGAGCTATGTCCATATATAAGTTTTCGGATCACACTTATAAAAGTATATCCGATCTGATACCAATTGAAAGTTATAAAACATATATTAATTAAATTAACAACAATTTTAATCTTAATTAAGAAAGTAGTGGACATAACTCACTCAGAACTGGTGCGTTATAATGAAAAGCAGTTTTGACTCGTATAAGCAGGTTCAGGTAGTGTTTGTATAACAACAGTTTGTTTAGAGAAAAATTTATAGAATTAAATACGAACACAATGTAACGTGGTAAACCTCGAAAGAAAACATCCACATGCCCCCATGCCATGGGTAAAAACAATCCACTAATAATCTTGATTAAAAATACAATATTATCCAGTTTTTGTAATTTTTACAAAATTAACAAAATAACAATCAAAAGAATATAGATTAACTCTCTTTTGATACTTCTCCTTTGACTTATTGATGAAGTGGAATCAAACCCAATACTCTTGATTTTATTGACACTTCCCTATTCTACTTGACTGCAACCATCACTTAGATTAAAAACCCGCGTTCTTAACTTCATGCCAAATAGAGTAATCAAGATATAGAATTATTCCTTGAGCACCAATTTGCTTTTGATTTTTCAATAAGTTTCAATAAAAAGACTTTTTACTTTAAAACTTAATCAATGAAGCTTTATGTTTAATTCATTCACCATGGATTTGGTCGGCTATGAGCTTGGAGATCAAGAACAATATTTATGATTTCGAAGCTTGATTCCTTATTGATTTGTATTCTTACTTGTGGGTAAAATAATAATCAAATTGATTACTTGAGCACCAATTTACTTTTGATTTTTCAATGAGTTTGAATAAAAAAAAACTTCTTACTTTGAAACTTAATCAATGAAGCTTTACGTTTTGTTCATTCACCATGGATTTGGTCGGCTATGAGCTTGGAGAACAAGAACAATATTTATGATTTCGAAGCTTGATTCCTTATTGATTTGCATTCTTACTTATGGGTAAAATCACTACAAGAAATTTCAATATTTATCAATGAAATTCTTTGTCGCAGAAAGTTATTTTTAAGTTGTTTTGTCGAAAAATGGTCGTCGAGAGACTTTATAAGACCAAAATTTTCGTTGTTAAAAGTGAAATTTCTGGTAGTGAATAATAATCAAATTAAGAATTATTTTTTACTTAAATATATGCAATAAGAGTGGTAAAAAAAGACAAAAATATATTTTAGATTTGTAGAAATAAAGTATTTAAGAAAGTCAAGATTATTCTTTAATATTTCATTCCTAAACAAATCTAAGAAAACAACAGAATGTACTTTAACCTACAAGAGGGTTGTTCTTGATATTTACGCAATCATATTATATCATGTAAGGAAACAAATTAAAATCAGCAGCCCACAGATCTGGAATAAAAATTTATTTACTATCTCAAGCAGTTAGAATTGGCAGCAACATGTCCAGTCATTACATATGCACTTATCTCCTCATTTATAATTAAAAATCAATAATATTAATTAAGTGAGCCAATATAAAAAAAAAAAAAAATATGATAATAATTTTTTTCCAACAAGCACTTCATAGAAAATTGACTTCACTCAATTCAATTTTTTTGACTTGGATTAATAATAATATTTTTATACCGAGTGTTTGCAACATAACATTCGAACAGTGACAAACCAAATACTTAAGATGCCAGTGGATGAGTGCTCGTATTGTTAAAAGGGATTTTTTCATAAATAAACCACTTTCTAAAAATAATTCTAATTTTATCAACTTAACAAATTTATTCTAAAAATACTACATTCTTAAAATTATATTAATTAATAAAATAATAAATTAAAATAAAATCTATACCACAAAATATATATATTTCCACGTGAATTCACTTAAATAAGCATTTAAGTCATTGATTATTTGCACAATAAGTCCTTCATCTTTATAAAATTTTCACTTTAGTCCCTATACTTCCTCTTTCATTTCAATTTCATCCTTTTTATTTGCAACTCAAGTCCTTCAACTTTTAAATTTGTACAAGTTGGTCCCTATATTTATACTTTTATATCAATTTAGTCCTTTATAGTATCACTATTTGATACATATGTTACAAATGATATTGTGTATCAATGTTTGATACAAATGTTACAAATGATGTTTTGTAACAATCTGTATTACAAATTGAAATATAAAATATCAGTGATACAAAATATTAATTCATAAAACATGTATTGTATAAAATAACATATTATAATCTGTAACATATTCAGTGATACAAAATATTATTTGTAACATTTGTATCAAACAGTGATGCACAATATGATTTGTAACATTTGTAACAGATTGCGATACTAAACAGAAATTGTTACAACTGTTACAACTGCAAAATCAACTCTAAACTTCAATAAGTTCGTTATAGTATGATATAGATATGTAACACAATGTTAAATTTAACATATAAAACTATTGATTTCATCATTTGTAACATACATAACATCAGTGATACAAAATATCAATTCATGTAACATGTGATGTGTAAAATAACATAATATGATATGTAACATATTCAGTGATACAAAATATCATTTGTAACATCTGTATTAAATAGTGATACAAAGGACTAAATTGATATAAAAGTATAAATATGGGGACCAACTTGTACAAATTTAAAAATTGAAGGACTTGAGTTGCAAATAAAAAAGGACGAAATTGAAATGAAAT
This sequence comes from Forsythia viridissima, assembly GCA_030279155.1. Classification (NCBI taxonomy): domain Eukaryota; kingdom Viridiplantae; phylum Streptophyta; class Magnoliopsida; order Lamiales; family Oleaceae; genus Forsythia; species Forsythia viridissima. The sequence continues at coordinate 7,603,865 of CM059039.1, read as the reverse complement.
ACGAAGTATAGGGACTAAAGTAAAAATTTTATAAAGATGAAGGACTTATTGTGCAAATAATCAAGGACTCAAAAGCAAATTTGAGTAAATTCACGTGGAAATAGTTATTTGATTTTAATTTATTATTTTATTATTTAATATAATATTAATTATGTAATATTTTTGGAATAAATAAGTTAAGTTGTTAGATTTAGAATTATTTTAATATGTGATAATTTCATCATATACTACAAAATATAAAATATTTCTTAAAATACTTGTCATACTTTTTTTATTATAAAAATACTGTTTTTTTATTTTTGTAACAGTTGTTGTTACATTTGTTATTTTGTTATTATAACTAAAATAACAAATGTAACAATAACTGTTACAAAAATAAAAAACAGTATTTTTATAATAAAAAAACATGACAAGTATTTTAAGAAATATTTTATTTATTGTGGTTATTTGTAAAAAAATCCCTTTTAATATTTGTAAGTAGTGGGTGTAATATCCACTTGTTAAAAAAGAAAGATTCAAAGTGTTGGTACCTCATTGCAGTTTCATGAAACCGGTCCATTGGCTGCTATTACATCTTTAGAAATTCCTAATATTCTCTTATTACAACAAAAAGGTTAGATCACATTTTTTGCGTTTCTTCCACATGACCTGGTGCAACACTTGTGTCTGATATAGGCTTGTCGCTTATGACTAGTTTTAGTCACATGACTATATGGATTATCGATTCGAGTGCCGTTCATTATATGCTCCCTAATAAAATATACTTGTAAAATTCTTTTTTATATTTCACATAATATTTAACGATGTAATTTGCAAAATTATCATTTAGAGAATTTAGTTTATTTTTTGAATTAGAGATGGTAAATCACATTACATTTTTAAGAAAATAAAAAGATGAAAAATGACGAGTCGGTCCAACTTAGCTCATCTAGCCTGCAATATTAGTGGGTATTCAAGCTGAGTTGGGCGAATATTTAATAGAAAAAATTGTTAATGTCAGCGATTTCATGTCTTTAATATTATTCCGCAAGTGTATGAATCATATAAGTAATAAAGTGGATTATGAGTCCAAGTATTGTACCTACATGGATTTAGATAATTCAATTTAATTATAATAACATTAACCGAATCTGTTAACTTTAGAAATTTAGTTTCTTAAACTAATTAAAACCTTAACTAAAAATAATAAATAATTATAAGTCACAACTAAGAGATTAAATTAGAGAAGAATTACTTTAAAATTGAAAAAGAAAGAAAAGAAAAACATATTAGGATCCCGAATCTATTTATACCAATTTTATTTAACCCAAAGCGTTGAATTTGATAACATAATTCAATTATGAAGATCAATATTCCTAATTTGATTAACAATATCTTTCGAGTAGAATTAAACATATCACTATATGTGACCCGACTATATCTATATGACGGATGCAAACATACAAGAATGTATTAGAATTAGTGAATACTTAAAGATCACGTAAAGTATACTGGTATATCTCTATCCCCTATCAGACTCTACGATAATTGATACTATGTATAACTTGTTTTCAATCTCTCGATAGTAAAATAAGTCACAAGAATCATATAATCATTGCACACATAATTGCAGATGAAGAGAATCAATATTAATTATTCAAAATTAAAAACGTGCTTAAATATCAAAAACTAGGTTCAAACAATTAAAGGATCATGATACAAGTTTGATCATGATCCTAGCACTAAAAGAATTTAACCTAACATGCTAAGAAGAAGAAAATTAAAATAAAAAAAAAAACATAAAAGCCATCACCCGGATATGAAGAAATAATTGAGAGTTGAAATCTTGAACTTGATTTTCGTTGAATTCTTGAAAGATGAATCTTGATATTCGTTTCTTGATGTGTCTCTTGTTTCTCTCTCTAAATCGGCTCCCAAATCGGCCTAAAATGACTCTAATCTGGCCCTAATTCGGCTCCTAAAATCCCCTCATTTGTTATGAGTTAATAACTCATATTTATAGTTCCATCATTGTACTAAAAAAGATCTCAAAAAATCATGAAAATCGTGTCCAAAAAGGTTTGCTAATTGGAGTCGAATACGAAAGGAAACAAAAATTCCTGCAGCCAGAAATAACACTGGGCAGCTGTTTTTCAAACAGTCATAACTTTTTGTAGGAAACCCCAAATTGAGATCTGTAAAAAGTATTGAACTCGTATTTCAATTATCTTTCCAATGGTATATTATTTTCATTGTGAAGATTTTAATACCAAAATTTGTGCACGAATTTCCCCACATACTTCGATTTCTCAATTCAGTTCTTTGACTTTCAAGTGTTTGATCATTTGCTTCAACTCTTCATTGTCACTCCAGCATACCTTAACTTATTGATTTTATCTTCTTCCTTATTTACTCATCGATTTCATCAAATTATTGCTTTTTCAGTTTATTCTTCTTCAATTACTTATAAACGAGTCTAAAACTGAAATAAGAAGAATAATACAATAAATTAAGTATAAAATCAATAATATGACGAGATAAAAGTTTAGTTTAAAGGCCTGAATAAGTGCACAAAATGCACTTATCAGTTTACTAAATAATGCGACCTCTTGAAAAATACAGAAATATTATAATCTTTGCAAAAATCAAAATTTCAAAAATGACAAGATAATTTTTGGTAATACAATTGTGTAACCTATACGGAATGTGATAGGAAATAAGGAACTCATCAAGCAACTAAGGACATTTGTCTATAATTAAATTTTCACTCTTTAGAATTCAACCCTACAATATTGCAAAGAATATGTTATTTTCAATTTTTTATGAGATTCTAACAATCACACTCATCTTCCACATGTGACTACTAAAAGTTGAATGTGACTATTATTATGGGGCTACACTGGTAGAATTTAGATAATTCCATTGATAATTTTTTATGAAGTGTGACGATGATTTTAGCATTTTGTGATTCCAATTTTGTGTAAATATTAGTCATTCAATCGTATACATGTTGCATTTTAATTTATCGAATCCGTAGTGGCTTTAATGCACTCTTCTGTGGCTTTGAACTTGGTACTAAATTAGTTCATATCAACATTTGAATTCCGACTTTTGATTTTTCTGAATGTGACCTCCACTTATTCCATTAATAATGTGATATTAGCTTTCAAGTTCTAAGGATGTGGCTGCGGATTTTACAGTCAATGCTACTTTTTTGTGTCATTTTTAATGCGAACTGAGGTGAAATTTTTGAGAAAGAGTGTGACTCTTAATTCATCTGAATACACTTCAATTACGACCTTAATATGAAGTTTGATGTGTCACTATTTAGAATCAATATAACTTAATCACATTTCTTTTAGTCAACAAACCATCACATTCTCAGTGTGATTGCCAAGCCTCTACCATAAAAAGATGGGGTGGGAGGGGTTCATATACCACAACCTTATATAAATAACTCATAAAAAATACATGGGAGGGGGGCATAAAGCCTGACCTCTAATCAGAAGAGCTAAAATAAACAAATAAATGAATAAATCTGAGAGTACAGTCTTACGAGCAAGAATGATATTGTCAAGAATAGCCCTAAGCTCGACCTCCAAAATAGGGCACTCGCCATTTGAAGAGAAGAAGGCGAGGATACACTGACTTGATGAATCTCTAATAATCCCCCTCAACTCGCAAATCCATCTTTGATGTATCCATCAATGTTGACCTTGTAAAATCTTACCGGTAGAGTATGCCAATAAACCAAAACAGGTAGAGGAAGGATGGAGTAGTAAGAGATATACAAAAAAAAAAAGAAGCAATATCCATATCCCATCACTAATGAATAACTCGAAATAAACGACATGTATGTAGTAGGGAGATAGTATGGTATACTCTCTAGATGATCATTCTCGGTTCCATAGAGATATTCTAGTACTTCGCATCATTCATTGCAGTTTAAATAAATCAGAGAATCAAAAGAGGAATGATCGTACGAATATGACCCCGTCTGACAAACTGACCCGAAAAACGCCAAGACTAAAAGCGATATTGAAAATCCTCCAATGGCCGAAGAGTTATATGAAAAATATCAAAAAAATGGAGCTAAACCTGGTTGGCAATACAACTGTCAATAAATAAATGCTGAATAATCTCAATAACCGAGCAACACTGACAACGAGAAGCCATATGACTCTCAATTCGCTTTTGAATTACAACATTAACTGGGATAAGACCCTACTATAGTCTAATCACATTTAAGGTTTATGTGACCAAAATTGTTAATATGGATAGTAGTTTGTCTTGTGTGAATTTCTAATATAATATGTGCATTTTGGAGTCTTGGTGCTAAGTGTGGCTTTTCATTTCCCTTGACGTGACTTAAGTTGTTTAATACATTGGTGACATTTAATTCGATGTTAAAGAAATTGTGTTATGATATTTAAGAAACTCCCATAATGTGACCAACTATGAAAATGGAGTACTATGGGTGGTTCTACGCTCTACGTTGCGTGTTGAAGTGTTATTATAATTAGGGAATTTTCTCTCTTCATATTGTGTGTTAAAAAGTAATATAACACTTAAATTGGTAATGTTCATGTTGCGTACTATTAGGACCATATTAGAGAGAGAATACAAATAATAAATCAAAATAATCAAAATTTTGTTACGAAAATAAAAGAATTAAAGCGAGAAATAGAAGACAATTACACATCAAATGTGTTAATTTATTATAACAATGACCTATATATATATATATATATATATATATATATATATATATATATAATATAAGTGTCTATGGCATGTTTACTATTCACTCTTTCAACCAACGCAACGTCGTTTTCATGTAGTTTTAGTCTTGATTTTGTCCAAATCTCAGTATTAGTATTGTAAGTTTGTTTAACTTCTTAAAAAGGCTGCCTTTGTTGACTTTTCTTCAATTTGTGGGAGCCGTCATTTTTTCAAAGCTTTTTACGTATTTATTTATTATTTGTTTAAATCATTTGATTTGTTTTCTCTACACGTGCGCAACTTTTGTTGACTTTGTATCTTGTTTTTTTTTTTCGTTTTTTTCTTCCGTTGTCGAGACTGGAAAATATTTATTCGGCTTACTTGTCGAGTGACTCGAACATATGTCCTCTCTGGTATTTTATCATTGGATTACTGTTGAGTCACTTGTGTTAGGAGATTTTTTTAGTGTTAGATTTGGTTTTTGTTGTTCTTGAGTTCATAAACATATTCCATTTTGTATTTATATTAATTGTTAAATTTTATGTTTTGGTTATTGTTTTTTGCAGGTAGGTAATTTAATAATTCAGTATTTTCAACTTTTAATTTGTTTATGTCATTCATAATTTAAGCATCTATATATTTTTTGGTCTCTAGCATTTATGATAAGATTTTATATTAGATTGTATATGATATAAAATTATTTTATGTTATATGAAATTATGATTATTGATTATAAAAATTATTTTTTTTTTTTGTTTTTGGGTGGACATTTTCATGATAGAATATAAAAATAAAATAAAAATTTTTTTTCCCCAATTTTATTACGCAAATTTATTAGTATTCATTTTTTTTTATAGACAATTTTTTGAGAAAATATAAAAATGAAAACATAAATAATATTTTTTTTTAACATTTTTCGGACTTTGTCATTATAATTTTGTATTTTCTTTTAATTGTTAAATTTTATGTTTTGATTATTGTTTTTTGCGTGTAGGTAATTTAATAATTTAGTATTTTCAACTTTCAATTTTTTTTATTTATTGATAATTTAGGCGTTTATATATTTTTTTGACTCTAGCATTTATGATAAGATTTTATATGAAATTATATATGATATCAAATTATTTTATATTATATGATATTGTGATTATTGATTATAAAAATTCAATTATTTTTTTTTAGGTGGACATTTTCATGACAGAATATAAAAATAATTTTAATTTTTTTTCCCCATTTTGCTCATGCAAATTTATTATTGTTAAATTTTTTTTATGGACAATTTTATGACAATATATAAAAATCAAAAAACAAAAATTTTTGTAATTTAAAAATTTTCCCCACTTTGTCGAGTAACTCGGCAATGTAGGAAAAATCAAAACATTTTATTTATCCCACTTTGCCGAGTAACTCGGAAAAGTGGGAAATATTGGAAACAATGTTTTTTTTTTACTTTTTGTATTTTTGTCGGCTTTTAGGAATGTATTTATTTTATTTTCTTTATTTGCAGTTTTAGTCCACATCCTTTTCCTTTTATAACAAATTTCCCACTTTTTTGTTTTTTCCCTCATCTCTAACCTTTAAACTTTTATTTATATTTTTATGTGTTTAGCTTTTTGAATCAAAAACAAAAAAAACTAATAATAACAAAATAAAATTAAAATGTACATTAAGTATTGCAACTTTTAAAAAGTAGTCCAGTTATGTGTTTACAAATTTTTCTTTTTTAAAAATATTAAATTTTTTTTCCATTTTTCCCACTTTGCCGACTTACTCAGCAAAGTGTAAATACAAAAAATATTTTAGTTATCCTAGATTGGCGATTGTTAAATTTTAAGTTTTGGTTATTCGTTTTTGCATGTAAGTAATTTAGTAATTTATTATTTTCAACTATGAATTTTTTTTTTTATTAATAATTTAGGCGTTTATATAATTTTTTTATTCTAGCATTTTTGATAAGATTTTATATTATAGTATATATGATATAAAATTATTTTATATTGTATGATATTGTGATTATTGATTATAAAATTTTTTTTTCCCATTTTGCTCACGTAAAATTATTATTATTAAATTATTTTTATGGATTATTTTATGACAAAATATAAATACAAAAACAAAAAATATTTTTTTTTTAATAATTTTTCCCACTTTGTCGAGTAACTCGGCAATGTGGGAAAAATAAAAACATTTTAGTTATCCCAATTTGCCGAGTAACTCGGAAAAGTGGGAAACATTGGGAACATATTTTTTTTTTACCTTTTTGTTTTTTTTTTGGTCTTTTAGGAATTTATTTATTTCTTTATTTTTGAATTTGCAGTTTTAGTCCACATCCTTTTCCTTTTATAAAAAATTTTCCCATGAATATTTTTTTTTTTTGTCATCTACCTTTAAATTTTTTTGTATGTTTAATTTGTGTACCTTTTTAAATACAAATTGAAAAAACTAATAATAACAAATTAAATTTAAAATGTACATTAAGTCTTGCAATTTTTATAAAGTAGTCCAATTTTGTGTTCACAATTTTCTCTTTTTTTAAGATGTTTTTATTTTTTCCCCTTTTTCTCACTTTACCGAGTGACTTAGCAAAGTAGAAATATTAAAAATATTTTTGTTATCCCAGATTGGTTAGTAACTGATTAATCTAGGAAACATTGGAAGACAAAATTTTTTTTTTTTTTTTTTATGGGGATTTAGCAATTTAGTTATTTATTTCTTTGTTTGTAATTTGCACTTTTAGTTCACATCATTTTCATTTCATAACAAATTTAACCATGACCTTTTCATTTTTTTGGCGATCCCTGACCTTTATATTTTGTTGCAGATTTTATTTTGGTTATGTTGAATAACTCTAACAAAAATACAAAAAATTAATATTTTATAAAAAATTAATAACTAACTCTACTTTTTTTTAACTGGATTTTGACGAAAACAATAAATAAAATAAGAACATTAAGAAATGAGAAATTATATATGTGTCATTTTTTATGAAATGTCAGGCATTTATTTTTGTAGTCATCATATGATTTCTAATATTACAATCAGCTTTCATTATTGTTAATCATGATTGTGAAATTTAGTATGAATTTTTCCTGTTTGTGTAATTTGTTTTGTCGATGAACTCGACAAAATGAAATGTAGTTTCTCGATTTGCTCGACTAATTAGCTGTCAATGTTTCTACTTAAATTTTTGCTTTTGTTGCATTTTGCAATTATTATATTCTGTAATTTTATTTCCCATACTAGCCGCAATGTTTGACTTCAAAACTTGTCTATAATATCTGGTCTTCAATTTGTAATAGATGCAAATTTTTTAATAATAGTAAATATTCCAAGTTACGAGGTAACTAAGACAAATGATTAAACTTAATTTATTCAAAATGTTACCCAATTCTTAACACGTGTACTCATTTAGAAATTATAACATACTTGTTTTTCAGTTTTTTTCATTTATTTGTCCTTATCTTTGTAGTTATTATTAATAACATATACAATTTTATGTATATCTAAACCATTCACTTATTATAAATATTCGACGTTGTTTTGGCAGTATTATTTTATATATTTCCTTTGTTTTATTTGTACGAGACATATATATACAGTTTTTGGTTGTTTTGTATTGTCTTTGTTCTCAGCCTTGTTCTTTTATTTCTACTCTCATCAAACGCTAGAATTTTGTTGAATTTCTCTTTTTCTTACTTGAAATCATTGTACCTTGTTTCTTGTATTCGAAATTATAATTCCCATCTCCTTTGTCCACCTATTGAGTTTGAGTATAGATTGTACAAGGTCTGGTATTCATTTCATTTATTTGATCAGTTCTTTAGCAGTGGTTTTATAGCAAGTTCTCAACTTCAATTTATAGGTATGTAATTATTCACTGATAGAAATTTGAAGTTAATTATTATTTGTTTTATTTGGTTTATTCTTTCATTATATCTTTATTAATAAGTAATTTTTTTTATATCGTGTATTTATAGGCTATAGTAAAGTATTACAATTGTAACCAATAAGAATTTTTTCCTTGTTGCTTATTAAATCTATGTACTAATTATATTCTTATTTTTGTTAATAATGTTTATAGTATATATTTTTTTTTTGTACATTGAATGAGACTAATTTTTATATTTATTGTGTGATAAAATATATTAGATGACAGGTGAAAAATTGTTTGACTCAAATCAAGAACAACAAAACAAGAAAAGAAGACAGATGTATGCTCAGCATACACAATATACATCTAAGAAGAAGATTCGAAAAACAAGGATTCATTTTCTTGAAAATATTGAGTTGAATGATGTCAATTCAATAGGTAGTTTGCAATTATCTGGTGAGCTAAGGTTTTTTTTTTATTTTTTTATGTTTTTCCCATTATGCACATTTTTTTTCCATTCATTTATTTATGTTGTTTTCATTTGTCATATTTTTTATAGCTGAAGAATTGAATGAAGATGGACATGAAATTTCTTTCATTGGCTCTAACAATTTAGAATGTGGTGGTGTGGAAAGCAATATTTATTATGAAGAACATGTAAATCAAAATCATGAATTCCAATTAACTCCTTGTATTTCAAATATTACTATGAGACATGTACCCACAGAAACTTATGTATTACGTACTCCAACAAATTGTATTCACTGTTTTGCAAAAAAGTTTGAAAAAGAAAGTAAAGGTTTTTGTTGTTCTGATGGAAAAATTAAATTGCATATCAACTGTTCTCCTTCTATTTTATATGATTTATACACTTCAAGTACAGATGAAGCATTAGATTTTAAAAATAATGTGCGAAATTATAATAACCATTTTGCTTTTACCTCTTTTGGAGTGAAGTTTGATAAAGATTTATCTAAATCTACTAACTACAAAGGTATTTACACTTTTAGAGTTCAAGGACAAGTATACCATTATATAAATCCAATTCTAAACATTGATAGTAATCCATCATATTTACAGTTATATTTTTATGATACAGACAATGAAATACAAAATAGATTAAATACATGTATCAATTTCTCATCATCTTTACTACACATATTAGTAAATCTATTAAAGATTAATCCATATTCTAGATTTTTTCGTTCTTTAGGTGATATTGAAAGTCTTCAAACTTGCAAAATTCATATTAGATGTGATGCTGGTCTTGATCAAAGAGTATATAATGCACCTTCTGCATCTCAAGTGGCTGCAGTTTGGGTTGATGAGGACCCATCTGCAGACATAAGATATCGTGATATATCAATTTATTGTCACTCTAATACTTCACATAGAATACATTATTATTATGGATGTTATGATCCCTTACAGTATCCATTATTATTTTCCTTCGGTGAGACTGGTTGGCATGAAGGTATTGAAAAGGCAAAAAATAATAGAGTTGATATTTATAATACAAAAGAGAATTCCTTTTGTACTGAAAACATGAGTTGTGCAGCTGATATAATAGAGAAAGAAAAAAAAGGTAAACACTACTAATATGTTTCCTCATTTAAACTCATTCAATTTAAAATTTTTTTTCATTAAATTTCTTTGCTTTTTTATGTTGTGCAGCTTACAAGAAGAATAAAAAAGGTTTACAAGTATCTTGTCGTGAATACTATTGCTACAAATTACAGGTACGTGATACAGAAAACAATGTTTTGCTTCATGCTGGCATACTTTTACAGCAATATGTAGTAGATATGTATGTTAAACTTGAAACAAGTCGATTAGATTATTTTCGTCAAAATCAAAGTGAAATTCGTGCTGAATTATATCAAGGAGTTGTTGATAGTGTCGAAAATGGTCAAAATAGAGGTGCACAAATTGGTCGTCAAATTATTTTACCTTCTTCTTTTGTTGGGGGTCCTAGAGATATGAAAAAAAGATATATGGATGCAATGGCATTAGTACAAAAATTTGGTAAACCCGATTTATTTTTAACATTGACATGTAACCCTAATTGGGTAGAAATAAAACAAGAGTTAAGGCATAATGATATAGGACAGAATAGACCTGATTTGACTGCTAGAATATTCAAAGCTAAATTAGAATAACTTAAAGTTGATCTATTCAAGCACCAAATATTTGGGCCTGTTGCTGCATATATTTATGTTGTAGAATTCCAAAAACGAGGACTTCCACATGCTCATTTCTTGCTAATCTTACAAAGCAATGCGAAAATTAATACTATTGATAGAGTTGATTCTATTGTATCATGTGAAATTCCAAACAAAGTAAAATATCCTCACCTTCATTCTATTGTTGTTAAACATATGATGCATGGTCCATGTGGTCATTTGAATCTGCATAATGTTTGTATGGATAGAAATGGTCATTGCAAGAATAAATACCCAAAGGAATATATCTCAAATACTTTTATTGGCCATAATTCTTATCCAACTTATAGACGATTTAACGATAAACAATCATTTATGATTCGAGGACATTTGTTAGACAATAGATGGGTTGTACCTTACAATCCATATTTGTGTGCGAAGTTTGATTGCCATATTAATGTGGAAATATGTTCAACAGTTAAAGCTGTTAAATACCTCTATAAATATGTTTATAAAGGCTATGATCGTGTAAGTATTTCAATTAGTAATACTAATAATGAAAATCCTATTGATGAAATTGAGATATATCAAAATGGTCGTTGGATTTCTCCACCTGAAGCAATGTGGAGAATATATGGATTTGTTTTATATGAAATGTCTCCCTCAGTTATCTCATTACAACTACATCTTGAAAATAACCACTTGATAACATATAGAGATTATGAAAATTTAGAAACAGTCATCAATAATGAATCTAGACAACGCACAATGTTAACTGAATTTTTTCATATGAATCTTTCAAATGAACTTGCAAAAACATTATTATATAAAGATTTTCCAAAATTTTTTGTATGGGATAGCCAAGGGAAAATATGGTGTCGAAGGAAAAAAGGAAATGTTATTGGTAGAATAGTTACATCTACTATAACTGAAGGAGAAAGATATTATTTACGTATCTTATTAAATCATATTAAAGGAGCAACTTCTTTTGAAAATTTAAAATTAGTTCATGGTGTTTATTTGTCGTCTTTTCGTGAAACAGCTATGTCACTTGGTTTATTACAAGACAATAATTATTGTCAATTTTGTTTAGATGAAACTATTAGTTATCAGATGCCTTTTTCTCTTCGTAGATTATTTGCTACCATACTCATTCTATGTTCTCCTAATAATCCAGATGTATTATGGAAAAAATTTCACCTATTTTTATGTGAAGATTATTTATCTAATGGTATGTCTATTGCAAATGCAGAAATAAAAGCACTACATGAAATCAATTCTATATTAGAAGCTAATAATAAAAATATAAATGATTACCATCTTGTACCTTTTGAAATATATATGGAACAAGAAGACATATTAGCTAAGATTATTAATGAAGAATTAAACAATGTTATTCATGCTGACAATACTATGTATGCAAATAACTTGAATGAATATCAAAAAATTGCCTATGACAAAATTCTTTCAGATGTATATAGTAATACAAGTCGTATGTATTTTATAGATGGACCTGGTGGAACTGGTAAAACTTATTTATATAAAGCTTTGCTCTCTAGAATTAGATCTAAAAATCTTATAGGTTTAGCAACAGCTTCTTCAGGGGTTGCAGCTGCTTTATTACCTGGTGGACGAACAGCACATTCAAGGTTTAAGATACCACTTGAAATAAATCACAATATGACCTGTTCTGTTAGTAAGCAGTCTGCTCTAGCAAGCTTCTTTAGATTGACAAATTTGATTATTTGGGATGAAGCACCAATGGTTCACCGTTATGCAATAGAGGCTGTAGATAAAATGTTAAGAGATGTTAATGATTCTATATTGCCTTTTGGAGGGAAGGTTGTTGTTTTAGGAGGTGATTTTCGACAAGTATTACCAGTAGTTCAAAAAGGAAATAAAGAAGCAATCATTGGATCAAGTTTAGTTTATTCATACTTATGGCCAAATTTCATACAATTACAATTGGTGCAAAATATGAGAGCTCAATTAGACCCATACTTTTCTAAGTTATTGCTTGATATAGGCAATGGAATCCAACCTAGGCATACCTGTAATATGATTACATTACCAGATGAAATAGTTATACCCTTTGATAACAAAATAGTTTCTCTCAAAGAATTGATCCAAAGTGTTTACCCAAACTTACAGGATTACAGCAATGAATTAAATAAGATGATTAATCGAGTTATTTTAACTCCTACAAATAATGCTGTTGATGAAATAAATAACATTGTACTTGATCAAATTTCTGGTGAAAATGTTATATATTATAGCTTTGATGAAACGTTAGAAAAAAATGAACAAAGTATTCATGAAGATTTTCTTAATACATTAACTCCAAATGGTATTCCACCTCATGAACTTGTATTGAAAGAAAATTGTCCTGTTATGTTATTAAGAAATATTAATCCATCTGAAGGATTATGTAATGGCACTAGATTAATTTGTCGTGCATTTGAGCGTAATGTTATTCATGCTGAAATATCTGTTGGAGAGTGGCGTGGGAAGAAAGTTTTTTTACCTAGAATTCCATTTATTCCACTTGAAAGTGACAAGAGTACATTTCCTTTTAAAAGAACGCAATTTCCAATTCGTGCTTGTTTTGCAATGACAATAAATAAAGCTCAAGGTCAAACACTAGATTATGTTGGACTATATCTTCCTGAACCTGTATTTTCTCATGGTCAACTTTATGTTGCATTATCTAGAGCAAAAACAAGTAAATGTATTAAAGTATTAATTATACCAAATGATAAACTTCAAAATCATTTTTGTTGTACAAAGAATGTAGTTTATATAGAAATATTCGCAATTGTGCATTCATAGTGTTTTAATTATTATTATGCATTTTTTGTTTATTACAGGATTTGTACTTTATAAACAATAGTTAAAATTGTATTCTTGAACTATATTCTATGTGTTCTTTGAAGAACACTTGTATAAAGCTTTGATATGAATGATATTGCAGTAAATATTGTTGAAGTATATTCCATGTGTTATTTGAATAATACTTCTATAAAGCTTTCACATGAATTATATTGCAGTCAATAAAGAGCCAGTGTATTCTTACATCTCAATTCGTGGAGGATATTGTATAGGACTTTCAAGAAAATATGTACAGAGCTTTTAAATTATTGATAGTGCAGTGAATAAATGGATAGTTTGTTTACATATATAGTGCTATAGTTACGTTTGTTTTGTAATAGTATTGATTTTTAATTGAAAATAATAAAACTTATCATTTGATTTAGATAATATTTTGAATTTTTTTGACTATTAACTGTTTTTTTTTTTAAATTATTATACTACAAATAGTGTAGATTTATCAATGATTATCTTATTTTAATTTTGCATTATGAATAATTTCATAAAAAATTAATAATATATTTATGTTAAATTAGTACCTATTTTTGACCATTTATTTTTAACAAAGCGAAACATCTTTTATTATTGTATTCTCATTTTGCTAATATTCAATATGTGTATATTAGTATTATAGATATACTAAATATTATATAACACATTGATTTAAATAAGGAATTCATGGAATATTATTAGTATATAAAAAATTTTTTTATTGTTGTTAATACAATTTGTAATGATGATTGTATATTAAACTTTCAAAAGCTATATTAGTTTCTATTAAGTTCATTTCTATAATAGATATAGTTATAACGTGTATTTGGTAACCAACATAATTATATGAAAAAAAATTCATTTAAAATACATTATATTTATCGAATTTGAATTTTTTGAAGTTTAAAACTAAATTTATTTTATTCATGATTTTATGAAAGTTAATCGATTTTCTAAGAACGTAGTATTCATTGAGTTAAATGAATAAATAGAATACAAACTTTAACAAACAAATATTTAAAGTATCAATATTTAAATATTCAATGTTATCAATTTATATTCCTTTTGCCATGTAACGAGTTTTTTTACATATATTATAAAGTCATTACCTATTAACAATATAAATTTTTTTTTATATTTTATATTACTTTTTTTCCTCTATATTTAAATGAACACAAATCAACAGCTATAACTACAAAATATGTAGGTATAGTTTATTTCTTGCTTTCATGAAATTCTGACAAATTAATACAAGAAATTATAAATTACTGCTTAGTCTACTATTACATGTAATCATACCTAAGACATGTAAAAATCTAGATCATGAATGCACAAATATCTTTTTATTGTACACATGTCAATATGATCTTTAATCTATTCATTCTCACCATACACGTATCAAAAATGTGTATACATAAACATATATAAATATCTTCCAGTTGTGCTTCACCTCGTTATTCCCAATTTGGGTTTCATATGCTCATCCCCAATTCTTGCATGGCTTTCCACGCATCATTTAATGCTAGACGGCTGGTCTGTATCTCCTTCAAGACACGCATTGTGTAATAAATGCTTGACCCTATCTGATTTCCAATTAATTCAAAGAAGGACTGCCTGTTCTTTCATGTTTGTGACAATTTCATCCCAATGCCTTCTTTTATTTAAAATATGATTCCCATTTTCCTATTTATAGTCATAAATAGGCCGAACATCACTATTTCTCACGCATCTAACAATTCTTCACTAATTTTAACTTTAACTGAACTCCATTAAAATAATAGAAAAATTTACAGTATAAACATTGTAATTGAACACTTTAACTTTTTTGTATTATACAGAAATCTTAAAAAATTTTATTTTGTTTAAGTTACCGAGAAGAATTTTGTACATTGTGGTTTATCCATAAATTATTAATATAAAACCTACTTTATTATAGATTTCCTTACCTATTGTTTTATTATA
Organism: Forsythia viridissima; assembly: GCA_030279155.1. Classification (NCBI taxonomy): domain Eukaryota; kingdom Viridiplantae; phylum Streptophyta; class Magnoliopsida; order Lamiales; family Oleaceae; genus Forsythia; species Forsythia viridissima. The sequence goes on along the minus strand of CM059039.1, from coordinate 7,588,310 downwards.
GTTTCATGCATTCATTTCATAACCTCTAATAGTTTGATCTTTCACCTTAGAAAATAATAACTTCGAATCGACTCAAGTCTCGTAAATGCTTGAACTCTGATGACTGATTTTTTTCTTCTCTTGTAGTAGTTACTTATTTTGATTGTATATTACTAGGTAAAGCAAATTTCATATTCACAATTTAATGATGAATTTTTTTTTATTTATTTATTTTTAATTTTATAGGTTATATTTTGTTCATCGATACACAAAAATACTTAAATATATAATAAGTAATTATACTTATTAAAATCTTCATAAAATTTTTCAACTCAATAATAAATTTTTGCTGTTACATTATTTTAAATAATATACATTATAATAATAAAATTTTCTTTATTTCAATTTGATAAATTTGCCTGTACTATGATTTAACATAATAGTAGAAATACTGACGTAAATTTTGGACTGCTTATATTAATATTTTGGAATCTTCAAATCTATTATTAGTATAGTCAGCATTTTATTTAAACTAATTGGGGCTGAGTAGGATGAAATGAGAACAACTATGAATGAGTTCTTATGACATCATCATTGGGGCCCACATCATTTATTAATTACGGCGTCCCAACCCACGTATCAATCAGGACAGAGGATTTAGACCTTCATTGAGTAAACATATCCTTACTATTGGCATAATAGATACTATATACCTCTATATATATACATTGGTTGTGATTAGAAACCAAACACAACAAACATTCTATATTAGCATTGACCAACAACTCTTTAATTCTCAATATTTGTATCCTCATACTCTTCTTTCAGATTTTAAGTATAACTTCATACTATATTTAAACATAACTCTTACAATTCATTATTAGTATAAATATTATTTCACTTTCACAACGTATTTATACTCTTTAATTTATATTTGACATTTTCTACAGGATCAAACAATGGAAAAATAGTACAAGTTAATACCAAATATTGCTCCTAATGATACAAATTGGACTTCAAAAATCATTGTTGTGGAAAAATCGTTTCCACGAACAGCTCAACGAAGCCCAACAAAATATCAGAATATGGTATTTATGGATCCTCAGGTATATTATTTGAATCTATTATTTATGTTTCTTGATTTATTTCATTTTAGCCACGTAAAATTTTAAACAATTTTTTTTTCCCTCTAATATGTTATAGCTTTAAATTGTCTTAATTCATATTACAAAATAATATCTACCCAAAATTATATATATGTTTATATAAAATATCTAATTTAAATACCTGGTATTATACAGAAAAATAGAGTCCATGCAACTATTTATGATGCCAACATCTCGGCATATGAAGACAAGCTACTACTTGGCAAAACATATCTTGTCTCAAATGCGAATGTTAAATTCACGAAGCCTGAGTACCAAGCTTCTATGGGCAACATACAATGGACAATATCTGGTCGAACAAGAGTCCAAGAAGTCGATGAAGACCATAGTGTTTTAATATCTTCTACATACAATTTTGTTCCTTTCAACAAATTGGAACCTTACATGGACTCAAATTCTGATATAAGTATTTGTTCCTATTTCACAAAAAAACAAACTTTTTTCTTTTTATATATTCCATTGTATTGATAACAAATTTTATTTCTCCTAATTTCTTATTTTTATCCTCTAGGTATTATTGGAGTTGCAATTGATGTCAAACCTAAAAGGCTGGTTCAAACTAGGTTTGAAACACAAACATCTATTCAAGATGTAGTTCTCATCGACACAAGGTTTATATACATATAGCTATATTATTTTCATCTATAAATATATATTCTAATAATTACAGTATTATTAAAGAAATTCATATACCACTTTCTCATATATTTACTGTGTTTCTATACTAGCTTCAACACCGTGTTGCTAACAATGTGGGATAATTTTGTGGAGAAGGAATGCCGTTTCATGCTGATAATTTGAGCACGAAACAAATCATCATTGGAAACCATCTAAAAGTGACATCTTTTAGTGGTAATACATTGTCAATAATTTTATAATTCATCAATAGAATATTACAAAATTTATAGGCAATCTTAGGTCTCCAATTAAATATATCTATATATTTATTTCATGCGCAGGCCTTTCAATTTCAACCAAGGCTAACAGCATTTTCTCCTTCAATGCCCATTTAAAACAAGTGATTGAGCTAACATCTTGGTAAATAAATTTTTACTCATTATCTTTTTTTCAAATATATATATATATACACATGTGTATAAATTACTAATCTTTTAACACATTGTGCAAGGGTTGAAACAAATTCGGACAAGTTAGATGAAATGATCTTGACAAAGATATATCCATTCTCAACAACAAAGACTCTTTCCACTCCAGACATGAAGAATATCACAGAGATTCAACAAATTCCAAATTTGTTATCTGGAGTAAGCCTAATATTATTTAAGATATTATATAGGAATTTTTTTTTCATTATTGCATAATATTTATATAATTTTTCTTCAAAAATAGCTATCAGGACATGGATATTTCTGGGTTCACGCACGTGCATACGTGAGAGTATTTAAACAATCCTTTTGGTACATGTCGTGCAATACTTGCAAGAAAATATCAAGTTCTGATTTCAATGAAACATATGAATGCGTTTTCTGCAAATTTTCTCATGCAGTAGCAGTACCAAGGTATACTACTGTTTAGAAGTCATTTATTGTTTACAATTATTTACACATGCAACACTTTTAACATCTTTTATATGTTAGGGCACGTGTATATCTGGAACTTGAGGACTCCACAGGGTCATTATCTGGGACTATGATTGGAGATACAGCAGAAAAATTCTTACAGTACACAGGCCAACAAATAATGGACAGTGGATCACAAGTCTTGGAAAAAATTAGAATCACGTTGGAGGAGGAACAATTTTTTTATGTTAAAGGAATGAAGAAAAATGTCCTCGACAATGAATACAAGTATGACATTATCTTCCTTAATGAATCAGTTCCTTCGATGTCGACAAGTTCTACAAGTACAAGCTCAAGGACTAACAAAGGGAAAGATATAGCATATACCACTGACACACCAATGCCTCTTCAAGGGCAAACATTTCCAAGTGCAGTGAAACAGCTTAATTTTCCTTCTTCACCTGGGTCTCAATCCAAGAAGAGAAAAATTGAACAACATCCAATCTCATCTGAGAATGAAGTCACCCTAGAAAAATTGCCTACACCAAGAACAGAGAGAAATACAAGACTTTCGAAAGAGAAAAACGCACTTTAAAAACTAATAATATCATTGTATGCATTGCCACTTTTTTCCATTACTTTCAATGAATATTAGGTTTTTTTGTGTAATATTTCTAACGTTTTGTCGTTTCTAGATATAAGCGTTTTGTAATGTACTGCAATGATGTAAATTATATTTAACAAATCTATATATTTTATATTTGTATGTACTTTTATTTTCACTATTAATTTTATATTATTGCATATATATGCTTATTAATAATAATAAACAGAATACAAAAAATTTATTTTTGCCTCAAATAAATATATAAAATATTTTTGTTATGAAAATTAAAAAATCTATACAAAATAATAAACATAAGCACGAAAAACTATAAGGGTAATTATATTACCATAACATTATTTGTTTAGTACACTACATTTTTGTTGCAATAAAACTCTCCAACTATTGGTTACTTTAATTTGTATTTATGACTGTAACTTTTTGTGACAAATTTTTATCATTAATCTATTAATTTGCATGTCTTATATTTGTCTTTCACAATGATTTTTGTCCAAATAATAAATTAAGATGGCATAAATTATTGTTTTATCTTTACTATTTTTACATCGTTAAAATAAATAACAAATACGTAGGTTTGACAAAATATTTTCCCCCCATTTTAATGCACGTTAGCAGAATATTTAAACAAAATTGTCATTAGAGGCAAGATGTGAAAACTAAATAATACTTAATGATAAAAATACAATTAAAAAATTTAGACACATAAGTGTCTAAATATGAAATGTTGGTGTACCTTTATTACAATTAAAATGTAGTGTCAATAATAAAAAATGTAGTGTAAATCTAATTACCCCAACTATAAATATACCGAGTATATTAAAGGATAATATTAAATATTTAGAATATAACTTTTTAAATAAATACATATTTTTTTTCGTACTTCATGATTTATATTGTATTATTCATAAAGTATACCTGCATATTTAAACTTTAATTCAACGAGTTACTTTAGACAATAATAACTTGCATAATTTAAACATCATTTGTTTAATGTTTTTTAACCTGTATTACTCCTCAAATTTAAATTTTTTTTTTTTTGTTTTTCATATATTATTTTACTAAGTCAATACATCCTGTTGGATTATAAAATTTTAATATATGGTGGCCACATAAGTATCTTATATTTATTAATCGAGTAACTCGGCAAACTCATATTTCATTTTGTCAAGCTGCTCGAGTAAATAATCATTTATATAGTTTGCAATTTAGTTCTTTGTATTTTTTTTTTCATATTTTTTATTAAATTATGTATTGTTTTTTTTTATTCTCTCGTGCTATCAATAATTGCAAAACAAAATAAAATATAATATATTGTATTCATTCGTTATCATAAATATTAGATTTATATAATATATACTTTATTTTACTATATTTTAATAGATGATAGATTAAACAAATTTCTGTACATGCTTAATTTTTCAAGTATCTCGACAAAGCAACATCTAAACTTCATGAGTTCCTCGAAAATTAACACCAGAAAATTATATTCTTTTGTCGAGTAACTCGATAAACTCGATTTTGAATTTATCGAGTTCCTCGATATATTCAATAGTGAAATTTAATATTTTATATTTTCGTTTATAACAAACAATTTTATTAGTTCTTTAATTATTTTTTTAAGAGATTGTTTTTACTTATCTATATAATCTAGCAAATCAGTAAGCTAAATTTTTATCTTGTGGAGTTCTTTGATAACATAAAAAGTTAAGCAATTTTTTTCGTTCTATCACTTAATATAATATAGTATAATAACAAAGCTATTATTAAAAAACATTTTTACATTATTTTATATTATTATATTATATCATATTTAATATTATGATTTAAAATATGACAATGTAATAAAAATATGTTATAATACTTATTTTTATTTATCATAAATTTTATATGAAATTATACTATAACATATCTTTTATATTTATAATTAGTAATAATAATATCATTTATAACAAAATTTATAACATAATAAAATTATTGGTGTACTAATATATTATTAATCAATTTTTACATTATTATAATAATTTAATGATTATAATCAATTTATTATAATAATTTCATATTAAAAATTATTTTTTATGAATGATCATAAAATTTATTACATATTTATTTATAAATAATTATAAAATTTATTATATATTTTTTTATCAAGCAATTAAATAATCCCATTTTATTTATGAGAATAATTATATCAAATTATACTATAAAAATCATTTTATATTTATAATTACTAATGATAATATCATTTATAACAAAATTTATATTTATATTTACAATAATAAATTATAAATAAATATGTAATAAATTTTATAACCATTTATAAATAAATTTCTTTCATATCCATTTATTGTATTAAATTGAATATAATCATTAAATTATTATAATAATATAATAATTAATTAATAATATATTAATATAGAATATGATTTTATTATGCTATAAATTTAATATAATAATTTTTTTATAATATGTTATAGTAATTGCTAAAATAAAAATAAAATTCATATATTGTATTAATTCATTATGATATATATTAAATTTATATAATATATATTCTATTTTACTATATTCTAATAAATAATACACTACATAAATTTTTTATATGCTTTATTTATCAAGTTACTGGACAATTCCAATTTCCCATTCATGAGTTCCTCCACAAATAACCAACATAAGAATAAAAAATTGTTTAAATGTATTACGTATTTTAAATAAAAAATAAAAACAAAATAATCAAAATTTTAAATTTCCCCAATTTGTTATATACTTTATTTATCAACTTACTCGACAAATCCAAATTTGAGCCCTACGGGCTTCTTGAAAAATAGTACTGCAAATAACAATGAAGAATTATTTAAGTGTACTAAATAATTTATACAATAAACCAACAAAGGATAATGAAAATGTTAAATTTAAAATAATATTTAATTATTTTACTTGATAAATAGAGCATACACAAAAAAATTAAATATATGCATTATTGGAGTTACTCGAGTAACTCGACAAACCGAAAATCATGTTTGTCGAGTTACTCGATTAAATATCTCAAACATAATCAATCTATCCAATAGCTAAAACAACTCGATAAATTGAAATTCGAGTTCGTGGACTTATTCGATCAATCAATGAAAAAAAAATTTGTATTAATATAAAATTTCACTTATTAGAATATAGAAGAATAGGATATATATCATATAAATTTAATATACATCATTATCAAGTAGTAGAATATATTTTATTTCATTTTATTTGTTTTTACTGATTAGTACAACATATTATAACTTAAAATTGTTATAATAAATTTATAGGAAAATAAAAGAAATTCTGTAGTAGTATATTATTAAACAATTATTATATTATTAAATTAATGTAGTTTTTAAAATAAATTTATTATAAGAATTTCACATTAAATAGATTTCATTCTGAATTATGAAAATAAATTATAGTAAAAATTTGTTATAATAATTAATTTAATTATGATTAGTTTATGTATAAACCCCACATATCCAATTTTAAGATTCACGAGTTGGTTAAAAAATAACATGAAAAAAAATAAAAATAAAACAATTTAAGTGGAATACATATTTTAAATACAAAAAGTAGACAAAAAAATTACAAATATGCATTGTTGAAGTTACTCAAGTAACTCAACAAACCAAAAATCATGTTTATCGAGTTACTCAATTAAAATTGACACATAAAATCAATCTATTCAATAATTGAAGCAACTCGATAAACTGAAAATCGAGTTTATTAAGTTACTCCATGAACGAATGAAATTTAACATTCTCATTATCTTGTGGCACTTTATTATTTAAATTATTTACTAACTTTAGGTAATTCTTCATTCTTATTTGTGGTATTATTTTTGAAGAACCTCGTGAGGCACAAATTAGGATATGTTGAGTAACTTTATAAATAAAATATATAAAAAATGTTATTTAACCTATCATTTATTACAATATAGTCAAAAAGAATATATATAATATAAATTTAATACATATCATAGTACATTAATACAATATATTAATAATTTTTCTATTTTAGTAAGTACTATAAGATATTATACAAAAATCACTATAATAAATTTATAGTATAATAAAAACATTTTTTGTATCAATATATTATTAATTAATTACTACATTATTATAATAATTTAGTAATTATAATCAATTTATTATAACAATTTTATATGAAAAAAATGTTTTATAAATTATTTTAAAATGTACTGCATATTTATTTATAAGTTTTTTCATAAATATGAATACAAATTTTGCTATAAAGAATATTACAATAAGTCTAATAAAGAAAAATAAATATTATAGTACATTTTTACTTCACTGTGTTTTTATTTTTCAAAAAATCAAATATAACATATTATCTCAATTTGAAATAATATAAAATTATTTTATATGGTAGCTTTTGAGATTAACGAGTTGGTTAAAAAATAACATGACAAAATTAAAAAATAAAATAATATTAAGTGTATTACGTAATATAAATAAAAAAAAGTAAAGTAACAAATACAAAAGATCTATTGTTGAAATTGCTCGAGTAACTCGACAAACGTAAAAGCACGTTTGTCGAGTTACTCGATGCAAAAATGTAATACAAAATAAATATTTTTTATACCTAAAGTAACTTGGCAAAATGAAAATCAAATTCCTTGACTTACTGGACAAACCAATGAAACTTAAAATTTCCGTTATTTTCTTTTCTTTTTTAATTTATATAATGTAACACACAATAAAAGTAATTCTGTATTAATATATTATTAATTAATTACTACATTATTATAATAATTTAGTAATTAGAATCAATTTTTTATAGTAAATTTATATTAAATAATTTTTTAAATAATTTATTATAAAATGTATTATGTATGTATTTATAAGTCTTTTTCTAAATATGAATATAAATTTTGTTATAGAGAATATTAGAATAAGTGTAATAAATAAAAATCAGTATTATAACACATTGTTACTACAATATGTTTTTATTTTTTAAAAAATCAAATATAATATAATATCATAATTTAAAATAATATATAATTATTTTATATAATAGCTATTTTATTATAATACATTATATGAAGTTATAGCATATGATTGCCTAATTTATAACAAAATTTATATTCATTCTTATCAAAATTAATTCTTATTTAGTTAATTTTCTATTCTGATTATTATTATAATATTAATTGCTAAAATAAAACAATATATAATACACAGCATTACTTGATTACAATATATATTTTATTTTACTATATTCTAATAATTCATCAATGAAATAAAACTATGTATATTTATTTGACTTATTCTAATATTCTTTATAACAAAATTTATATTCATATTTATGAAAAAACTTATAAATAAATATGCAATCCATTTATTAATAATTTATAAAATATTTATTTATAAATTTTGTTATAAAAAATATTAGAATAAGTCTAATAAATTAAAAAAAATAGCATAAAACATTTTTACTACAATGTTTTTTTTTTTTGGAACAAAGTAAATATAATATATTATTTCACTTTAAAATAATATATAATTATTTTATGTTGTCAATATTTTATTATAATATATTATATGAAATTATAGGATATCAAATATTATTCATGCAACGTACTGATTCATTGTATTGCATTCTTCAACTTACTCGAGTAACTCGATAAACCTAAAAGCAAGTTTGTCGAGTTACTCGATTAAAAATGGGACATAAAATGACTCTATTAAATACCTTAATCAACTCGACAAACTCAAAATCGAGTTACCCAAGTTACTTGACGAACAAAAGTAAGTAAAAATGTTTATTAATTTGTTTTGTTTTGTTTGTTATTAAAATGAAGTAAGATAATATATTTTCTTTTTATTTTTAATTTTTTACCCATTAGTATAACATATTATAACTAAAAAACTGTTATAACAAATTTATAGGACCAAAAAATAAATCTATAGTAAAATATTATTAATAAATTATTATATTATTATAATAGTGTAGTGTTTAACATAAATTTAGTATAAGAATTTCATATTAACTAGATTTCATTCTGAATTATCAAAATAAATTTTAGTAAAATTTGTTGTAATAATGATTTTAATTATGATCAATTTATATAAGAACTTCACAAATCCGATTTTGAGGTTCACGACTTCGTTAAAAAATAACATGAAAAAACAAAAAAATGAAGAAATTTAATTGGACTATATATTTTAAATAAAAAAAGTAAAAAAGAAAATCAAAAATATACATTATTAAAGTGACTCGAGTACCTCGACAAAGCCCAAATCTTCTTTACCGAGTTACTCGATTTAAAATATCACACAAAATGAATCTATTCAATAGCTAAAGCAACTCGATAAACTGAAAATCGAGTTGCTTGAGTTAATCCATAAATGAAAGAAATTTGACATTTTCATTATATTGTGTTTCTTTATTATTTAAATTATTTAATACATTTAAATAATTCTTCATTGTTATTTTGTGGTATTATTTTTCAAGCACTTCGTGAGGCTGAAATTTAGATATGCTAAGTAACTTCATAAATAAAGTATATATAAAATTTTATTTAACCTATCATTTATTAGAATATAGTCAAAAAGAATATATATAATATAAATTTAATGTATATCATAATTCATTAATACAATATATTAATAATTTTTTAATTTTAGCAAGTACTATAAGATATTATAAAAAAATAACTATAATAAATTTATAGTATAATAAAAAGTTTTTTGTATCAATATATTATTAATTAATTACTGCATTACTATAATAATTTACTAATTATAATCAATTTATTATAACAATTTTATATGAAATAAATGTTTTATAAATTTTTTTCAAATGTACTGCATATTTATTTACAAGTTTTTTCAGAAATATGAATTCAAATTTTGCTATAAAGAATATTACAATAAGTCTAATAAATAAAAAAAAATTATAGCACATTTTTTATACACCATGTTTTTACTTTTCAGAACATGAAATATAACATATTATCTCAATTTAAAATAATATAAAATTATTTTATATGATAGCTTTTAAGATTCACGAGTTGGTTAAAAAATAACATGACAAAATTAAAAAAGAAAAAAATATTAAGTATATTACATAATATAAATAAAAAAAAGTAAAACAACAAATACAAAAGATGTATTGTTGCAATTACTCGAGTAACTCGACAAACCTAAAAGCACGTTTGTCGAGTTACTCGATGCAAAAATCTGATACAAAATAAATCTTTCTTATAGCTAAAGTAACTTGGCAAAATGAAAATCAAGTTCCTTGACTTACTGGACAAACCAATGAAACTTAAATTTTTGATTATTTGCTTTTCTTTTTTAATTTATATAATGTAATACACAATAAAATTAATTCTGTATTAATATATTATTAATTAATTACTACATTATTATAATAATTTAGTAATTATACTAAATTTTTTATAATAAATTTATATTAAATAATTTTTTCACTAATTTATTATAAAATGTATTATGTATATATTTATAAGTCTTTTTGTGAATATGAATATAAATTTTGTTAAAAAGAACATTAGAATAAGTGTAATAAATAAAAATCAATCTTATAACACATTCTTACTACAATATATTTTTATTTTTGAAAAAATCAAATATAATATAATATCTTAATTTAAAATAATATATAATTATTTTATATAATAGCTATTTTATTATAATATATTATATAAAGTTATAGCATATGATTGCCTAATTTATAACAAAATTTATATTCATTTTTATCAAAATTAATTATTATTCACTTAATTTCGTATTATAATTATTACTATAATATTAATTGCTAAAATAGAAGAATATATAATACATAGCATTACTTCGTTATAATGTATATTTTATTTTACTATATTCTAATATTTGATCAATGAAATAAAATTATGTCTATTTATTTGACTTATTGTAATATTATTTATAACAAAATTTGTATTCGTATTTATTAAAAAACTTATAAATAAATATGCAGTACATTTTTTAATAATTTATAAAACATTTATTTATAAATTTTGTTATAAAAAATATTAGAATAAGTCTAATAAATAAAAAATAATAATATAACACATTTTTACTACAATGTGTTTTTATTTTTGAAAACACTAAATATAATATATTATTTCACTTTAAAATAATATATAATTATCTCATATAATCGCTATTTTATTATAATATATTATATGAAGTTATAGAATATCAAATATTATTCATGCAACGTACTGATTCATTGTATTGCAATCTTCAAGTTACTCGAGTAACTCGATAAACCTTACAGCAAGTTTGTCGAGTTACTCGATTACAAATAGGACACGAAATAAATCTGTTAAATACCTTCAGCAACTCGACAAACTCAAAATCGGTTTACCCGAGTTACTTGACAAACAAAAATAAGTAAAAATGTTTATTAATTTATTTTGTTTTTTATTAATTTGTTTTGTTTTGTTTTTTATTAAAATAAACTAAGAGAATATATTTTATTTTTATTTTTATTTCTTTACCCATTAGTATAACATATTATAACTAAAAAACTGTTATAACAAATTTATAGGAAAACATAAGAAATCTGTTGTAAAATATTATTAATTCATTATTATATTATTATAATAATGTAGTATTTAACATAAATTTAGTATAAGAATTTCATATTAACTAGATTTTATTCTAAATTATGAAAATACATTTTAGTAAAATTTGTTATAATAACGAATTTAATTATGATCAATTTATGTAAGAACTTCACAAATCCAATTTTCAGGTTTACGGCTTCGTTAAAAAATAACGTGAAAAAACAAAAAAAATAAATAAATTTCAGTAGACTACATATCTTAAATAAAAAAAGTAAAAAACAAAATCAAAAGTGTGTACTATTAAAGTGACTCGAGTAACTCGACAAAGCTCAAATCTTGTTTGCCGAGTTACTCGATTTCAAATATCACATCAAATGAATCTATTCAATAGCTAAAGCAACTCGATAAACTGAAAATCGAGTTGGTTGAGTTAATCGATAAATGAAAGAAATTTAACATTTTCATTATATTGTGTTTCTTTATTATTTAAATTATTTAATACATTTAAATAATTCTTCATTGTTATTTTGTGGTATTATTTCTCAAGCACTTCGTGAGGCTCAAATTTGAATATGGTAAGTAACTTCATAAATAAAGTATATAAAAAATGTTATTTAACCTATCATTTATTAGAATATAGTAAAAAATAATATATATAATATAAATATAATATATATCATAATTCATTAATACAATATATGAATAATTTTTTTATTTTAGCAAATACTATAAGAAATTATAAAAAAATAACTATAATAAATTTATAGTGTAATAAAAACATTTTTGTATCAATATATTATTAATTAATTACTGCATTATTATAATAATTTAGTAATTATAATCAATTTATTATAACAATTTTATATGAAAGAAATCATCTATAAATTATTTTCAAATGTACTGCATATTTATTTATAAATTTTTTCATAAATATGAATACAAATTTTGCTATAAAGAATATTACAATAAGTGTAATAAATAAAAATAACTATTATAACACATTTTTCGTACACTATGTTTTTATTTTTGAAAATACCAAATATAACATATTATCTGAATTTAAAATAATATAAAATTATGTTATATGATAGCTTTTAAGATCCACGAGTTAGTTAAAAAATAACATGACAAAATTAACAAATACAAAAATATTAAGTGTATTACATAATGTAAATAAATAAAAATAAAGTAACAAATACAATAGATGGATTGTTGAAATTACTCGAGTAACTCGACAAACCTAAAAGCACGTTTGTCGAGTTACTCGATGCAAAAATGTAATACAAAATAAATATTTTTTATAGCTAAACTAACTTGGCAGAATGAAAATCAAGTTCCTTGACTTACTGGATAAACCAATCAAACTTAAAATTTTCATTATTTTCTTTTCTTTTTAAATTTATATAATGTAACACACAATAAAATGAATTCTGTATTCATATATTATTGTATAGATTGATTTTGTATACCATTTTTAATCGAGCAACTCGACAAACATGATTTTCGGTTTGTCGAGTTTCTCGAGTAGGTTCAAAAATGCACATTTATCAATTTTGTTTTTTTCCTTTTTTATTTAAATTATGTAATACACTGAATTTCTTTTTATTTTTTTATTTTGTCATGTTCTTTTTTAACCAACTCATGAATCTGAAATTTACCTATGTCGAGTTACTGCATAAATTCATCATAATAAAACAAAATACAATATATTATATTAATTGATTATCATATACATTAAATTTATAAAATATATGTTTAATTTTACTATGTTTTAATAAATAATCAATTAAATCGAATTATGTATGTACTTCATTTATTAAATAAGTTAACAAATTCAAATTTTATACTGACAAATTCCTTAAATAATAATATTACAACATACAAATAAAATAAAATAGTTCATTTATTAAATAATTTAAATACAAAAAGTTCAAAAATTTTAAATTTATGTATATAATTAGTTTCTTGAGTAACTCATCAAACTCGATTTTGATTTTCTGGAGTTATGTGATATAATGAATAATGCCTTTTTTTATATGAATAATATTTCATATTCTATAACTTAATATAATATGTTATAATATAAGAGCTATTATAAACAAAAATTATATATTATTTTACATTAATATAATATATCATATTTAATTTTATGAAATATAAAAAAAAAGTAAAGTAAATATTTGTTACAATAATTATTTTTATTAATTACAAAATTTATATAAAATTGTATTCATTCATTATGATATATTTTCTTTAATATATATTCTATTTTACTATGTTCTAATAAAAAATATACTACATAAAATTTTGTATATATTTTATTTATCAATTTACTCAAACAATTCTAAATTTCAGATTCACGAGTTCGTCGAAAAATAACACAACAAAATAAGAATAAAAAATTATTTAAATATATTACATATTTTAAATAAAAAAGAAAAACAAAATAAACAAAATTTTTACTTTCACTGATTTGTCGAGTAACTCGGGAAATTCAAGTTTATTTTTGTCGAGTTACTTGAGTTATTCAACAGATTCATTTTTTATACCATTTGTGATCGAGTAACTCGACAAACATGATTTTCAGTTTGTCGAGTTTCTCGAGTAGCTTCAACCATGTACATTTTTCAATTTCTTGTTTAATTTTCTTATCTAAATTATGTAAGACACTTAATTGTTTTTAATTTTTTTATTTTGTCATGTTATTTTGTAACCATCCCATGAATCTCAAAATTTATATTTGTCGAGTTACGAGATAAATTAATCATAATAAAAGAAAATATAATATATTGTATTAATTCATTATCATATATATTAAATTTATACAATGTATATTTAATTTTATTATCTTCTAATAAATAATCAATTAAATACAATTATGTATGTGCTTAATTTATCAAATAAGTTAACAAATCAAACCTTCATATTTACACCTTCCTCAAATAATAATATTACAACATATAAATTAAACAAAATAATTAATATTTTAAATAATTTAAATAAAAAAAGTTGTAAAAATTTCAATTCATGCATATAATTAGTTTGTTGCATAACTCGGGAAACTCGATTTTGAATTTGTCGAGTTATCTGATAGAATAAATAATGAGTTTTTTTATATGAATAATATTTCATTTTCTATAACTTAATATAATATTTTATAATAAAATAGCTATTACAAACAAAAATTTTATATTATTTTACATTAATATAATGTTTCATATTTCATTTTATGAAATATAAAAACAAAGTGAAGTAAAAATTTGTTTTAATAATTATTTTTACTAATTACAAAAATTATATAAAATTGTATTAATTCATTATAATATATATTAAATTTATATAATATATATTCTATTTTACTATGTTCTAATAAATGATACACTACATAAAATTTTTTATATATTTATTTTATCAATATACTCAAATAATTCCAAATATCAGATACACCAGTTCGTCAACAAATAATACAACAAAATAAGAAGAAAAAATATTTAAATATATTACATATTTTAAATAAAAAAGAAAAACAAATTAATCAAAATTTTAAATTTCATTAGTTTGTCGAGTAACTCGAGAAACTCATGTTCCATTTTGTCGAGTTACTTCAACTATTAAACAGAATGATTTTGTATCCGATTTGTCATCGAGTTACTCGACAACCGTGATTTTCAATTTCTCGAGTTTCTCGAGTTACTTAAAGAATATACATCTTTCATTTTTTTGTTTTATTTTTTTATTTAAATTATGTAACACACTTAATGTTTGTGATTTTTTCCTTTTGTCCTGTTATTTTTTAACCAACTCTTAAATCTCAAATTTTGATTTGTCGAGTTACTAGATAAATGAATCATAATAAAAGGTGTAATAATATATTGTATGAATTGATTATGATATATATTAAATTTATACAATATATATTTAATATTACCATATCCTAATAAATAATCAATTAAATACAATTATGTATGTACTTCATTTATCAAATAAGTTAACAAATCCAAACTTCATATTAACAGTTTCTTTGAATAATAATATTACAATATATAAAATAAAGAAAATATTTAATATTTTAAATAATTTAAATACAAAAAACTTTAAAAATATCAATTTATGCATATAATTAGTTTCTTGTGTAACTTGGGAAACTCGATTTTGAATTTGTCAAGTTATGTGATACAACGAATAATGAGTTTTTTTATATGAATAATATTTTATTTTCTATAACTTAATATAATATCTTATAATAAAATAGCTATTACAAAAACAAATTATATATTATTTTACATTAATATAATATATGATATCTACTTTTATAAAATATAAAAACAAAGTAAAATAAAAAGTCCACATTTCATATTCACGAGTTCGTCAAAAATAATACAACAACATAAGATTAAAATTTTTTTTAAATATATTACATATTTAAAATAAAAAAGAAAAACAAAATAATCAATATTTTTAATTCCACTGGTTTGTCGAGTAACTTGGGAAACTAAAGTTTCATTCTGTCAAGTTACTTCAGCTATTAAATAGATTGCTTTTGTATCTCATTACTAATCGAGTTACTCGACAAACAAGATTTTCAGTTTGTCGAGTTTCTCGAGTAGCATCAAACATGCACATATTTCATTTTTTTGTTTTATTTTCTTATTTATATTATGTAATACACTTAAATTTTTTACTTTTTTAATTTTGTCATGTTATTTTTTAACCAACTTATGAATCTCAAAATTTAGATTTGTCGAGATACTTGATAAATCAATAATAAGAAAACAAAATATAATATATTGTATTAATTCATTATGATATATATTAAATTTATACAGTGTATATTTAATTTCACTATGTTCTAATAAATAATCAATTAAATACAATTATGTATATGCTTTATTTATCAAATAAATTAACAAATCAAAACTTCATACTCACAAATTCCTCGAATAATAATATTACAACATATAAATTAAATAAAATAGTTAATATATTAAATAATTTAAATAAATTTTTTTTTTAAATATTAAATTTATGTATATAATAAATTTATTGAGTAACTCGAGAAACTCGATTTTGACTTTATCAAGTTATGTGATACAATGAATAATAAGTATTTTTATATGAATAATATTGAATATTCTATAATTTAACATAACATGTTATAATAAAATAACTACTATAAAATAAGATTATATATATTATGTTACATTAATATAATATATTATATGTAATTTTATAAAATATAAAAACAGAGTGAAGTCAAAATTTGTTATAATAATTATTGTCATTACTATTATAATAATTAGCTTTCATTATTGTTAACGATTATAGTGAAATTTAGTATACATTTGCTTTGTTTCTGTAATTTCGTTATTCGTTTAACTCGACAAATTTAACTGTATTTTCTCGAATGACTCGAGAATTTAGCCGTCAACTATCCTACCAAAATTTTTAGTTTTGTTCACCTTTTGACTTTTCCTTTCATATTTTATTCCGCATAATAGCCGCAATGTGTGACCTAATAAATTGTTTGTTACATATAATGTTCATTTTGTAACAGACATATCTATTTTTATATTATTTTTTCCCTATTAAAATCTTATAAATCATTGATTGTTGTTAACTTTTATTTTAAGTGCGTTTACTTCCTTTTGCCTTTACGATTAACTCGACATTGTTAATGTATATCTTTCTTGAGTTCCTTCATAAATGAATCAGTTTCTCTGTCACAAACCATATACTCAAACTTCAAATAGTTTATTTACAATCAATTCATATTACAACAAATTCTTAATATCATTTATTATACTTCTACGTTCTAATAAAAATTACCTATTTTAACAACATTTATTCATTATTAAAATTACTATACAAATTTTATACTATTCTTATACTAATTATTCATTACATTATGTTATAATAAATGATAAAATATAATAGATTTTAACATATTTCAATAGTTTTATAAAATATACAATAAATTAAAGATAATGAATTGATAGTTCCAAGAAAATCACAATTGATTATTAATATTTTCTTCCACTATATATTTTATTCTGCTGTAACTTTATTTTAGTCATTTTCACTTATATTATCGTACATTCATCATTACATATACATATCTATTTATATACTATATATTTTTGAATTTAATATAATATATATTACATTTTTATAATATATATTTTATTATACTATGCTGTAATAAATGATATACAAACAAAAAATATGTAATATGTTCAATTTATGAGGTAGCTCGCCACACCCATATTCCGAATTCACCTAAATTACTACCTATTTAATTGTCAGTCTAGATATATGCTTCATTCTCTCTTTACCAATTCGAACCATCCACTTTTTTCCACATCGAGCCTTGTGCTCTGACACCATCTCCATGTTAGAAATATCTTTGTCCAACAGAAGTCATTTCGCATTAAATTGCATTTAATGAAACATCTTCTAAACATTAAATTTCTATATTTGCCATTATATGCCTATATTAAAAATTAAATAAAGATAATTATTATATATACTCTTACAAAACAACTACTTATTGAGTTACTTAATTAATTCCACTCATATATAATATTTTTTAACCTATTATTTATTATAGTAAAATACAATAATTTATAGTGTGTCTTCATTATTGATAAAATTAAGTATGACAACATTAATTATTATAGACTCTAATAATTTATAACGTCTCTTCATTTTTTAACCTACAATGTGTCTTCGTTATTGATAAAATGAAATATACTAGAGTGCAATAATTTACATTAATATATAATTTACCTATATAATACATCTTTTGTTATAATATATTATATCAAATAATTATACGATAAAACTTATATATAGGTTTATCACGTTTCTAGATGGAAAATTTCATATATAGGTTTATCACGTTTCTCGATGGAAAATCTTACACAAAATAACAAATCATCAAATCAAGATATTTTTGTCAATTAAATTCAATAAATAATTTTAGAGTGAATAATTAATTTCAGTTTTATATTTAGTACTATTAATCAATAAATATTATAAATCTACGTGTTCATTTCCGTAAAAAATTAGCTTTCATATATGTTACATTCTGTGGATTTATGTATATTATATTATAGGTTACTCTTCATTTTAAATTAAAATTTTTTATCGATAACTTGACAAATTCTATTACAAGTTTTTCAGTTATCTTAGTAATTAAGTGTACAATATTGTTTTTGTTTGTAATTTTTGTTTAAGTGAAAAAAAAATTATATATGTGTTACTATAATTATTAACAAATATTTAATGTTCTGGGTTAAAAATGATTATATTATATGCTTATTATTTTAATAAATATCGGTTTATATGAGCCTCGTATTTATTTTTGTGTGTGTGTGTGTGTGTGCACTTTTACACTTACTATTTAATTCGATAAACGTTGTCAAATTCAATAATATTGTACTATTCAGGGACGAAAAACTCATTATTTTGGCTATGTGGATTGTTGTACATACTATTTAACCTAACAAACTCTCTCGAGTTCAATATTTGTACTTTTCCAATAAATCGACACAAATATCTTTTATCTATTTTATTTGTTTTCTTTATTTCATTTTCTTCTCCTTGTACAAGGTATACATTATAATATAGTAAAATAATATATATATTATATTAAATAATCAAATATTATATGAATTTATTAGAATATACAATCTATACATAAAATAAAAAATAAATAAAAACTAAAGAATATGCCCTTAATCACTTATTCAACAATCCTGAAAAAATGTTACACGTAAACAAAGATAAAAAATTGGGAATATTTATGTGAACTAAATGAAATAAATTTTTTCATCAATTTGATGTTCTACAATTGAGTTACAAATATTATACATACACATGTAAATATAGGTAAAAATATTATTTTTATATATTTATTACAAATGTATTGTAAAATATGCATTATTTAAGTTATTCAAGTTACTCGACAAACATATATATCAGTTTATCAAGGTACTTGATGAAAATTACAAAAACAAATAAAAATTTATAGAATGAGAATATTTCTATCAAAGAAATTCAATAACAAATTTTAGATAACATATAATACAATTAATTTAAAAGAATTGTAAATACATATGTTCATTTGTGTATGAAAAATAATTGTATATATTTATTTTAAGATTTCATATATAATTAAAATATCGAAAGGAAACTAAAAATTCGAAAATATGCATTTCATCAATTATTCAAGCTTATTATGATATTTTACTATCTATTTTATTTTTTCCCTCTACAGATAGAATTAATTGTTTTACACTTAGTAAACTAGATTTACTATAATATATTATATTAAATAATAAAATAAAATTATTTTGCTTTGGTTCGATTTATCAAATAACTCAACAAACTAAAACTTCACATTGCCAAGTTGCTTTATGAGGTAAATCCAAACAACCAATTACAAAGTATATTTAATCATTTTATAATAATAACGATACAACATGATAACTAATAACTTACAAAATTAAATATTTCAAACTAAATATATTAACAAATCATAAATTTCTTCCCAAACCAAACAAGAATGATAAACTAAAACAATGTTTTATAATTCATTACTCAACTAACTCCACAAAATCTTTAGCATTCATTTGTGAACTCACTACACATACTCAGAAATTCAAAACCCCAAGCTACTAAAAAACAAACAAACGCACACCCACAATAATAGTCAACAATAGCACAAAACATATAAGATTTAAATAGAGAAAAATTCATAACATACAAATATATACATGTGTTACAAAATCAACAACATAACTTATGAATTCATCTACTCATATTAAACCATAACACACAATAAATAATTTTGCTCTTCTTCATCTAAAAATACAAAATCAGCACTAATCTAAACTCAAAATATTACACTAAAACTCAAATTTGTTACATACACTAATAAACTTACACAAACAATTATATATAACCAACATAGTTTACACTATGTACAATGTCTACCCATAACTAGAATCAATAAAATTAAAATCAAAAAACAGTTTTCACTTCAATACACAAACATCATAGCTATTCATTTTGTTCATTTGGAACAAAAAAAAATTCATTGTAAAAAAAATCAATTACAAGCTTTCCCCTATACAAATCTACTTTCTCCAATTGAACAGCATCAATAGGTATTCCAGCAAGAAGACACTCAACATATTTGATAACAAATATGCCACTGTCACTGCAAGAATAATTGAAAACCTTGTAAGTATATATAAATATGATTACTAATACAAACATTTATTTTAATTTCTTACCTATATCGAATAGACTGTGGTATGTCAACATAGGGTTTCCTGTAATATTCAAGCGGCTGAATGATCTTTTTGCCAAGATCTGCCCGATCAGCAACGACATATTTCTGAATGATATCTGGAATAATATGTATGGCAGGAACAACATATCGATATAACATTGCTTCATCATAAAAGCGGTAATTGCTATCATATATTGTCAGCCTCCAACTTAATAAATCAACATCAAAAAGGACCCAATATTTATCGTCAATAATATCTGGCCACAATATATGATTACAATCTTTCCAACTTTTACCAAAACTCCTGGGATTGGAACCATTAGCATATCTCTCCATAGAACCATGGTAAACAACAGGAATTTTACGTAGCAATTGTCCTGTAGAATCCAAAATTTTCAAACCAATACCCCGAAGAAATATTCCAAAACTGCTATCTAGAATTCCATAGCTTGATGAAAAAATGTCTGTAAAATTTGCTCTTCTTTTTTTAAGCAAAAACATGGCATTATCCATATCCTATAAAATTTTTTTTTTATAAGAATGTGTTCCTAATAGTTTACAATAAACATAAGAAATGAAAAAAATACAAATAAGACATACCTCAGCCGCCAATATATATTCACGATGGCCAATAGATTCTAACTTTTGCTTTGTCAATCTAATGCCACCACCCCCACCACGTAATCGAACAACATCTCTATAACAAGAAATTTATTATAAATACAATAAAAACATAACATATATATAATAAATAACCAAATACAAAATTCAAACTTACTGATCCTTTGATTTATGCAGCCATTGAATAAATTCAACTTGTCTTTCCTCATCAATATCACATAGTATAGGAATGTGGATAGAACTAGATGACAGAGATGCAGTTTCCTTGCTATCCTTATTTTTTTGTTCCACTGTCTGCTTCGCAGAAGCAGCCTGCTGTTCTACTCTACTACTCCCCACAACTGTATGCTTTTCTACCAATGTCCCCTTGAACATGTCTTGAATCTTCAAAATAGAACTATCAATCTTTGTACAAAGTTCTTCACGTAAACTACCAATCATATTACTATGTTCAACTTCAAAACCAACTAACTTTCTATCAAAATATTCCTGTATCTCTTTTTTTTTTTCATCAAAAATTTTTTCACTATTCGTAGATACAGATGATTCAATGTTATTTAAACAACCCATCAAATCATCTCTTGTACTTGCTAATTGTTGATCAAAGTACAAACGTTGAGCATCTATCATATCACGAAATTGATTATCAATATAATCCCGTTGCTCATCTCTAAAATTGCCTAATTCATAATCAAAATATGCTCTTTGTTCATCCCCTCTCCTACTAAACTGCTCATTAATATACACACTTTGATCATGAAATAATGATTGCACAAGTTCATTTGTAGCATAGTCATCATGATGATTATGCTGGGGCCAATTATTTATAGGTTCTTCCACAACTATATATGGAGACCAGCCCTCATCTTCACCATCATTTTCTCTCCCAACTTGTCCAATCTGTTCATCACCTTCATAAAACCCTTCAGCCTCATGAACAATATTTCCATATGCTACTCCAACATCGGGGTCAACTGCATTTTCAGGCTCATTTTGTTCTATTCCTTGCCCTATCTCATCAATTTCTTGCGCCTCATACATAAAATTTTGAACAATTGCATCAACTCGTACATCTCCTACATCCTCTACTAAGACCATCGTGTACAAGTATGGTTGTTCTATCTCTTCTGCAGTTGGTTGAAGTATTGGCAGAACATGTATCTATAAATCATAGCAAAAAAAAAAACATCACTTTCATAACTATTACATATTTCTCCTACATAATTAAAATTAGTTTGACATACCTCAGTTGATTCCAAAAATAGGTCCAAATCTTTCTTCCCAACACGATGTTGTGCATCCCAGTTTACAATACGTGGAAATGTATCATGCACTCTTTCACCAACCTCACCGCATGCCTCATATATCCAAATCTATAGACAAAATAGCTAACACTTAGTCATGACACACATAATATATTTATCGCGCATTAATTCAATATTACAAATAATTATACGTATTTACCTGGAACACAAGCGGACAACCATATATGGTATACTTTGCAACTGCAACACTATTATCAATGCACCTTAACGCACGCCTCTCCCAAGAAGTTAACAAAGAACGCAGAAGTATGAAGTAAGAATGTCGTCCCCATGGATATTCATAACAGACATTCAAATTATCTACCAAAGACAATGTGTCTATATTTATTTTTTTCCTCTCCATAGGCCTAATCACTCCTTCAATCAATAATGCCAACCCTAACTTGTACTTATCTTCCTCATGATCACAATGAATAAAAACATTCTCAAGCTCATTTAACGATATATGAGCAAAATTATTGAACCACCTCCTACGAATTCTATGTCTCGCCAAAGCTCTTATTGTACTAAGATTATCATCATTATCATGGCACAATAAGCCTGTTATCAAACAATACTCCTGCATTCCAAATCTACATAATTCACCTTGTATTTTAAACCAAACCTCATTTCCTTTATTCGTATGCACAGTATTCAGCAAAAATTCATGTACCAACTTTCCGCTAAACTGACATCTCCTACCATGAAAATATTCAAAATGAGCAAAACAGCTATTCCTAAATTTTTGAATCTGTTCCTCGTTAAAATTATCCATTATAACATCAATATACGTAAAATTACTAATCTGTGTAATGACTCCATCAAATCTGCGATTCTCACTGACCACGTATTCAACATCCATATCTGAAAAAGATTTATGATCATTCTCATCAGCCAACTTCTACCACAAATATAAATACAAATTATATAATCTAAATACATAGTTTATATTTAATAGAATACATAAACTTATATAACAATGATTTATATATATATAACTATATCTACACATTAATTAAAATGAAACAATATTCACATTACATAATCCCATACAAAATAAAAATACATACCTTATGAAGATGATGTTATAATATACCGAACAAAATAACGCTCACAATCCAATTTTTTTGTAAACAAAAATCGTGCCTCCTTCCAACCTCTACAAACTCAAATACAGAATACTGTTTTTTCAAAATACACGATAACAAATGAATAACCGGTTCAGACAGATTGAATGGCCCATTAAATGACAATAAATACTTTTTAACTTACACGTGTCCACCATGAAGACTAGGGTTTGACACGGTTTTGACTTTTACATAATTTTTCTTTTATTTTATATCTTCCTATACAAACTTATTTTATGTATATCTTAATATAAAATACATTAAAACATTTTTTTTAATATATTAATAAAATTACTTAATGTATTTGTAAATATAGCATGATAAATAAGATCAAATATCAAATGTCCCATTCATTTTAAACCAAAAACAAAAAATACACAAATACAAAAATTATTAATTATATTATTCACAATTATTTTCATCATATAATTGAACATAATTATTCTAATAAATATTATTATTTATATTTAAACATACATAAGTCATAAAAATAAATTTTTTATATACGTTCTTCACAAGAGTAATGAACCACAAAATTTGTATATTCTTTTTATTTATCAATAAACAAAATAATTAATGTATTAAATAAGTTAAATACAAATATTTATATAAAGGAAAATTATGCATCTAATTACTTCATTCAATAACTTGAAAGAATAAAAAATTATTTAAATATATTACAAATTTTAAATAAAAAAGAAAAACATATTAATCAAAAATTGAAAGTTCTTTGCTTTATCGAGTAACTCGAGAAACTAGCATCTCAATTTACCGAGTTACTTCAGCTATTGAAAATATTGATTTTGTATCCCATTTTTCATCGAGCAACTCGATAAACATGATTTCAGGTTTGTCGGGTTGCTCGAGTCGCTTAAAAAATGCAGATTTTTCATTTTTTTGTTTCATTTTCTTATTTAAATTATATAATACACTTAATTTTTTTAATTTGTTTCTTTTCTCATCTTATTTTATAACCAACTCAATTAAATACAATTATGTATGTTCTTCATTAATCAAAAAAGTTAAAAAATCGAAATTTCATTTTCGCAGGTTCCTACAACAATAATATTACAACATACAAATTCAACAAAATAACTAATGTATTAAATAAGTTAAATAAAATAATTTAAATAGATAAAAATTATGCATCTAATTACTTCGTTGAATAACTCGGAAAACTCGATTTTCAGTTTGTCGAGTTATGCAATACAATGAATAATAAGTTATTTTATAAGAATAATATTTTATATTCTATAACTTAGTATAATATGTTATAATAAAATAGCTATTATAAAAAATTTTCATGTATTATTTTAAATTAATCTAATATATCATAAATAATTTTATGAAATATAAAAACATAATACAGTGAAAAAATTTTCTAAGAATTAAATTTTTTTTTTTAGAATAATTATATCAAATTGCATTAATTCATTATGATATATATTCAATTTATATGATATATATTCTATTTAACTATGTTCTAATAAATGATTCACTAAATACAATTTTGTATATGTTTTATTTATCAAGTTACTCAAACAATTCCAAATACCAAATTCATGAATTTGGCAAAACATAATACAACAAATAAACAATAAAAATTTATTTAAATATATTACATATTTTAAATAAAAATTAAAAATAAATTAATCAAAATTTAAAATTTCATTCTTTTGTCGAGTCACTCGGAAAACTCGAGTTACATTTTGCCGAGTTACTCCAGCTATTGAAAAGATTGATTTTGTATACCATTTCTCATCGAGTAACTCGACAAACATGATTTAGGGTTTGTCGAGTCACTCGAGTAGCTTAAAAAATACACATTTTGCATTATTTTGTTTTATTTTCTTATTTAAATTATATAATACACTTCATTTTTTTAATTTTTTTCTTTTGTCATATTATTTTATAACCAACCCAATTAAACAAAAATATGTATGTGCTTCATTAATCAAAGAACTTAAAAAATCAAAACTTCATATTGACAAGTTCCTACAACAATAATATTACCACATATAAATTAAACAAAATAATGAATGTATTAACTAATTTCAATAAAAAAAACTAAAGAAATGAAAATTATTCATCTAATTACTTTGTTCAATAACATGGAAAACTCAATTTTCAGTTTATCGAGTTATGCAATACAATGAATAATAAGTTCTTTTATATAAATAATATTTCATATTCTATATATTAGTATAATATGTTATAATAACATAGCTATTATAAAAAATATTTATGTATTATTTTAAATTAATATAATATAATATATCATAACTAATTTTATGAAATATAAAAACATAATAGAGTGAAAATTTGTTCTAATAATTAAATTTTTTGTTTGAATAATTATATAAAAATTGCATTAATTCATTATAATATATATTAAATTTATATGATATATATTCTATTTAACTATGTTCTAATAAATAATTCACTAAATAAAATTTTGTATATGTTTTATTTATCAAGTTACTCAAACAATTCAAAATTTCAAATTAACGAGTTTGTCAGAAAATAAGACAACAAATAAAGAAAAAAAAAATTATTTAAATATATTACAAATTTTAAATAAAAAAGAAAAACAAATTAATCAAAATTTCAAATTTCATTGCTTTATCGAGTAACTCGAGAAACTCGCGTTTCAATTTGTCGAGTTACTTCAGCTATTGAAAAGATTGATTATTTTTCCAATTTTCATCGAGTAACTCGACAAACATGATTTTACGTTTGTCGAGTCGCTCGAGTCGCTTAAAAAATGCAGATTTTTCAATTTTTTGTTTAATTTTCTTATTTAAATTATATAGTACACTTAATTTTTTTAATTTTTATCTTTTGTCATCTTATTTTATAACCAACTAAATTAAATACAATTGTGTATGTGCTTCATTAATCAAAAAACTTAAAAAATCGAAATTTCATTTTCACAGGTTCCTACAACAATAATATTACAACATACAAATTAAACAAAATAATTAACGTATTAAATAAGTTAAATAAAAAAATTTAAATAGATGAAAGTTATGCATTTAATTACTTCGTTGAATAACTCGGAATACCCGATTTTCAGTTTGTCAAGTTATGCAATACAATCAATAATAAGTTATTTTATAAGAATAATATTTTATATTCTATAACTTAGTATAATATGTTATAATAAAATAGCTATTATAAAAAAAATTTATGTATTATTTTAAATTAATCTAATATATCATAAATCATTTTATGAAATATAAAAACATAATACAGTAAATTTTTCTAAAAATTAATTTTTTTTTTACAATAATTATATTAAATTGCATTAATTCATTATGATATATATTCAATTTATATGATATATATTCTATTTAACTATGTTCTAATAAATGATTCACTAAATAAAATTTTATATATGTTTTATTTATCAAATTACTAAAACAATTCCAAATTCGAAATTCATGAGTTTGTCAAAACATAATGCAACAAATAAACAATAAAAAATTATTTAAATATATTACATATTCTAAATAAATATTAAAAACAAATTAATCAAAATTTTAAATTTCATTCTTTTGTCGAGTCACTCCGACAACTCGAGTTCCATTTTGCCCAGATACTCCAGCTATTGAAAAGATTAATTTTGTATACGATTTCTCATCGAGTAACTCGACAAACATGATTTCAGGTTTGTCGAGTTTCTCGAGTAGCTTAAAAAATACACATTTTGCATTATTTTCTTTTATTTTCTTATTTAAATTACATAATACACTTCATTTTTTTCATTTTTTTCTTTTGTCATCTTATTTTATGACTAACCCAATTAAATAGAAATATGTATGTGCTTCATTAATCAAAGGACTTAAAAAATCAAAACTTCATATTGACAAGTTCCTACAACAATAATATTACAACATACAAATTAAAAAAAATAATTAATGTATTAAATAAGTTAAATAAAAAAATTTAAATACATGAAAATTATGCATCTAATTACTTCGTTGAATAACTCGGAAAACTCGATTTTCAATTTATCGAGTTATGCAATACAATAAATAATAACTTATTTTATAAGAATAATATTTCATATTCTATAACTTAGTATAATATGTTATAATAAAATAGCTATTATACAAAAAATTTATGTATTATTTTAAAATAATCTAATATATCATAAATAATTTTATGAAATATAAAAACATATTACAGTGAAAAATTTTTGTAAGAATTAATATTTTTTTTTAGAATAATTATATCAAATTGCATTAATTCATTATGATATATATTCAATTTATATCATATATATTCTATTTAACTATGTTCTAATAAATGATTCACTAAATAAAATTTTGTACATGTTTTATTTATCAAATTATTCAAACAATTCAAAATTCCAAATTCATAAGTTTGTCAAAACATAATACAACAAATAAACAATAAAAATTTATTTAAATATATTACATATTTTCAATAAAAAATAAAAACAAATTAATCAAAATTCTAAATTTCATTCGTTTGTCGAGTCACTCGGAAAACTAGAGTTCCATTTTGCCAAGTTACTCCAACTATTGAAAAGATTGATTTTGTATCCCATTTGTCATCGAGTAACTCGACAAACAAAATTTTAAGTTTGTCGAGTTTCTCGAATAGCTTCAAAATTGTACATTTTCCATTATTTTGTTTTATTTTCTTATTTAAATTATGTCATACACTCATGTTGTTTTTTAACCAACTCGTGAATCTCAAATTTTGATTTATCCAGTTACTACATAAATTAATCATAATAAAACAAAATATAATACATTGTATTAATTAATTAAGATATGCATAAAATTTATACAATATATATTTAATTCTACTATATTCTAATAAATCATACACTAAATAAAATTTTGTATATGTTTTATTTATCAAGTTACTCAAACAATTCCAAAATAGGAATAAATTTTTTTTTAAATATATTACGTATTTAAAAAAAAAAATACAAACAATATAATCAAAAGTTTTAATTTCATTCATCTGTTGAGTGACTCAGGAAACACGAGTTTCTTTTTGTCGAGTTACTTAGGCTATTCAATGGATTGATTTGCTCTCCCATTTAAATTCAAGTAGCTCGACAAACATAATTTTCAATTTGCCAACTTTCTCGACTAGCTTAAAAAATGCAAATTTTTCATTTTTTTGTTTTATTTTATTTTTAAATTATTCATTTTTTAGTTTTATTTTATTTTTAATTTATGTAATACACTTAATTTTTTTACATTTTTTCTTTTCTCGTATTAATTTTTAAATATATTATAATAAATATATAAAAATACTTTTTTCACATACATTTACATATGTATTTATCAAAATCATTTTTTTTTATATTTACTATTTACAATATTCTTTATCAAAAAATTTATATTAAAATTTATGAAAACAATTTTTAAATAAATATATAATAAATTTTATAATAATTTATACAATAAATTATTTAATATCAATTTCTTATAATATATTCATTTTAATCATTAAATTACTACAACATTAATTTTATTATCTTATAAATTAATTATAATAATTGTTTATTGGAATATGTTATAGTAATTGCTAAAACAAAAGTAAATATAATATTTTGTATTAATTCATTAGGAAATATACGAAATTTATATATTATATATTTTATTATACTTTGTCCTAATAAAACATAGATAAAAACAATATATATGCTTAATTTTTCAGGACACATATAAAATTAATGAATATACTTCATTTATCAAATAACTCGACAATTCCAAATATGAAAATGTCAAATTTATCAAATCTCATATGAAAATAAACAATTACCAAAAAATTTAATATACAAACTAATGTAAATAAATAAAAAATATAAATATAACAAAAACTTTGCAATTTAACACATTCTGAAGTAACCCAATAAATTCATTTTTCAATTTGTCAAGTCACTCAATCTATTGACTTTATCCAGTTACTTCCATACTTATCCTCAACAAATTTTTTTTTTTTTTTTATTTAAACTTACATAAGTCATAAAAATAAATTTTTTATATACGTTCTTAACAACAGAAATCAACCACAAAATTTTAATACTCTTTCCTAATTTATAAGGCTAAAATAACACTTACATTTAACTGAATTATCAGCCTAAAATATTCTTTTCTAAACATACAATTTTGTCCAACACATTTCACTGACGTGCAACGCACGGCCTTAAAACTAGTATATATATATATATATATATATATATATATATATAGGATTTTAATAGGAGTTCAAACATGATTAGTATACACTTTTTTGGAGTATTAGAAAATTCATATAGACAACTAGATATGATCAAATAGTCATTTATTATTATCTATCATTTTACAACATTCTCCTTTGAATGACTATTTATACAATAACTGTCCCGTTAAAAACTATGTTTGATACAAACTCTATGTGATAAAATCTAAGCGAAGAAAAAAAGGTAAAGCTACTCCCACTAATTTTAGTGCTTGTTTGATGTAGTTTGAAGTTAGGAGATTTGATGACAGTTGATGAAATGTGTGATTAAAAAGTTGATAAAAGTTGTGGGTCCTATGAAATATATAGTTGAAAATAAGTTTGAAAAAAAAAAAAAATTTTAAATTCTACCAAACATATGCTTAATCAATGAAAATTATTTTATCGGGCCATCCATATATTGTGTGCCAATTTCTTCAATTTTATCATCTTTATAAAATTTGTATAAACAATTCTGATGCAATATATTCCATGTTGTTTTGTTATAGTCTTCAATCAATATAATCTTTATACAAGATATTCATCTATTCTTAGTTGAATATAGTTAGCATAATGGTCTAATGTAATTACATTAAAACAAGATCTTCTTGTTGTTCTCTTTAGGAGAGACTCGTATACATTTGTAACATATAAGAATAAAATCACATAGTTATGTTAATGGTAAATGTCTTGTATGTTATAGACATTTATAACTATACTATTTATAACACTCTCCCCATTGGATGTCTATTATATAAAAAAAAATGCCTTGTCAAAACTTTACTGAAAAAACTCTCTGGGAAAAATTTTAGTAAATGAAAAATAGTACTTTAATCAGTTGAATATGCAACAAAAGTTGCACCATTAACAAATTTGTCAAGAAAACCAATGGGACAAAACTCTGATCAAGGAAAAAAATTGTATAACATGTATTTACTCTCCTTCATGATAGTATCACTTGAGATATATATATCTTGTTTATCAACTTCTCAAGTGTCGATGCAGATAATGCCTTGTGAACATGTTTGCTGTATTAATCGTCATGATAGTTACCCGTGAATAGATAGAATGGTTAATGCACTTTATGCGAATCAAATAATATCATGCATCATACTAACCAACTAGTACCGAATTGTAAACTATTAGCAAGATACTATATCTATTGCACTAAGATATAGTATTTCAAGATCAATACTTTATTCATTATCATCTCAAGGACGAGAATGACCCTCATTTTCACTTCAAGTGAACAAATAACCATTAGGTATCAATGAATGTATCATTTTTCTATATGAAATATTTTCAGGATTTTTCCTATATCTGTTGGCTGATGAACAAAAATTCAATTATCTAAACAATCGATATGCAAGCCAATTTTTTATTTTTATTTTTCCAAGATCTTTCATCAAGGCATATGTCTTTTACCCTTTTTTCAAAAGATACTGCATATGTCACGATTGCAATCTATGTAAGTATCTCTGTACTTTGATCGGATAAGTATCTAGAAAACTTGAACTATATGCTTCAGGCATAGAGATTTATATAGATAGTAATTAGTCATGTCAGATAAGTTGGCTATAACTATATTCATTAGACACGCATTAAGTTTCTTGCATTGATAGGATAAGAAGAAATCGATTTGTGATTGCATCAACCACAAAAAGAATTATCTATCCATATAAGTCTATATAAAAGTCATTATATTAAAAGTCATGCATTGTATCTTACGACTTCATTTTTCTCATTTATTTTTTGCACAAGTACTACTATTGGCTTTACAACTTTAGCTTTCGGACTAAAGGTCTAAAAACTTCAAGTTTCTTTAGTAAGTTCAATTTTATCTAGATAGCGTATTTTTATTTTGTCCAACATTTCTAAGTTGACATTCTTCGACGTAATTTGATTCAATATCCTTGCTTTTGTTCATAATGTTACGTGTTATATTGTACTATAAATATGTAGTTGATAATTGTTTAATTTCAATTCCATTTGTTTTTTCCATTGTGACATAACCTATTTCAGGTACCTAAGTCTCTTCCAAGGTTTTACAATTAGTCATGTGTATGAACTCTCTAAGAGCATACACCTCACCAATGAAACTATCATTATTATTTGCTCCATTTTGTGTATTTTTATCTTGGAATCGAATTCACCACACTTCAGACATGCCATTGAGTTACCAAATAAACTGTTAACGGATTGTCCTTCCAGGACGTCAATCCAACTTTGAGTATTTACAATTGGTAAATGAGATTTGGTTAATTTCTTTGGTCAAAAAATGCATATGTCAATTTAATAAGCTACAAATGAATTATCTATAGAACTTCTTGTTTTCATTGTTTTGTGCGTGGATCTAGTAAATATAATATGATGTATTTTATATATTCTTTTTAGCTACTTAATTTCTCCCTATAGTATTGAGAAAACTGTCTTATCAAAATGAATGTCGACATATAACACTGCAAAATATAACTCGTTAGGAAATTCAAATCCATTATATATTTTCAACTTCTTTAAACACCCACCTTTGTGCAATGTAGCGGAGCAATTAAGAAATATATTGCACAATCAAAGAAAATTAGATGAGAAATCTAAAGCTTCTAACCATAAGACAATTATAATAGGGAGAATTTGATGTTGGCATTATGTGTACAAATATTGTTGTATGTAAAATACCATTTTCTAATTAGTAAATGAAGCATTTTATTCTCAATAGTAATGGTTTATCAATTTTTTGGAGGCGTTTAATAAATACTATACAATAGGCAATAAGATGTTCCACCATTATCCCAACTAATAATCATCAAGAGTTTTGGGATGTAAACTCACTAGTTTTTTTTTTTTTTTAATGACGAATTGTCTTAATTGTGCAATCTAGAAATTATGATCGTAATTGAATAATTGAGCAAATAATCTCGCAAATGCTAGGTTACGACCCTATACAATAAACACACATGTGACCACATAATAGATCTGTCTATTAATATAATAAAATTTCTAAATGGTCAACACGGAGGGTGAGTGATCCCACAAAATTCATCCTAAATTTCTTCTAGAGTTATTGAGAAACCAGCTCCAACTTTAACTAGTGATCCAATGATCAATTTTCCTAGAGAACAAGTATCACGTGAGAATTCAACAAATTAAAGACACTTCTAGTTATTCAATACATATATATGTGAATTTTCAATAAAGTTTCACACTATTATTGATCTGGGTTGATCTAACTGGTCATGCTAAATAATAAAAAAATTTAGCTATTGAAATTCTTGAATTAAACTACTATTGGTAACGTACCAATTATGACCCATATTTTAGAAACTTATTAGGTTCCTTTTTTATTTAGTGGACAACAAATTACTAAAGTTTGTACTTCCATATTACACAATTAGGCTATTCTATAGCCTTCAATTATATTTGCGGAAATGGTATTATATTAATGTTAGCTCAATTCATTCTCTCTTATCCTTTAAGGGAGACTTGATCTAGTTCAACTAGATTTTCAAACGTATGACAAATATGTGATCAATGTTGTTTTATGCTATTGTTGAAACATAAATTCTTATTTGAGAAAGCTTTATTTTGTCATAATAAATATCTGTATATATATTTCTTTTAATCAATGTACACAAAATCAATAACTTTATTGTGATTAAGTTTAATAACAAACTAATTATACTTGTGTACGTAGAAAAATGTATTAATAGTGGAATAAGTAAAAAATCTTACCATGGGGTGTCTTCAATTCATATTTTAATGAATTTTAAAAATCAATATTAATTGTGGTGTTCTCAACTCAGATTTTAGCATAATCTATTAAAATTTAAGTGTCATCAACTTGAATTTTAATAGTCTCTTTAGAAATTTAGATGCCGAAGAATTTCATTAATTTGATAGATTTTAATATATTTCAATATATTTAGAATCATAAGTATAAACAACAAAAATTTGAACAATTGTAATCCCAAAACCTTAAAATTTTAATTGACTTTATTTTTTTCCCTTCTTTCTTTCTTTCTCTCACTCAAATCTCTCACCTTATACCTTTCACATATGATTTTGGTGGAAACCTTTTTGTACCAATTGCCTTTTCTCTTTTTTCCCCACATCTCTTTCCTCTCTCGTTTGTACCAATATGATTTTTCCAGAACCCTTGTTGACAATGAGTGATTAAAGTTGTTGACCTCAGAATCTACACTATCCATGTGTAAAAAGATTTTCAGTCAATTTTCTGCCAGCATATATGTTACCTGCACATTAGGACAACCGTTAGGCACCAAGATCACTGGGAAAAAAGGACCGACAATCGTTAGTATTCTAACGATGAAGTCAATTGCCGGTATATAGAATAATATATACGGGAGAGAGCATTTAGGTTTGGGAGAGACAAGCATGTAGAAAATTGACCAGAATTTAAGGGTGAAAATAATGCGTACCTTAGAATAACCGAAAATGTTGATGATTCTCCTTCCTTATGGGATAAAGGATGATTAGGTGTCAATGAAATCTCCTAGATTTTAGTCATTATTTGAGTTGATCTCCAATATCGGGTTGCCTAATTATTAGGAGATTGAGATTTAGTTTCCTTGTGAGAATTTGTGCGGCAATCAAACACAATCTTCTTATAAATATCTTTCTTGTCATTCTGAAATATAACAATATCTACAAGCTATGATGGATTTGAAGACCGACGAAGTGCCCTGGATCGGCTATGAGTGTCGATGCCATTCATGGGCTTCGTTGTACGTGATTCAGGGGTGCTAAGATGTTGTTGGGTCTTCGAGACCTTCTATAGATTCACGAGGCTTTCGTTGGGCTCATGAGACCTTGGCTAGGCTGACCTGAGCCTTTACTGGGCCTAGGAAGCCTTTGCTGACGTGAAGGCCTTACTAAATTGAGTGGTAACAATAGTTCCATAAGTCTAAGTCTATTATTTATGGTAGGCGTGGAACTTTTAAGAAGGAGTTTTTTTTTTTGACGACGACGAAGGCGTCTCCAGGAGTTCAATTGCTGTGGGGGCCCTTCGCCTTGATTGGACTTGTGCGATGGAGTTCATCGCATCGCACATATATACATAGAATCTTTGAAGAAGTTATGCAAAATCTCCCAAGACTGAAGCCTGTTTATTCATAGCGGGCGAGGGCTTTGAGTGGGTTAGTCGTAGGTGACGTGTCCTTGTTTGGTTCAGGATAGGTGTGACTCTGATCGAGCAGTCAATCAGCACTGTTAGTGAGGACAGGTAATGATGAGTCAAAGCGTCAGTGCCATCATTGTTATAGATGCGTGGGGGGCGTTCGAGGGTGCGCGTCATTTTTTTCATTAAATGCCCAAGGCTTTGATTCCCACCTTTTTCTCTGATCTTGACACGTGTTCGTTATGAGGATGGTTCAGATCATGTGATTTGAATTTGACGGTCGGGATGAAATGGGCCTCGTCTATATAAACTGTTGTGCCCGTCCTCTAGTTTCTTTTCATCTGTGCATTTTCTTGAAATTTCCTAATTGTTCCAGCAAAACCACATAGAGTCATAGAATTTCGACGAGTAAAGAGTTCTGCTTTGATGTTCGTTGAGTTTGTTAGGTAAGGTTGTAGAGTTTGATTTGTGCTATTTCGTGTATCTCTTTTGTGTTTTTCCAAATCTCTTGTTCCGACCGCCCTTTCTATAATCTTCTCTGGCGACTTTAAGATTTCTTTGCCTAAGCAAAAGGAAAAACAGCAATGTTGTCTGAAAACGAGGATTCACAGAACTAGTCAGCCACTAGTACCGACACTGAGATTACGGACGAAGTTCCATCTTCGTCCAAAGGGCAAGACGAAGTTGAGCAAAGTCCCACTGTTGCCCATCCTCTCCAATGTCTACGAGTGGGAGAAAAGAAACCTCTAGAACCCAGCTAATCATGAAGGTGAAGAAGAAACAATGGGGTACTGGGGTCTTTGAAATGAGATCATCGTTAGACAAAAGGGATGCTCTAGTAGCCCGACAGCTAGACGAGGAGCTAACAAATTTGACCATAGAAGCTTCGATGGTTTGCTCAAGGAATCCGTTGTGCTTAAGGCCCCCGGCCCATAGGAGCAGGCTATGACCCTCCAGAAGGATTTGTCGTCCTTTATAAGCTAGCGATGCAAGAAGGCCTTTATCTGCCGCTGCATCTGTTCTTTCGCAAAATTTTGTGAGACTTCAACCTGGCTCCTTGTCAGATAACACCAAACGGATGGGGTCAAATGTTGCCTGCATTCCTACTGTGGACGGTTGCTAAGGTTGGGAGAGACTTATCACCAAGGAAATTTGAATCAATTTATCAGCCTTGTCTGTCTGGTGGTTGGTTTAATATGTCTTCCCGGTTGGGACAAAAGTAGAAGACGACTACTGACTGTCCAAACAAAGTCCACAATTAAAAAGAGAGATTCTTCTTCGCCGAAGGAGATTGGGAATTTAGGCCAGAGGATCCCCATCCCAATGTTTCCATTCCTCGTCTCTTTGGAGAACTTGGTATATATTATGTTTTCTGTGTGGCTTATTAACATTGTTCCTAACTTAATGCTTCTATTGTCTTTTCAGATTGTGGAAAGCCGCTGATCCCAAAGAGGGATCAATGAGAGTTGAGGTCGAAGTGGGATAAGGTTTGCTAGCTTGACATCGACTTTAGAAGCATCAGTAACCTACTCAAAGATCACAACTTGTTAATCTTCTTTGGGCTAATGGGTAAGCCTCATGACCTGAGTTGTGTAAGAGTTGGATTAGTAGTGATTCTTGACATTCTGGAGTTTTGTTGTTGTTCTAGCCATGTTCACATTCAAGAGTATTCCCATCTTCAACCTTGACGAGGACGAAGGTGAGCCAAGCGTAATAGCCCAACCTTCCTCGCAAGATGTTCATACTGCGATACCTCTTCAGGAGATACCTCCCAAGTCCTAGATCTGACCGCCTTTCCTCCACCTTCGAATCTTATGTCCCAACAAGACAAGGAGAAAAAGATCGTAGAAGGGATGGACGAGGCCCTTGGCCAGAAGATGAAGGCTCCAATAGCCAAAGATGGGCTATTGAAAGACGCTCGCAAGATGATGCGGACTAAAGAGAGCCACCAAACTTATTCAGACTCTCTCTAGGGAGTCGTTGATGCTAGGCCTTATTCTCTACCAACCAGCCGGGTGGAGCGTGTGAACACCAGCGTTCGTTGTGATGAATTGGACCCTACTGTAATGGAGATGCTTTCCACGTCTCCTGTAATGGTGGCAGCAAGCGTCCACAAGTTCTGGACCCCGACATGGGAGAAGGCCTCCATGAACGAGCTCATAAAGATGGTGGAGATGAATACTACCCGGTGGCTAGTTTTGAACAAAGGGGTATACATTGTCCTTGCTGGCTTCGAGGGCAAACTAGGTAAGGAGGAAGCCAAGTCAAATAAGCTTGTTGAGGATTTGAAGGTGATGAGTTCTGAGAACACCAAGATGGGTTAGGAGAACGGGGCCCTTCAATACAAATTGGATGCTTTGGTGGTCATTGAGGCCGATTTGAAGGCCAAGCTTGAGTCGGGAGTTGAGAACTTGAGGTAGGCCTGGAGCCAAAAGAGGCAGGATGAGGTTGTAAAGAAACTTGTCGAGGACCGTGCGGTGGCTGCTGAAAATACTGTTGCCTTAGTAAACCACAATTTTGATGTCATGGTTGCTGAGAAAGAGAAGCAGTTAGCCGAGACAAGAGAATAGCTAGCAAAGACGAATGAGGAACAGGTAGAGGTGGAGACGATGGCTGTGATATCTTACAAAAAGGAGTTCTTGAGCACGCCTGAGTACTTATACCTCACCAATTACTTTATGGTGGCCGACGGAGAGCAATTGGTCGAAAGGATCAAGGAGGTTTATCCAAAATGGGACCTTTCATTCCTAATATCAGCTCTCCTTGACTCTCCTGCTTCAAAGGATTCTGCAGCCAGCGAAGTTCCTTCTTCTGTCAAACATCAAGCTGAAGGCGAGGCCCGTATCCCTTTCCTTGTTGTAGAAGAAGACCCAAAATGTGTCAGCCATGGAGAGGTGGCGGGGCAGTAGGACTTGCATTTTTTGTGTTTTTATGTCTTTGTATCTGCTTCGAACTTCTTTAATGAAACTGATTTCTTTATTGTTTCAAGTATAACTGCTTTGTATACCTTTTTTGATTAACAAAAACATGTATCCAATAAAGTTTCCGACCTTTGATAAGGATGACCTTCGTAAATAACAAACCT
The DNA here is from genome assembly GCA_030279155.1 of Forsythia viridissima. Lineage (NCBI taxonomy): Eukaryota > Viridiplantae > Streptophyta > Magnoliopsida > Lamiales > Oleaceae > Forsythia > Forsythia viridissima. Next base: position 7,549,600 of record CM059039.1, on the reverse strand, counting down.
TTTGATGAAGGTACTAATGGCGCAGCCTTTTTGTCGAATCTGAAAGAATCTGAATCTGAGGAGTTGAATCGGAATATGAGGAGTTATTTTCAAAAGGCATTAATGGCACAGCCTTTTCATTTCCTGTGGCAGTCAAAATGCCCATTAAATATTGCGTTCCTTAAAAGTCTTTTTAATGCTTTACGTTTTCCAAACTATCCTTTGTAACAGTTCAGATCCTGGCCCTATATAAACCCCATGAATCTCTTATTTCTAGTGTTATCTTTCCAAAAATTCTCTGAACTCAAATACTCTATTTTGATGGCGATAACCTTTCCTGGCGGAAGAGAAAAGAAAATTTCCTAGCAAGTTGCTCAATTGGTACTAACATTCCACTTACGTTTCTCTTAAGAAGAAAGGTTAAGGGTATTGATGACCAGGTATGCCTCCACAGAAATCCCAGTTATACTCTAGATCTAATGGATGCTTTGGAGGCAATGGAAGAGGTTGGGTCCAGTAGCCTTAGCGAGTAGATTTCAAATGGTACCTCCACAATGGATATTGATGTTGATGATATATATTTTGATTATTTTGATTCGGATAACAAGGTCGAAAGCTATTTGCAAAAGACGTCAATGGCATTTTTTGAGCAGTATGGCCTACTTAGTCACCAAATCAACTCATATAATGATTATCATAGTGATATCATATTTGGGAGGCTCCATATCATGGTGAAAGTTAGACTTATGTTGCTGACAAAGCCTTACAACAAACTGAGTGAAGCATAAACATTTGGACGAGGCAGTGGTGGAACTTACGAAGACCAAATAGTAGTTAGCTAGACTAAAGAGGCAGCGGGGCAATATAATGGTGTTTACGTAGTTTTTCTATTTGCTTTGTAATATAGACTTTGATAAATAAAAGACTAGCTTAGTTATTCTCATCTTTGTGTTGGATTTCATTTATTTCTTAATTGTTACTGCATCGCCTATTCTATTGTCAAAGTTGAAGCGCTTATCTGAATAGTGTTCTAACCTATTTATTCTTCGAAGTTGAGGAGATAACTTGGCGAGGGAGTCAGGACCAGTTGCCCAGATGCGCTCACGGACTTGGTCGAGGCCTTATCGTCTAGGGCTCTTCTTCGCGATTGACAACCTTTAGAGTAGGCAAAGGCTTGAACTTAGATATTCAAATTCATGGGAAGGCAATTGAATCTGAAAGGTTGGCACTGGGTGACGGAAAGTGTAAGTCCCCAAGCACATTTAAACCATATTCTCTTTACGTTCTTCTAAGGATTTTTTTATTAATGCAGCCCCCTTCCACACGTCTCTTATCCAACATATTAGATTTTAGATTCCTCATTAATGGTTGAGATTGGGTGCTGAGCCTATATATACTCCTAGAACCTTTCACTTTCCTTTTTCATTCCCACAGATTTTCCAGAACCCAATCGTCCATATTTTTCTAGAAACCTTTTCCGGTGAACGGATCCCCACCAATGGCCAATTTTATCTTTTCCAAAATCTCCATTTTAGCATCGAAGAAGGAGAAGAAGACAATGAGAATGTGACTCATTTTCTTCAACCTTCGGTATTGGACGTGACACCGGTCTCAGTTGCTACTACTCTGTTGGCGCTGGAGACAGCTGCGGGCGCCTTACTCCCTTTTATCTCTGGAGAACCTTTACTTCCATCAGAAAGTATCAGACGACAAGGTAAATGAGCCTCATTCCCTTTCTCTCCAGATAACTTTTATTTCCGTCAGAAAGTATCAGACGACAAGGCAAAGAAAAGAAAACTGTGAAGGATGAAGGCAAGGACTGAAAGAGCAGTCTAGGGTTTTAAACATAAAAATATGCATTAAAATCACAAGAACACCTAACTAGATTTCATAAGGCATAATAGTAATTTCTATCTATTATTGGACCCTATGTTATTCAAAACCACATGCTTATCTATATTGAATCTCTCGACTTCAATAAAGATCACAAAACATTCTAATGGTGATCAAGCATTAAAACATTATAAAGAATTAATAAAGACTAATCAATCAAGAAGCAATTAATTACTAAAATAGAAAAATTTCTAATTAATTAAAAACAAGAGGTTTCATCGTTCATCCTATCAATAAGTAATTTAGCTAGACATGATTTTGTAAAATAAAACAAGAATTGTATTAATCATGTTCCGAATGAAAAAAAAGAAATTAGGGATACAACCCATGATTCCGGCTCAAGGATCTTCAATCCGTTCCATGATCTTTGATTCTTCTATTGTATATTTCTTCCCAAAATTCGTCTCCTGTGATATGCGATATATTATGCCTTTTATATTCATCTCCTAACTCTTCAAAATGTGTTTTAGGTAGTTGTTTTATCCTAGACTTGGTAGAGTTCTATTTCTATTACGAAACAACTTAACAGTTGCCCGAAATACCCATGCGATCGCATGGTTTTATTCAATTACGTTCTGCGAAAGCAGTTAATCCGATCTACTTAATTTTTATGGCGGTGATATCCCAACCATTTGGTCAACTTTTCATTTTCCTCTCGTAAGGTTTACTTTCTCCCAAAATAATTTTCTCTTTCAATTCCTGAGATTTTAGTTCAAAGGTTATAGTTCACTCATTATTTTCTTGCTCGAAGCTGGTTGAAAAAGTTAATAATCGTGACAAAATAGGTTTATGAAAATTCTCTTATTTTTGAGTGCTCTTGACCAGAAAGTTTCTACTAAGAAAGTCAAACTCGTTAGTTATCTAATCCCATGTTTACTTTGCAAATGATTTTTCATTGGCTCTAGCAGAATATATTTTTTATAAATCTTATGTGCAAAACTCATTCCTTTTAAGCTTTCTATATGACTCATGTAATGTGCTTTAAGTCAATGACTCCAGGTCTTTTGAACCTTAGGACATTGATTTTTGAAAAACCCCTACGGGCCTTTTTACTCAAGTAAAAAAGGCTACGATAAAAGTTATAAGATATTAATAGTGTGCAAAACTCAGTCTATTAAGCTTTCTAGATGACTCATGTAACAATCTTTAGGCCGATGGGCTTTATCACTCGAGTAAAAAAGGCTACGAAAAGAGTTATATAATAATAATAGTCTTGTTTTTTGCGTGCAATAAGTTTATGCGTGGAAATTAGATTCCTAACATTCGGTCATTACTTAGCTTCCTCTAACTGGTCAGAAGTGCTCCACACAAATTTTCAACACACATAGAATCAACACAAGCCAAGATAGCCGCCATCACAGCTTAACTACTACACTTACTCGCTCTATTGGTTACCTGTTCGAGATACATATGATTCTAAGTTTCAAAAAGGTATCCTATTGTTTTCCATTTAAGTGCACCAACATAGCTAAAAATCATCATAACTGGCTGACACAATACTATATCAGACATGGTTAAGTAGTCTCACATTTAAACAAAAGCAATAATCTGTCTACAAGTCATGATTAAAGCTAAGCTTAAAGAAAAAATTTCATCATTAGTTAGCAAGGCTATTCATGTCACATAAACACGCAAACAATCACTAATAATAATTTATTTATTTATTTTTTTTAACAAGTAAAAATAAATTAACAATCAATATCAAGTATCATCATCAGATCAAGCATTTTTTCACTATCTCCAAACTTGAAAGATACATTGTCTCCAATGTAAAAATTCAAAAAGAATATATAAAAAGATCAGAGACTTCCTAAAGGTGGATTGGATGGTACAGGAAGAAAAAGTGTGGTAGGATCCACTGGTGGATGATCCTGTAGAGGTGCATGTTGGTAAATCTTCGCTTGAATGTCATCCAGCTGGCCTACAAATTGTAACTCTAAAAAAAATATTAATTTTTTTTTTAAACGGAAAAATTTTCTGGCTGTCCTTGCGATCGCAAGGAAGAAAAATCCTATGATTGAAAGACCAATAAAATCTGGGCAGAATGATTTCTACCCAGGCTATGCAATCGCAGATGGTAATACCATGCGATTGTATAGTATAAAACTGCTGAAGTCGATTTATTTTATTTTTTTATGCAAAATGACGATGATCATAGCTCCTTGTTACCTAGAATTGAAAGTGCCTACTTTAAATAATAAAAGTGTAAAAACGTGCAAAATGTCAAAAGAATCCCAAAACGTAAATGATACGGAAATTTAAATAAAATGATAGACACTTTGAATAGATCTTTGGAGGACTTGATTTGCTTACATCGATTGTCTTTGCACCAATTTTTGTTTACCTTCTATAGTTTGATTTTTCCTTTATCATATTGATATGACTCTATTTTGCCACCCTGCTCGAACTCAACTATGAATATTTCAAATTTCTCATCGGATAAGTGTTCGTCACTCCTTGTTTTTATGATTGGTATGTGTTCGTTTGGGTCTGACTAGTTTTCCAATGTGAAAGTGTTGGTTCTCTCTTGGTCAATGGCATCAATTTGGAAACAGGAATCTGAAGAGCTCGAAAATTTAGTTGCTTTAACCACATCGAATGTGATATATTCATCATTTAACCTTAGCTTTAGTTGCCTTTTTTGTACATCAATCAATGCCCGACCAGTAGCCAAGAAAGGTCAACCCAAAATAAGTTGTACGTTATTGTCTTTGCACATATCCAAAATAATATAATCAGTAGAGAATATGAACTTGTCCACTTTCACTAATATGTCTTCAACGATCCCTCTTGGATATTTGATGGACATATCTGCAACCTACAATGATACTGTTGTGGGCTTTGCTTCTCCCAAACTGAGCTTTTTAAAAATAGAACAATGCATTAACTTCATACTAGCACCCAAATCATATAGAGCTTTATCAAAAAATAAACTACCAATAGTGCAATGAATAGTAAAACTCCCCAGATCTTTTAATTTTGGAGGTAGCTTTTTTTTGCAATATAGCATTGCATTTCTCGGTAAGCATGACTGTTTCGTGCTCTTCCAACTTCTTTTTGTTTGAAAGAATTTTCTTCATAAATTTTGCATAGCTCAGCATTTGAGCTAAAGCGTCGGCAAAAGGTATGTTGATTTGGAGTTTTTTGAATACATCGAGAAATTTCTTGAATTGCTGGTCTAACTTATGTTTTCGCAGCTTTTGAAAAAAATAGAATTGGAGAGATATAAGCCGGTGGTGGAATATAATCTGGTGGAGAGTTCTCTTTTGCTTGTTTAACTGCTTCTTTGAATTTATCGGATTTGTTTTCTCTCTCTTCGCTGGACACAGTTTCCTTGTCTACACCTGGTCTCTTTACATGAATTTCTGACAATTCAACTCTGTTTCTCGTGGTAATTACATTTACTTGAACTTTTGGATTGACCCCAGTATTGCTTGGCCATGTGCCTAGTTGTCGCTCGGTCAATAGCTTTGCTAACTGTCCAATTTGATTTTCTATATTTTTTTTTATCATGGAATCTTGTCTTTTCTGCACTTCATTGAATCCCATCCCCATCCGATATGACAATTTAGCGATTGTTTCTTCTAATCCTCATTCTCTTTCCTGGGATTTTTCCTGATTTGGTGGATTTTGAATGTTTTAGGTATTGCCATATGAGAAATTTGGATAATTTCTACATCCAGGATTGTAGATCTGTGAGTATGGATTATCCTACTGTCGCTTAAAGTTCTGAGCATATGCTGCTTGTTCAAGTGATGACATATCAACGGTGGTTAAAGGGCATTCTGATGATTGATGGTTTGCCCCGCATGTTGCACATATTGGTAGGGACATCTAAACTATATTGGCTGAGTGAGAATATTTCATTGCTTCTACCTGCTTTGCCAATGCATCAATTTTAACCAGTACAAGTAAGTTGATTTCCACCTCATGTATTCATGTTGCTTTATTTTGCAATCCTCAGTCTGGCCACATAACAAATTGTTCACTCATCGTTTCATACAAGTCGTGAAGGTCGCTGGTGGATCTATTTTGGATAGAACTACTTGCTACAGAATCTACTGAAGAACGACTGGTTGGAGCTAATCCAGAGTAGAAATAATGATTCTGAGTTGCTAAAGGAAAACCATGACTAGGACACTTTCGGAGCAATTCCTTGAATCTTTCCCATGCCTCGTGAAAATTTTTCAACTCAGATTATTGTAAATTAGATATTTCATTCTTCAGTCTGTTCACTCTAGTCGGAGGGAAGTATTACAGTGTAAATTTCTGAATCAAATTTGTTCAAGTGGTGATGCTCCTAGACAGTAGAGAATCTAACCATTCTTTAGCTTTATCCTTTAGTGTGTGTAGTAAAAGTCTCATCCTAAGTGCCTCTTCATTAACACCGTGGTATTTGAAATTTTCACACTATTCATCGAAGCGAGAAATATGGTAATGATGATTTTCATCTGTTCTCCCATAGAACGGTAGATTGTTCAAGAACAAATTAATCACACCTGGCCTCAACTATAAGTTATCGTGTCCATAAGGCAGATAGATTATGCTAGACCAATTCTTAACAATCGGTGGCATCATATACTTACCCATAAGAATATCTCGTTCGTTAACTTCAACTGGTCGAGCCATTGGTACAATATTATTTCTCACATATGTAGGTGATGGATTATGGATTCGGTTGTCTTCCATTGTGTCTATTTGGTGTTGTTTCTTTTGTCTTCACTCACATTGTCGTCAGTGAAAGCTTTGTTCGATTTCTAGGTCTAAATCAAATATATCAAGATCTTTTGTATGGCGCATACATACTTGACATCTGGAACTTTAGAAAATATCTGGAATTCAGCAGTAACACGAAAAACTGAGAAGGAAAATAAAAATAAAATAAATAAAAAAGATTGTTAAAACTAAATTATCATAACTAGTCCACGACAACGATGCTAAAAACTTGTTGTAGATTTTAATCCAGCAAGTGGACAGATCGTTAACAAGTAATAAAGTGATGTGAAAGGTGTCGAACCCATGATGACTAAAATTTTCAAGTCTTGTACTTTAATTAATACTAACTCTAATTCAAAAAAAAAAAAAATCAATTATTAAATTCAATTCTAACTAAATATAATAATATACTAAAATAAGTATTTAGAATTATTCAAAACATAGAATTAATCAAATCATGAAACGTACTAGAATCCCGAATCCACCATTGTTAACCTACTTTAACCCTCAATTGCTTGTTTATACTCAATTCTTGATTTATGTTGACAATCGGTATTCTTTATATTTTAATTTGCTCTCTTGATACAAATCAAACCAATTTCCATCTATGACCCAACTATATCTCTACGAATGATTCGAATAGATAAAGAACACAACAAAAATTAGAAAACCACCAAAGATTGCACTAAGCGTAGAAGTATATCTCTATCTCCTATTGGACTTAATGTCGTTTGTTATTTGAGCTAGACACATGTATATTCTCTCGGTATCAACAAAAATCACAAGAACTAGCATAAAATTGGCCAAATTTTAGGATAACATTAATTCAATAACAAACAATCAATAAAATTAAGAATTTAGATGCCTAGGTTAAAAATCAATGATCCAATTTTAATCAATAGCCTCTTTTGATGGTCAATCGATTCTATATTTGTATGTGAACTTAATTATATCTAATTAAATTTTGAACACGTAAGCATGTATTAATTCACAAAGATCATCACATAATAATTTCATAGAGCATAATGACATAGACCATCAATTATAAGACTCTATGTTGTTTATTACCATGTGCTAATTTATACTGAATCTCTCGAAAGCAATATAAATCACAAACACGTTTTAATAGTGTCAACTGTCAAAATGGAATTAATGAATAATAAACAATTAACCCAAAAGCAAGAAAAAAAATGAGTAATTTATTAGATTAAAGAGTTAACAAGGTTTCATCAAAATCCTAGCTATAAAGGTTTAGTCTATCATATTTTGATCAATGTTCTAAAAGCGTAAAGCATGGCTAGGCGTAGAGGCCGAGCTTCAAGTTTTTCGGGCCTAGGCGAGTCCTAAGCGAGAGCGAGATAAGGGCAAGGCGAGGGCAATGCGTGATGCATGGCTAAGCGTGGAGGCTGAGTTTCCGCCTAGGCTAGGATTATGCGGGCTTTTTAGAACAGTGATTTTGATTAAGAAAATACAAGATAAAAAGTGAATACATAACCCAGATAATTTAGAATAATAGTTGATACAACCCTTAATCTTGAATCTCTTCAACGATCTTGGACGACACCGTCTTCTTCTTCAAAATCATCCAAAGTTCCAATGATTTCTTGTAATTCTTCTTTCAAGAATTTATTGTCTTTGATGTGGAATTCCTCCAAAGATTTGTGTTATGTTATGATATGGAACTCCCTTTTTTCTTCTCTAATAATGTGTATTTATATGGCCAACAATTATCCTAAATCCGGGTCTCAATTTGTATCCAAAAAAGAGTCCAAAAGAAGTCCAAATACACAAGGAAAGAAAAATAACCTGCTGAGCCAAAAATCATGAAAAGCCCATGCAATCGCATGGGCTAAATGGCCCGTGATTGCAATGGACTTGATTCATCCTCATTTTGCATCTTAGTCCTCATTTATTTACACAATAAGACTCTGAACTTTACGTCATTGTCAATTGAGCCCTCCAAAATAAACTTTTATTTCAATTATGCCCCCATATATTTGCATTCCAGGTCCTTAAACTTTTATACATTTGCAAGTTGGTCTCCATACTTATACTTTTTTCCAATTTAGTCCTTTTGCCAACTTTGCTCCAAACACCATCAAACTTGGATTTTGACCTACAATAACAAAATAAACACATAATTAAATAAAATTACACTCAAATGCACTCATAGTGGTCCACTTTAACGGTCTAAATAAATGTAAAATCACACTTATCACACCCCCAAACTTGAACTCTTGTTCGTCCTCCAATAAGACTAATTAATCACAAACACACAAACGCACAAACCAAATAAAACAAAACATAACTAAAGTAAAAAAAAAAAAAAACACTCCATAAGTTAGATAGTTGTCCATTTGCCTCTTTTTTTTAACTGCTTATAAATCATGAAAAGTTTTCAAACAATGCTACTTAAAAAAATTAAACTTATTCCATGCTCGATGTGTGTATGTGTGTGTGAATAGTCAATCCGAAACATTATAATGCGTTCAGTTGGTGATAACCCGACCTTTAATAGTCACATTTTCATTACCTTCTCGTGAGATGCACTCTCCCAAACTTGATATTTTCTCTCTAACTCGAGGTAATAATTCTAAGGTTGCGCTCAATTCACTATTATTATTTTTACTCAAGTTTGGTTAGATTAGCCAATGATAGCAACTACCTAGGTTTGTGATGATTCTCCTTTTATTGAGGGTTTCAACCAATAAGTTTCCACTAGACAAGTCAAACCCACTAGTTATCTAAATCCCCAAATTGTAAACAAAAAGGCTCCAACCTTGCTAGTTTTGCGTATTTGTTCAATAGATTTTTTTTTCATCTTATATGTAAACATTTCTCCCTTAAGCTTTCTAAATGACCCTTGTAGCTAGCTTTAGGCCGATGGCTCTCAAATTTTGCATACCTTAGGACATCGAGTTTTGAGAACTCATACGGACTTTATCACTCAAGTTAAAAAGGCTACGAAGAGAGGTATAAGATAACACAAGTACAATGTCTCTTTTTTTTTAGAGCAAGATATGATATGCGGGGATTAGATTCCTAGCATCCGGTCATTACATAGCTTTCACTTGTTAACCAAAAACACTCCACGCCACTTTTCAACATGCACGAAATGAACACAATCCTACTTAGCTACTTCCACAAATCAACCACATCCAAACTATTTGTTCACTTGGTTTGGTGATTGAATTGAATTTATGGCATTGGTTTAATCTTCTTAGTTCCAATTGGTAACATATTGCATTACACGTACAACTATCTCGCTAATGAACATCATGACTATTGTGCTCAATAAGGATTTAACATGGATAAGTAATTTAACATAAAATACAAGTAGCATTCATGTTCACAAGTCATGAATTAAAACAGTTACAAATATATATATATATAATTTTGTGCCACCCCCAAACTTAAAATCTACATTGTCCTCAATGTAGAAGCAAAAATAATCTAAGAAAAGATAGCAATACTCCACATGTCATATGATGATGAATCTCTTTCATTTGCACTCGACTCCTTGATCTTCTTTTAGTCTCCTTAATTTGATCCTCAACATTTCTCCATTATACTTGAAAAGAGACATGATAAATGCAATTAGTTACACGAGATCAATTGTAACGACTACGGACTTTCCCCTACAGGCCTTTCGCCTAGGGGCTATTTTGTCCAATTGGTAGCAGAATTCTACTTAAGTTCTTCTTATGGGAGGAGGTCAAGGGTTCGAATCACTGGGGACGCGAAAGAATCCAGTTTGGAGCCCAACATCCAGTGGACAGTACGTAAGCTAACGGCACATGAAATATCCCCTGGGTGAAAGGCCTGTAGGAACGACCATGGACTTTTCTCTATATGCCTTTCGCCCAGGGGCTATTCCATATGTCGTTAATTTACGTACTGTCCACTGGAGGTTGGGCTCCAAACTGGATTTTTTTCGCGTCCCCAACGATTCGAACCATTGACCTTCCATTATGGAGAACTTAAGTGGAATGCTGGTACCAATTGGACTTTTTGTAACGACCATAGACTTTCTCCTCAAGTTCCAGCATTCCACTTAAGTTCGAAAGGCCTGTAGGGAAAAGTCCCTAGGCGAAAGGCCTGTAGGAAAAAGTCCGTTGTCGTTATATCAATTGTCCAAAGAAAAAGAGAGAGTATGAATGGGACTTTTAAGCTTACTTATTTTGATGACCTCATTCTAAAAAAAAAGTCTAAAAATTCTAATAATTAGAAAAATACGTCTAAGCTAGAAAGTGAAAATTAAAAGAGAAAAGAACGGGATAGGAAATTGGGTTGACTCCCTATAAGCGTTTGTTTAAAGTCATTAGCTTGACTTTTTGCAACACTCTTTTTACGGCACTTTGAACAGGGCTTTTGATGACTTGTTTTGCTTGTATCGATTGGCTTTGCACCAATTTTCATTTATCCTCCAATACTTAACTTTGCCATTCTCATAAAAATATAATTTAATTTTATCACCCTGCTCGAATTCAACTATGAAAATTTCAACTTCATCAATGACATTGATCACAAAATCAATTTTTTGAAAAAAAGATGGGAGTCTGAGAATTGTTTTGCTTGACTCTAATCAATTTTGCTTGACTCTAATTGCCTAAAAACAATCTAAAAATCCTAATAATTAGATAAATGCGGGTAGTTGCTCCTCACTCATTGTTGTAATACTTGACATGTGTCCATTGGGGGTGACTTTAGTCACTTGGAAAGGTGCCTTGTAGACTATCGGTCAATAATTTGGCCAACTGTCCAATCTAATTTTCTACATTCTTTATTGAGACATCTTGCCTTTTCTGAACTTCTTTGAATCGAATCTTCACCCGTTCTAATAATTTAGGGATTGTCTCTTCCCATCCTCCTTCCCTTTCCTGGGGTCTTCCCTGATTTGGTAGGTTTTAAATATTTTGGGTATTACCATAAGAGAAGTTTAGATGATTTCTCCACCCTGGATTGTAGGTTTGTGAGTATGGGTTATTCTACTGTCCTTGGAAGTTCTGAGTATATTTAACTTGTTCAGGTGATGACATATTAATGGTAGTTAAAGGACACTCTGATGATTGATGGTTTGCCCCGCATGTTGCACATATGGTAGGGACATGTGAACAATATTGGCTGACTGAGAGTATTTCAGTGTTTCTATCTACTTTGCTAATGAATCAATTTTTTCCAGTAGGAGAAATTTAATTTTCACCCCGTGCATTCCTGTTTGACTTTGGTTGTTGTACCAAGAGTAATCTGAGTGATTTTACCAATCTTGATTGTAGGTATAGGAATAGGGCCAAAATTTTGTGTGACTGGCGGTTTCCATAAATCTTTCAAGAGCAAGTTATCCTCATCAATTTCGGTAGGTATATCATATCTCACTATATTAGCCTGGTGCATTGCGATAAAATCTCTATAATGCATGTTATGTGTGTTGTCCTCATCAATCTTAAGGTCTTCCATCTTGTTTTGTGCTTGATCTCCTGGCTCTTATTTATTTCCTGAAAGCAATGGAACTAAGAAAAACAAGTAGATCAACGGAAAAAAAAGAAAAAGAACTATAGATAAAATTAACTAGAGCAAAAGGTAGAAAAAATCAGTCTTCGACAATGGTGCCAAAAACTTGTTATAGATTTTAATCTCGCAAGTAGACGGATTGTCAACAAGTAATAGAATAATGTGGGAGGTGTCGAACCTACGAGGACTAATTATCAATTAACCTATTAATTTATACTTCTAGTTTTAAGAATGTAAAGAACACATATTCGTTTTGATTTTAATTCTAAAACTACTCTAATTATGTTTAATTAAATCTAAATTATCATGTAATCAGAGTAAATTTGTGAGAACGAAATTAAGTTTTACCAACACTAGGATTCGCGAATCCAGCTACATGTTCCTTAATCAATTATTCGTTTAATCGCTTTAGCTTATAATTACTCTAGATTGAAAATCGGTGATCCTATAATAATCAAAAGTCTCTTTCGATGGTCAATCAATGTTATATCGATATGCAAACTTAATTATCTCTAATTAAGTTTTGAACATAAAATATGCATTTAAATCACAAGAACACCTAACTAGATTTTATAAGGCATAATAGTAATTTCTATCTATTATTAGACCCTATGTTATTCAAAATCATCTACTTATTTATATTGAATCTCTCGACTTCAATAAAGATCACAAAACATTCTAATGGCGATCAAGCATTAAAACATTAGAAATTATGAATAAAGAATAATCAATAAAGAAGCAATTAATTACTAAAATAGAAAAACTTCTAATTAATTAAAAAACATGAGATTTCATCATTTATCCTAGCAATAAGTAATTTATTCGGATATGATTTCGTGAAATAAAACAAGAATTGTATTAATCATGTTCTGGATGAAAAAAAGAAATTAGAGATACAACACGTGATTCCTGCTTAAGAATTTTTAATCCGTTCCTTGTTCTTCGATTTTTCTCTTGTATATTTCTTCCCAAAATTAATCTCCCGTGATATGTGCTCTATTCTACCTTTTTATATTCCTCTCCGAACACTTCAAAATGTGTTTTAGGTAGTTATTTTATCGTGGACTTGGTAGAGTTCTATTTCTACCAGAAAACAACTTTAACAGCTGCCCGAAATACCCATGCGATCGTATGGTTCAAAAGTTTGGGATCGCATGGTATTGTTCAATTACGTTATGTAGTTGAATTTGGTGACTTGTGATCGCATGGTTATTTTAGATAAAGTTCTTGAATTTCTTTCTTTGATATTTGCATGCCAAGCCTCTCAAGTCTCTTTGTCTGTTCAATTGAGTCCATTTTTCTTCCGTTTGCTTTTTTTATTTATTTGATCGACACATGAATTTGGTTATTATCCTATAATGAACAAAAACAACATGTCATTATACTGAAAACATGCAAAAGTACTCATAATTGTCCATTTTTGTGAGCTCCGATAAGTATAAAATTGTACTTACTAGCGAGCTGAGCTGAAACTCAAAGTGTGTGAAGATATGGCCTATGCAAAGCACATGAGTTGACCGAGGCCTTGGCAGAACTCTCGAAGGCCAAAGAAGCATTGGCTAAGTTAGGGGCCTCTAGTTGTGTCGTCCCTAAAAAGGCGGTGGGGCCTAGGCTTCTTGTGATTACAACAAATGCATTAATGAAAAGAGATGATTTTCCAATATGTTTTCTCGTTAAGAGTTATTACTTGTGTTTGCACGCAATAAATATCTTTACCCAGTGAGTTAGAGAGTTGGCTGCGAACCACACTCCCTCAATGCTTTGCTTTCTTGGCTTACATGTATATGCGTTAAATTTTTACCCAGCGAGTCAAGGAGTTGACTGCGAACTACACTCCATCGTTGACTTGCTTTCTTTGCTTACATGTATATGCGTAAAGATTTTTTTACCCATCGAGTTAAGGAGTTGGCCATGAACCACACTCCCTCGTTGCCTTGCTTTCTTTGCGTACATGTATACGCATTAAGATTTTTTTACCCAGCGAGTTAAGGAGTTGGCCGCGAACTCCACTCCCTTGCTGTCTTACTTTCTTTGCTTGTATGTATATGCGTTAAATTTTTTTACCCAGCGAGTTAAGAAGTTGGCTGTGAACCACACACCTTCGCTACCTTGCTTTCTTTGCGTGCATGTATATGCGTTAAGTTTTTTTACCCAACGAGTTAAGGAGTTGGTCGTGAACCACACTACCACGCTGTCTTGCTTTCTTTGCTTGCATGTATACGCGTTAAATTTTTTACCCAGCAAGTTAAGAAGTTGGCCATGAACCACACTCACTTGTTGCCTTACTTTCTTTGCGTGCATGTATACGCGTTAAGGTTTTTTACCCATCGAGTTAAGGAGTTGACCGCGAACCACACTCTCTCGTTGCCTTGCTTTCTTTTCTTGTATATGTACGCGTTAAGTTTTTTTACCTAGGGAGTTAAGAAGTTGGCCTTGAACCATACTCCCTCGCTGCCTTGCTTTCTTTGCGTGCATGTATACGTGTTAAGTTTTTTACCCAAAGAGTTAAGGAGTTGGCCGCAAACCACACTCTCTCGCTGTCTTGCTTTCTTTGCTTGCATGTATACGTGTTAAGTTTTTTTACCCAGGGAGTTAAGAAGTTTGCCACGAACCACACTCCCTCACTGCTTTGCTTTATTTGCGTGCATGTATACGTGTTAAGTTTTTTAACCCAACGAGTTAAGGAGTTGGCCGCGAACCACACTCACTCGCTGCCTTACTTTCTTTGCTTGCATGTATACGCGTTAAGTTTTTTTACACAGCGAGTTAAGAAGTTGGTCACGAATCACACTCCCTTGCTGCATTGTTTTCTTTGTTTGCATGTATATGCGTTAAATTTTTTACCTATCGAGTTAAGGAGTTGGTAGCAAACTACACACCATCACTGCCTTGCTTTCTTTTCTTACATGTATACGCGTTAAGTTTTTTACCCAACGAGTTAAGGAGTTGGCCGCAAACCTCACTCGCTGCCTTACTCTCTTTGCTTGTATGTATACACGTTAAGTTTTTACCTAGTGAGTTAAGAAGTTGGCCGTGAACCACACTCACTCACTGCCTCGCTTCTTGTTAGCGCAGTTGAGATGAGAGAGTTTTAGTTTGAAAACAACTAAACTTTATTAGAATAATACTACAGCTGAACAAAGATGAAAATAAAATTGACATGCGCCTTGGCACTAATAAAAAACAAAAACTATTGGTAATACGGATGAAGATGAGTGATGTTCCAGGGATGCTTTGTCTCCTTTCCCTCTAAGTCTTCTAACCTTTAAGTTCCAGGTCGAATATCTTCAATAACCTTATATGGTCTTTCCCAGGTGGGCCTAAGAGTTCTGGCTCCCACTTCCTTATTAGCGAGGAAGACCTTTTTCAGGACGAAATCATTGACTAGGAAGCCCCTGCTTCTGACTCTCGAATTGTAGTACCTAGCCATCTTCTTCTGATAAACCGCCAAGCAAAGCTGTGAGTCGGCATGCCTTTCTTCTTGTAAGTCCAAGTTTTCTTTATGCAAATCTTCATTGATCACCTCGTTAAAATGCAAACGTCTTGGAGTAGACAATCTTACCTCAATTGGGATCATTGCCTCCGCCCCGTATACCATAGCGATAGGAGTCTCACCAGTAGCCTTTCGAGATGTAGTCCAATATAACCATAGGATCTCAGAAAGTTATTCTACCCATCTCTCTTTGGCAGATTCCAACTTTTTTTTCAGAGTGTGCTTGATGATTTTGTTGACGACATCCATCTGCCGTTAGACTAGGGATAGTACATGGTGGAAAAGTCTATTCTACCACTGAGCTCCTCGTAGTTCGAATTAAACTTCTTCCTGGTAAACTACGTATAGTTGTCTGAGACAAGGGAAAGAGGTATCCCAAAATGGCAGATTGTGTTCTTCCACACGAACTTCCATGTGTTCTCATCCGTGATTTTGGTTAGGGGCTCATTCTCACACCATTTAGTGAAGTGGTCTATGGCCACAATCGCAAACTTGACGCCACCCCTTCCAAGAGGGAGGGGAGCAATGAAGTCGATTCTCTATTTGGTAAAAGGCCACGGGCTGGTAACCGAGCTGAGGTTCTGAGCCAGAAGCTTTGGCACAATGGAGAATCTCTGGCACTTGTCACATTTCTTCACATATACGTGTGAGTCTTTCTTCATAGTCGGCCAGTAATATCCCTATTTCAAAGCCTTCTGCGCTAGAGCCATCCCTCATGCGTGATTACCACAGACTCTTTCAAGTATTTCGTGCACGACATAGTCGGCTTCGTCCTCAATAATATATAGTAGGAGTGGATGGCTAAATCATCTCTTATACAAGATTCCGTCCTGTAGGACGAACTTAATGGCCCTTTTATAGAGTTTTTGAGCTTCGTCATTATTGTCTGGTAGGATCTGATTGGTTAGGTATGTGATGATTTCCTTCATCCATTTGGGAGATTCGTTGATTATCATGGCATCATATTGCAAAGCCTCATCCATGGTCAGTCGGCTAAGCTTTTCAAGTGGAATAACTTTCATCAAGTCAGAGTTTTTGCAACTCGCCAACTTGGAGAGAGCGTCTATGTAGCCATTTTCAACCCTGGGGATTTGGAGTAACTCGAACTCCTCAAAGTGGGATAGAAAATCCATGGCCTTCTTCAAGTAGGTCACCATGGACTGTTTGCGAGCCATGAAAGTCCCATTAACTTGACTAACCACTAGCTATGAATCACTATAGATTTGGATTTTCCTTGCCTTCATTTCCTATGCTAACCTCAAGTCTACAAGAAGCGCCTCGTACTCGGTAGCATTGTAGGTGAAGTGCACAATTGAGGTTATGACCATCGAAGCTACTTAACAAGATCCTAGCTTCAGCTCCAGCCTCTCTTGAGGATCCATCAACATATAATTTCCATGTTGGTACCTCCTACAGCTTCGTCTCGAGCAGACTCTTTTGGATGTGGGCAAACTCAACCACAGAATTTGCTAGAGCTTGACCTTTTATGGAGGGCCTGGATTTGCAGGAACTGTCTCAAATGAAGGTTTATCAACAGACCACTTCATCAACCTTCCAGAGGTGTCTGGCTTTTGAAGAATCTGTCTCAAAGGGAGGTTTAGCATGACGTCGATGCTATGTGCCTAGAAGTATGGCCGAAGCTTCCTTGATGCAATTATTAAGGATAAGGCGGGCTTCTCCATATTTGGGTACCTTGTTTCTACATCCTGTAATATTTTGCTCACATAATAGATGGAGTTGCGTCGGGCCTTCCTCGCAGATCAGCACTAAACTTACTGCCTTTTAAGATACCACTAGGTAGATGAGCAATGTTTCTTCCGTCTTCAGCTTGGATAATAGTGAGGATTTTCCAAGGAGGATCTTGAATTCTTGAAAAGAATTCTCACCCACATCTATCCACTCAAACCACTTTTTTCCTTTGATGGTCTAGAAGAAGGGTTGGCATCAATCAGTCCCCTTTTATATGAATCGATTTAAGGCTGACAACCTTTCCGTAAGGCTCTAGACCTCCTTAGGAGAGGATGGAGATTGCATGTCGATGAGTACTTTGATCTTCTCGAGGTTGGCCTCTATCCCGCGTTGATTTACCATGTAGCCCAAGAATTTTTCGAATGTGACCCCAAAAGCGCATTTCAGATAATAGAGTTTGGTATTTGGGGAGAATTCTGAACATCTCCCCCCAAGTGTTCAATGTGATATTTAGCATCCATACTCTTCATGTCATTGACGTAGACCTCTGTGGTATTTTCAATTTGTTCTGTAAACATGCGGTTCATTAACCATTGGTAAGTAGCCCCGGCATTCTTTAGGCCAAAGGACATTATCCTATAACAGTGTAGTCCCCGGTTTGTAATGAACGATGTGTGATCCTCGTCCTTTGCAAACATAGAAACTTGGTAGTAACTGGAGTAGGCATCTATAAAACTGAGCAGCTTGTGACCGATAGTTGCATCAACCAATTGATCGATGCATGGCAGATGAAAGCTGTCTTTGAGGTATGCCTGGTTTAGGTCTGAGAAGTCTATGCACACCCTCCACTTGTGGTTAGTTTTCCTTACCAACACGAGGTTGGACACCCATTGAGGATAGACTGCTTCTTGGATGAACCCATTGGCTAGCAGTTTATCCACTTCCTCTTTCAGAGTGCCATACCTCTGGGTGCTCAGAGGTCTTTTTTTCTATATCTTGGGACGCACTTTGGGATCTACCTTCAGGGCGTGGAAAGTTATAGATGGACTTATTCCTCCATGTCTGTATGCTTCCATGCGAAGACATCAACGTTCTCTCGTAAGAACCGTTTTAGCTTTTCTTTCATTTTTTCTTCTAGTTTCTGTCCCAGCTGTAGCATTTGGAAAGTCTGAGGGATTCACTGGAAATATCTCCAAATTCTCCATTGGTGAGGCTAGTGAATTTGAGCCTACGAGGTTGAGGGTCGAGATCGAGGGTCGAGGACCACATCCTCCACAACCTTATCTTGGTCAATATCCATCGGCTCAATTTGTGTATTCATGATTGCGGGAAGAACATCTTCACGCTTTGCCACCTTTCGAAGTGCATTCATGTTGCACGCCCTCGTCTCTATTTGATAGCCTCAAACTTAGGCGACTCTGCTTGGTGTTGAAAATTTCATCGCCAAGTGATGGATGGAGGTGACTGCTTGTAAATCCTTAAGGATGGGCCTACCGAGCACTCCATGATAGGCAGAACGGGTATCTACCATCAAGAATTCCATGAATTTTTTTAAGTGGCACGGGGGCTCCCCAAGATCCACAGCGAGGGTGATTGATAAGTACAGTTTTGTACTTATCTGAGCTCACAAAAAGGGATGATTATGAGTACTCTTATTTATTTTTAGTTTAATTGCATGTTGTTTTCTTATTATTTTAGGAAATAATTGAATTCAAAAATCAATCTGACGAAAGGACAAAAAGAGAGCAAATAGAAGAAA
Source organism: Forsythia viridissima (assembly GCA_030279155.1). Lineage (NCBI taxonomy): Eukaryota > Viridiplantae > Streptophyta > Magnoliopsida > Lamiales > Oleaceae > Forsythia > Forsythia viridissima. The sequence goes on along the minus strand of CM059039.1, from coordinate 7,530,560 downwards.
AATGGATTCAATTGAACAAACTAAGAGACTTGAGGGACCTGACATGCAAATATTAAAGGAAGAAAATCAAGAATGCGTCCAAGATAACCATGCGATCGCATGGTTATACTTTGTCGCGATCGTAAGTTATCCAAAATTTCTGCAAAACCTTAACCAACTGAACCATGCGATCACAAGGGCATAACAGGCATCAGTTTTAGCAGTTTCTGATGGATTAAAATTCTACAACTTCAAATCGAATTCAACTACCTAATACACGTCTTGGATTTTGGAGAGCAGTATAAAAGGTAGAAGAAGGTCCAAAACATGAGAGACGAATTTTAGGAAGAAGATACAAGAGGAGAATCAAAGATCAAGACACGGGATTGAAGATTCTTTAGCCAGAGTCACGGGTTTTATTTATTCTTTCTTCTTTTTCTTTCGCCGGAACACGATTAATACAATTCTTGTATTATTTTACATAATCATGTCTGGCTAATTTACTTATTTCTAGGATGAACGATGAAACCTCATGCGTTTAATTAATTAGAAGTTTTTCCGTTTTAGTAATTAATTGCTTTTGGGTTGATTATTCTTTATTCATTATTTTTATTATTTTAATGCCTGATCACCATTAGAATATATTGTGATCTATATTGAAGTCGAGAGATTCAATATAGATTAAGCACGTGGTATTGAATAACATAGGGTCCAATAATATATAGAGATTACTATTATGCTCTATGAAATCCATTTATGTGTTCTTAAGATTTTAATGCATATGTTTATGTTCGAAACTTGATTAGAGATAATTAGGTTCGCATATTGTATAGAATTGATTGACCATTGAGAGAGGCTTTTGATTATTTTAAGAACACCGATTTTCAATCCAATGTAATTATAAACTAAGCGATTAAACTGATAATTGATTAAAGAACGTGCAGGTGGATTCGCAAATCTTAGTGTTGGTATAATTCGAATTCATTCTCATAATTTACTTTAATTGTTTGATAATTTAGATTTAATTAAAATAGTTTTAGAATCACAAACCCAAAAAATAAATATGTGTTTCCTTATATTGTTAAAATTTAAGTTATAAGTTAATATGTTAAATTAATATCTACTCTACACATCATTATATTACTTGTAACGATCCGTCCACTTGCGGGATTGAAATCGCACAAGAAGTTTTTGGCACCGTTGCTGGGGACTAGTTTTATTAATTTCTACATTAATTGATAATTTAGTTTTAACAATTTTTTTGGTATTATTTATTTTTCTTTTATTTTTATTTTTGTTCTCAATTATTCGTGCTACTGCTGAATTTTATCTGTTTTGTAAATTTTTCGGTGTTAAGTGTGTATGTCCCGTACAAAAGATCTTGATCTATTTGATTTAGATCTAGAGATAGAACGGAGCTTTCACCGACGACAACGTAAAAAACAAGAAAAGAAAAGACAGCAAAAAGATACAATGGCAGACCACTAAGTACATGATCAATTACCTACAGATTTGATATATAATCAAGCTCTAATAGCTCGACTAGTTAAAGTTAGTGAACGCGATATTCTCATGGATGAGTATATGATGCCATCGATTGTTGAGAATCAGTCCAGCATAGTCTATCCGCCTTATGGACACGATAATTTCCAGTTGAGGCCAAATGTAATGAATTTATTCTCGAACAATCTGTCGTTCTATAGGATGATAGATGAAAATCTTCATTACCACATTTCTCGCTTCGATGAATAATGCAGAAATTTCAAATACCACGTTGTTAATGAAGAAGTACTGAAGATGAGGCTCTTCCTACACACATTGAAGGATAAAGCTAGAGAATTGTTAGATTCTCTACCGCCTGGAAGCATCACTACTTGGACAGATCTGATCCAAAAATTTACACTGAAATATTTCTCTCAAGCCAGAGTAAACAGACTGAAGTATGAAATTTCCAATTTCCAACAATCTGAGTTGGAAAATTTTCACGAGGCATGGGAAAGATTCAAGCAACTGCTCAAAAAGTGTCCAAGTCATGGTTTCTCTTTAGCAGCTCATAATCATTATTTCTACTCTGGACTAGCTCCAACCAGTTGTTCTTCAGTAGAATCTGTAGCAGGTGGCTCTATCCAAAATAGATCTGCCGGTGACCTTTACGATCTATTTGAAACCATGAGTGAACAGTTCATTATGTGACCAGAGAGAGGATTGCAGAAGAAAGCAACAAGAATATACGAAGTGGACACCAATTCGCTTTTACTAGCGAAAATCGATGCATTGGTAAAACAGATGGAAGCAATAAAATATTTTCACTCAGCCAATATGGTTCAGATGTCCTTACCAATCTGTGTAACTTGCGGGGCAAACCATCAGTCACCAAAATGTCCTTTGAACAAAGTTGATATGTCATCTCCTGAACAAGATGCATATGCTCAGAACTTTCAGCGATAGCAGAATAATCCATACTCACAGACCTACAATCCCAGATGGAGAAATCATCCAAATTTTTCCTATGGCAACACTCAAAATATTCAAAATCTGCCAAATCAGGGAAGACCCCAAGAAAGAGAAGGAGGATTAGAAGAAACAGTCGCTAAATTGTCAGAACGAATGGATATGGAATTCAAGGAAGTGCAAAACATACATGATGGCGCAATAAAGAATATAGAGAATCAGATTAGACAGTTGGCTAAACTATTGACCGAGAGACAACCAGGCACATGGCCAAGCAATATCGAGGTCAATCCAAAAGAGCAAGTCAATGCAATCACTACGAGAAGCGAAGCTGAGTTGCCAGAGATTCATGTGACTAGACTAGGTGTAGAAAAGAAAAATGTGTCCAGCAAAGAGAGAGAAAATAACTTAGAGGCATAAACTGCACAAGAAAAATGGGACTCTCCACTAGATTATATTACACCACCGGCTTACGTCCCTCCAATTCCATTTTCTTAAAGCTTGTGAAAACATAAGCTAGACCAGCAATTTAAGAAATTCTTGGATGTATTCAAAAAGCTTCACATCAACATACCTTTCGCTGATACCTTAGTTCAAATGCCTAGCTATGCCAAATTCATGAATGAAATCCTTTCAAATAAGCGAAAGTTGGAGGAACATGAAACTGTGATGCTAACTGAAGAATGCAGTGCCATATTGCAAAACAAGCTACCACCAAAACTCAAAGATCTAGGGAGTTTTACCATTCCTTGTACTATTGGTAGTTTATTTTTTGATAAGGCTCTATGTGATTTGGGTGCTAGTGTGAATTTAATACCTTACTCTATTTTTAAGCAGCTCGGTTTGGAAGAAGTAAAGCCAACAACAGTATCCTTACAGCTTGCAGACAGATCTATAAAACATCCAAGGGGGATCGTTGAAGACATATTGGTGAAAGTGGACAAGTTCATATTTTCTACTGATTTTATTATTCTGGATATATACGAAGACAGGGATGTACCACTCATTTTGGGTCGACCTTTCTTGGCTACTGGTTGGGCAGTAATTGACATTCAAAAAGGAGAACTTTTGCTGAAAGTGAATGATGAACACATTACATTCAATGTGTTCAATGAAATTAAATTTTCAAGCTCTCCAGATTCCTGTTTCGAGATTGATGCCATTGACCATCAAAGAACCAACACTTCCACATTGAAAAACCAGTCAGACCAAAAGAAACACATACCAATCAATAAACCAAAGAGTGAAGAAAAATTATCTGATGAGGAAAGTGAAATTTTTTTAGTTGAGTTCGAGTAGGGCGGCAAAAGAAAATCATATCAATATGATAAAGGAAAAAAAAGGAAAAATCAAGTTCTGGAGGGTAAATAAAAATTGGAGCGAAGTCGATCAAAGCAAGAAAATCAAGTCTTCCAAGGATCTATTCAAAGTGTCTTGAGTAACTACCACGACATAGTCAAGCTAATGACTTTAAAGAAGCGCTTAATGGGAGGCAACCCATCTTTCTACCCTTTTATTTAAATTTTCGTATATTTTAGTTTTAGGATTTCAATTGAGAGTTTGCACGTTTTAGGATTTTTTTTTAGATTTTTAAAGTAAGCTTTCAATTCTTAGGTAATGAGATTATGATCATCGTCATTCTGCTATTAAAAAAATTTGACAACAGCAGTTTTTATACCATGCGATCGCATGATATAACCCTATATGATCGCATGGCCTGGGCAGAATACTTTCTGCCCAGATTTTCATGTACTTGTGATCGCAGGACCTTATGTCCTTGCGATCGCAAGGACAACCAGAAAAAAATCGTTTAAAAAAATTTAATAATTTCTTTTTCTTTTTTTAGGGTTACAACCAGCAGGCTAGCTAGATGACATTTAAACAAAGATTTGCCAACCAACATATACAAAATTCTCCACCAGTTGATCATACCACACATCTTTCTTCAGCATCATCTGATCTACATCTGGGTAGTCTCTGACCTTTATTTTCCTTTTGAATTCTTACATTGGGGACAATGTATATTTCAAATTTGGGGGTAGTGGAAAAATGGTAATGTTTGATCTGATGATGATACTTGATATTGATTGTAAATTTATTTTTTTAAAAAAAACTAATTAATTGTTTGCATGTTTGTGTGATATGAATAGCTGTGCTGGCTAATATGAAATTTTTCTTTAATTTGACTTTAATCATGACTTGTGGACAGATTATTACTTTGTTTAAATATGGAGCTACTTAATCAAGTCTGATATCGTGTTGTGACGGCCAGTTAAGATAATGTTTGGCTATGTTGGTGTACTTAAGTTGAAAACAAGAGGATACCTTTTTTTGAACCTATAAATCATTTGTATCTCAATCAAGTAACCAATAGAGTGAGTAAGTGTAGTAGTTAATATGTAATAGTGGTTATCTAGGTTATGATTGATTCCATGTATGTTGAAAAATTGTGTGGAGCACTTTAGACCAGTTAGAGGAAACTAAGTAGTGACCGAATGTTAGGAATCTAATCTCCTAGCATGAACTTATTGCACGCAAAGAATAAGGCTATTATTATTATATAACTCTTTTAGTAGCCTTTTTGACTCGAGTGATAAAGTCATCGACCTAAAGCTCATTACATGAGTCATCTAGAAAGCTTAATGGACTGAGTTTGGTACCCTATTAATATCTTATAACTCTTTTCGTAGTCTGTTTGACTTGAGTGAAAAGGCCCGTAGGAGTTTCTCAAAATTCGATGCCCTAAAGTTCAAAAGACTTGGGAGTCATCGATCTAAAGCTCGTTACATGAGTCATCTAAAAAGCTTAAAGGATTGAGTTATGCACATAAGATTTAGAAAAAAAAATTGAAATTCTTTGCAAAGTAAACATGGGGATTAGATAACTAATGTATTTGACTTAGTTAGTAAAAACTTCCTGGTGTAAAGTGCTCATAAATTGGAGAATCTTCATAAACCTAAGTTGTCACGATTACTAGCCTTCTTAACCAGTCTCGAGTAAGAAAAGAATGTGAACCATAACCTTAGAACCAAAATCTCAGGAATTGAAAGAAAAAAATCATTTTGAGAGAAAGCGTACCTTACGAGAGGGAAAGGAAAAATTGACCAAATGGTTGGGCTATCATCACCATAAAAATTAAGTGAATCAGATTAACTGCTTCCACACATGTATCAAATATGGTTTAACTAGGATCACGTTTGCAATAATAATACTTGGATACTCGTCATGTATTATAAGTTGTTACAAAAGAATGGCAAGCTATTTATAGTATGACTATTTTTATTTTTTTTATTAGTATGTGCATAATTGTTTTTAGCTAGTTTATTCGAGGACAAATAAAAGATCAAGTTTGGGGTATTTGATAAGTACAATTTTGTACTTATCTAAGCTCACAAAAAGGGATGATTATGAGTACTCTTATTTATTTTCAGTTTAATTGCATGTTGTTTTCTTATTATTTTAGGAAATAATTGAATTCAAGGATCAATCTGACGAAAGGACGAAAAGAGAGCAAATAGAAGAAAAATGGATTCAAATGAACAAACCAAGAGACTTGAGGGACCTGACATGCAAATATTAAAGGAAGAAAATCAAGAATGCGTCCAAGATAACCATGTGATCGCATGTTTATACTTTTTTATGATCGCAAGTCATCCAAAATTTCTGCAGAACCTTAACCAACTGAACCATGTGATCGCAAGGGCATAACGGGCATCAGTTTTAGCAGTTTTCTGATAAGATTAGAATTCTACAACTCCAAATTGAATTCAACTACCTAATACACGTCTTGGATTTTGGAGAGCAGTATAAAAGGTAGAAGAAAGTACAAAACACGAGAGACGAATTTTGGGAAGAAGATACAAGAGAAGAATCGAAGATCAAAACACGGGATTGAAGATTCTTCAGCTAGAGTCACGGGTTTTATTTATTCTTTCTTCTTTTTCTTTCGCCGGAACATGATTAATACAATTCTTGTATTATTTTACATAATCATGTCCGGCTAATTTACTTATTTCTAGGATGAACGATGAAACCTAATGCGTTTAATTAATTAGAAGTTTTTCTGTTTTAGTAATTAATTGTTTTTGGGTTGATTATTCTTTATTCATTATTTTTATTATTTTAATGCCTGATCACCATTAGAATATATTGTGATCTATATTGAAGTCGAGAGATTCAATATAAATTAAGCACGTGGTATTGAATAACATAGGGTCCAATAATAGATAGAGATTACTATTATGCTCTATGAAATCCATTTATGTGTTCTTAAGATTTTAATGCATATGTTTATGTTCGAAACTTGATTAGAGATAATTAGGTTCGCATATCGTATAGAATTGATTGACTATCGAAAGAGACTTTTGATTATTTTAGGAACACCGATTTTCAATCCAATGTAAACGGATAATTGATTAAAGAACGTGTAGATGGATTCGCAAATCCTAGTGTTGGTATAAGAATTTATTCTCATAATTTACTTTAATTGTTTGATAATTTAGATTTAATTAAAATAGTTTTAGAATCACAAACCCAAAAAATAAATCTGTGTTTCCTTATATTGTTAAAATTTAAGTTATAAGTTAATATGTTAAATTAATATCTAGTCCTCGTGGGTTCGACATTCTACACATCATTATATTACTTCTAATGATCCGTCCACTTGCGGGATTGAAATCGCACAACAGTGATCATTCATCGCGGGACAAGACTGTCTCTCGTGAAGTCGAACAATGGTTCTGAGATGGCTGTCAACTTGTGATCTATATCCATTTGGTCGAAGGCACTGCCAAATAGGATATTCACGGCGCTGCTATCATCAACCAACTTTCGTCCTAGCCCGTTTATGGAGACAATGGCACGGATCACCAAGGCGTCACAACATGGGTAGTGGACATCGACCTCATCTTTCTTCGTAAATGTGATAGGTGGGGCCCTGAGTTGGTATCCGTGAACCTGCCAACTTTCTACTGGTTCTTCCCTCACTGCTTTAGCAAAGTTTCATTGTAAGTTCATCGTATGCCCTCCAACGTAGGCCTCTCCAATTATAGTGTTGATCTCACAAACTAGGAGGGCTCTTGCGGGTTTGTCCAGTCTGGGTGGATCTATATTCCTGACATTTCTCCTGTTGTTGTCGCGAGGACCATCTTCTTGGCACCAAGGCAAAGGTCTTCATCCTTGGTTGGTCGGTCCTCGACGTCCTCGAGCCTGTCGATTCTCCTTACCTTGTCGCTGATTCCATCGATCAATTAGTTCTCGCATGTCAGGATAGTCTTCCGTGTTGTGTACCCGAGTTCGGTGTATGCGACGGAACTTGGGAAGAGGATTCACTGTGGAATATGTAAAACATCTAACCATGGGGTTTCCTCAATTCATATTTTAATGAATTTTAAAAATCTATATAAATTGAGGTGTTCTCAACTTGGATTTTAATAGTCTCTTTAGAAATTTAGATATAGAAGAATTTCATTAATTTGATAGATTTTAATATATTTCAATATATTTAGAATCATAAGTATAAATACCAAATTTTTAACAATTGTAGTCCCAAACCTTAAAATTTTAATTGGCTTTCTTTCTTTCTTTCTTTCTCTCTCTCAAGCCTCTCACCTTATACCTTTCACATACAATTTTGGTGGAAACTTTTTCTTACCAATTTCCTTCTCTTTTTTTTCCCTCTATCTCTCATCTCTCATCTCTCTTTGGTACCAATATGATTTTGCTGGAAACCTTGTGCACAATGAGTGGTTAAAGTTGTTAACCTCGAAATATGTACTATCCACGTGTCAACATATTTTTAGTCAATTCTCTGTCAGCCTATATGTTACCTACACACTGGGACAACCGTTAGGTACCAAGATCACCAGAAAAAAAGAGGCCGGTGATCATTGGTACTCTGATGATCAAATGTCGGTATATAGAATAATATATATGGGGGAGAGTATTTGAGTGTGGGAGAGTCAAACATGAAAAAAATTGGACAGAGTTTAATGATTAGAATAATGCGTACCTTAGAATAACCGAAGATGTTGTATTTATAGCTCTAGATTTCTAATTGATTTAGGTAAACAATCAATTAGACATCTGATGAGATTATACTTCCTTATGGGATAAGGGATGATTGGGTTCAATGAATCTCCAAGATTTTAGCCCTTATTTGAGTTGATCTCCGATATCGCGTTGCCTAATCATTAGGAGATTGAAATTTGGTTTCTTTGTGAGAATCCGTGCGGTAATCAAACAAAATCTTCTTATAAATATTTCTCTGGTCATTCCAAAATATCATAATGTCTATGAGCTATGATGGATTCGAAGACCGGCGAAGCACCCTGGATCGGGTATGAGCGTCGAGGCCCTTCATGGGCTTCGTTGTACTTGATTCAGGGGTACTAAGATGTTGATGGGTCTTTGAGGCCTTCGCGGGGCCTGACCCAGGCCTTTATTGGGCCTAGAAAGCCTTTGCTGACGTGGAGACCTTTCCAAAATCAGTTGGTAACAAAAGTAGAAGAAAAATAACAAATACATTGCACGAACTCCATTGAATTCTATAATTTAGAATTCCGCTAAAACTAATAAATGTCTTGTTACTCATTTGTAATATTTAAAAAGTAAATGATAATTGTGTTTTACATTTTATCATAGCTTGTAAACTTGATATATAATTACAAATTACGGATTTCTACGTAATTTGGTGTAAATATTGTCTTTGGAGGTAAATGGAGCAAAAAATGAGAATTTGAGCTTCGTTGGAGTTGATCGGAAGAATTGAAGACCATCATGATGGCACGAGAGTGATGGATAGCATTTAGAAGAGACATTGGAGTAATGTCACAAGTTTTAAGAGTGAAAATTAAATTACGTAAAGTTTGGAGATTGATTTGCACACTTTTGCAACTTGAGGATGACCAATTTTGGATTAATACGGAGATTCGAAGACCAATGTGGAAGCCTTTGGGAATTAAGGAATCAATATTGAAGGTTGGGGGCGAAAATGACCAAACATGTACGAAAAATTTGAAGTAGGGACCAAATCGTACAACTCTGAAAGATTAGAGGACCAAATTAAAAATAGACCAAAAGTTGGAAAAATGATTTTTTTTGTTTGCCAAGGTCCGACCACGGAAAGCAAACCACAGTAAGACCACGACAAACACCAAAAAGACTGCAAACCGCAGCCCGAAAGAGGTTTTTTGGATTTTTTTTCTACTTATATATGGGGGTACTTTTGTCCTTTTAATGTACACGAGTTTCAAGATGAATAAAATACTATATAAAGACCTAAACTAGGTCAAATTGATGGGCTGAACACTAAGAAAAAGAGAGAATTAAGACGATGGTTTGACGACTTTGACTTGAAGAAGGAAACTTCTTAGTGCAAGATATCACTTTTTTCTTGTCTTTCCTTCAAACGCGGTGATAAATTCCAATTCATTCTTTTATTTTTCTTCTTTTATGATTAGTTGCTAAACTTTTAGTTGGGACGAATGATGTAACCTAGTTTGGAACTTTAATTCTCAAAGTTTATGGAATTCATGGATTAATGTATTGATTTTGCTTCATCCCTTAATATTTGAACTACTTGATCAATAATTCATCCCTTAAGTAAATGTATAGATACGCTTTTGGTATTATTGTGGTCCTTAATTGAATTAATATGTGTTTAAATACGTTAATTAAGGCTTATTCATATTCATATAGAGATATATTGAGTTGACTTAACTAAATAGGATTGATTTGAACTCGTAAATTGATTTAATTCGTGAATTCGACTAAATACAACTTTAGAATTTGACTTGAGATGCGAGATTAAAAGTGATAAATACGGTGAAATCATGGGTACCGATACTTTAACCATCGTATTTACTCATTCAATTTTTTTTCTTTTCTTTAGTTAATCATAGTATTAATAAACACATTACTATAAAAATTGCTCTCATCAAATAAGATGTTGAATTAGTTAAATTAATATTTAAATAAATTTGCTAGTTGCATAGATTTGGACTCGAGCAATAGTCAAGAATCGTATACCCAGATTTTGGGCGAAATGATTTTCAACTGAGGATGGATCTTATAAATCTTTTTACCAACAATCTGCAGTTTTATGGGAAGGCACATGAAAATCCAAATACCCGTATTTCTAGATTATATGAATGTGCAAGAACTTTCAATTTCAAGGGATACAAGATGATGTTGTCAAATCTAGATTATTCTTATACACATTGAGAGATGGTGCTTTAGAATGGCTGGATTGTATCACTATTTAGGATGGTTTGACAAGAAAGTTTCGCAATAAGTATTTTTTACCAGTTAAAGTGGCCAAAATGAAGTTGAATTTTTTTACTTTTCAGCAATTTGATGGAGAAAACTATCATAAGGCATGTGACAGATTTAAGAAATTACTCATAAAGTGTCCAAATCACGAGATAAGCAAGGGGCAACATGTGCAATACTTCTATGATGGGCTCTCACCTATTTCGAAGTCTCAGACCTCGTCAGAAAATGATTCCAAAGACACATTAGATGTTATCGTCTGACTGTGCGTTCCGAAGAAAGTAGCATGTATACATGAGATAGACAATACTTCTGCCACTCATGCACACGTTGCGGCACTTACGAAACAAGTAGAACTCGCAATCACAGGGTGTGAAAAAATCCAAACTGGAGGTGAAATTGACTGCCATTTTGTTCATGAAAAAATCCATACAGCCTCATTGCTCCCCATGCCTATGATCTAGCAATCAGTTGGCATATTTTTTTACGAAACCACTTAGAGGTGATACATATTGCAGACAACATCACAAGATGGGTGTTATCAATATTTCAATTACAACTCCAACTTGAGAGGAGTATTGGACGACTTTGCTCTTTATGATTGATTTAAACAGTGTGTAAAAACTAAAATGCAATAAAACCCTCCACTTTCCAACAAAAATGGAACCATCTCCAAAGTTGAACAGCCACTAAAGACAGACGACACCAACATCAGCTACTTTTATATAGCATGTTTGTTGATGCTTATAAGAACTTATAAGTTGATCAAACATCATTTTTATCCACATATTTTGTAGGATTCACAATTTTATCTATTTTTATCCACATATTCTGTAGTCCACTATTTATAATCAGCAAAAGCTTTATCAAACAAGCTTATAATAGGGCTAAACAGTTTAATATACGAAATTTTAACCTATTTTTTTTATTCTTATCATTCTGTCTAATCATTTTTTAATACAACGTAGCAAATATGTTCTTTATGATTGATCCGAACGGGTGTAAAAACCAACCCTCCATTACCATACAAAAATGGAACCATCTACGAAGCTAAACGACTACTAATGACAGCCGACACCAACAATAGCTACTCCTTATATTCCTCTAAACACATCCTTCCAATCACAATCTCCATTACCATTTGTCCTTTTTTGTTCAACATTTTCCTCTCCTAAAAAGTCTTTTCACCTTCTCATATTCAAATCAGCCACCCTCACCATTACATCTCCAACCATTTCTACTTGGATTTTTATTGCACAGTTGCCGATTCTTCTCTACCTTCTTCCTCTATATATGCACGTATAAAGGCCCCTAAAGTCATAGTATAGAAGATTTGAACCATGGGAAGACAAAATAATGATCCAGAAGTTGTTGGTTCTTCCATCGTACTTCTACAAGAAAGATTTCGACAGTTGCAGAGATTAAAGGAGAAACGAGAAGAGAGAGAACTTGTTAAGTTGTTCGTCGACCCTATTCAGAACAAAATTAGTTTTTCGTCGTCAAATCATGCAGATTTTCAAGATCCTCTGGCGCTTGGACTGAACTTGAATGGCAAGAATACACCAGATTTTCGAGCCCTCAATAGGCAGCAGCCAATACGTTCTTCTGCAGATTTCAGGGTTTCTTATAGTTTTGAAAAAACTGATGTCGATACATCTCTTCATTTATAGATATGATCTATATATATATGTGTGTGTATTCAGTTTGGATTCTCAAATCTTTTTTTCTTCTCTTTTTTTGGTTTTCCTATGTAAGAAAAAGGTGTAATAAAAGGTGTATTAATATTTTATCTCATGGGCTATGGGAGCAACAATTATTCAATAGTCAGTTACAGATTTTCATCTTGTTTTCTTGCTCTTTGAGAAATAATGTGATTGTTTAACTACAATAAATTTTACTTTTTAAGGATAAAAAATTTTGTAGTAAAAAGTTTATATCTGGTTGCTTGGTTGAAAAGGGTCATAGAGAAATTTTTGAAAAAAAAAAAATCTTGGTTTTTGAAAGTGTAAGTTTTTGTATACCTAATGAAAAAATGTTTGGATAATACAGTTCATAAGAAAATCATATTTTTGTGCTACGGTTCCTTGCCAAGATTGACGGGCACATGTGGATTGTTGAATAATTGGGTGTCTGTGTCTTATATACCTTGTTTGTGTGTTATGTGTTCTTTGCTCTAAATCATTTCTATCACGTTTTTGTCGAGCTGAACAATTCCATGTTGTGTTGAGTTTCTGCAAGTGATTAGGCACGGTGTTTTGTGTAAATTCTACATCTATTAATTATCGAATAATAATTAAGATACAAAGGAACTAGAACTAGTGCTCTAAATAAAGTTGGCATTGAAAGTTCTAACACCTAGATTAATTAAATTAATAGTAATTTTAATCTTAATTAAACTAATAGTGGACAAAACGCAGTCAAAAATTGGCGAGTGATAAAGATAACAGTTTTGACTCGCATAGCAGTGTTCGTTTACCTAATCTTGTTAAGTGTGGAATTTAAACAATTAAATACGAACACAAGATATAACGTGGTAAACCACGAAGGAAAACATCCACGGCCCCTATGCTATGGGTAAAAATAATCCACTAATAATCTTGTTCAAAAATACAATAGTATCGGTTTTTGTTATTTCAAAAAATTAACAAAATAACAATCAAAAGAAAACAGATCAACTCCATTTGATACTTCTTCTTCTAACTTGTTAATGAAGTGGAATCAAACCCACCGATCTTAACTTTATTACCGCTTCCCCATTGTACTTGACCGGAACCACTATTTGGATTAAGAACCTCCGTTCTCAACTTCACGCCAAGTAGGTTGAACAAGATATGGAATTGTTCGTTGAGCACCTATTTATTTTTTATTCTTCAATGAGTTTGAAGAAAACTTTTTTGCTTTGAAGTTGAATGAAGCTTGATGTCTTGTTCTTTCATAAAAATTCGGCCAGCTATAACTTGGAGAACAAGAGTACAAAATATTTTTCCAAAGCCTTATTCCTTATTGATTTGTATTATTATTGATAGTAAAGAAGTAATCAAATTATGAATTATTTCTTACCAAAAAATCTGCAACAAGAAAATTAGTTTGAAAAAATATATAAAAAGATATTCTTAGATTTATAAAAAGAAAAAATTTAGGAAACTCAAGATTATTTTTAAATATTTCATTCCTAAACAAATCTAATAGAAAATTCTTTAATCTACAAAATAAGCTGTAAATAATATTCACGAGATCAGAATATATCGTGTATGAAAACAGAATAAAATCGTAAGTTTTACTGATCTGAAAAAATAATCTACTTATCAACACAGTCAGTCAGAACTGGCGTTATCCGGATCAGTCATAACAAAAACGTTGACCTACCATTTTAATATTAAAAATCAGTTATATTAATTAAGAAAGTCAATATATAAAAAGTGAAAAATAGGCATTTAATACTTTGTTGTGTTACTTAGCATTAGTACCAAACGTGTGGTGGTTTCATATATATATTACCGTATCAGATTGGGTTGCACCTATCCTACAATTTTATGTCATGTTGAACCTCCGTTAGATGTGGGTAACCCCAATGAACATGACTTGGATAAGTGACTCCTACAGTGTTATTACCTTGAAAGTACAACTGTTTCATCACGTGATTTAAGACAAATCAAGGGGAACTTGAACTTCATACATTTTGAGAATTCTCCACCTACTAAGGTAGTGTTCTCTTTGTGTTTGAGTTTTGTGTTTTGAGTGTTTGTTTTGAGGTTTTGAAAATACGTTCTTTTTGGTGTTTTTGAAAATTGTTTCTGGAAACAGAAAACTCGAAAACGTGTTTATTTTGAAAATTTTGAGAAATGATTTTGTATGATATGTTATTCAAAAAAGTTCATTATTTAATTTTTTTAATACTGTAATGCTAATATAGTATGAAAATTCTAATAAGATAGACTATATAATACTAATACATTTGAATACTTTCTTAAAATAATTTAATGATAATACAATTGTTATATATATTTCACTATTTATTTATTGTCGTTTTGCAAATTGTTTGTGAATAGGTGTGTGTTGAATATATTTAATGCTAATACAATAATTTAATGCTAATACAATTGATTCTATATATGTGAATAGGTGTGTGTTGAATAATTGATTTTTGATTTTCGTATATATATTTTCTAACAATTTTGATGTTAATAATTGATTTTACAACATGAAAATCATCTATACTTATGTATTATAACCTCTAATATACAAATATGTATCAAAACAAGTCAAAAGATGCAAACCGTAATAAAAATGTGATTGAAATTCAAAAAAAAAAAAAAAAAAATTTTTTTCTGAAATTTACGCTGGGCGATCGCCCAGCGTAAAATTTCAGAAAAAAAAAGGGGCGGAAGGGATTCGAACTTCAGACCAAAATGGCCAAAACGCACGTTTTGGCCGTTTTGGCTGCGCCCATTTTTGTGAAGGAAACGCCCAAAACGGCTTTTTAGCCGTTTTGGGTTTCCTTTGTATTTTTTTTTTTTTTGTTTTCAAAAATCCATTTTCCAAAATGGTCAAGAGAACACGTTTTGACCGTTTTGAAAAACTCAAAACAGAAAATGGCCCCAAAACAGCAAAGAGAACACTACCTAAGTTTTTGGAGATTTTTTTTTGGAAATTATAAATAGCAAATTTTAAAGAAAATCTCCTATATATCCGTGAGATTTGTAAAAACTTCACATCTCCCAAAATAAAGAACTCTTTTTTTTCTTTTCTCTACAATAAAAGTAACCAATATCGATGACAATAGTAGTCGTAATAGGCAACACAATCATCGCTAGAGCTCTGTTGCAACCAAAAAAGGGTCATAAAATGTCGTGGCTATTTGCTAGAAGTTAGTGTTCATTTGAGACGACAAAAAGTCATCTCTATAGATTTAAATGCAATAGTGACGACCTTGTCGTCGCTTTATAGAGCCCGGAGTCGTCGCTATATAGAACCCGGAGATTGTGTTCTATGGTCCTTATAGCGATGCCACGTCGTCTCTATTGTCGTCTCTACTGCATAAGCAATTGAGACGACAAATTGTTGCTAGTGGGCATATTAGTTAGCGACAACAAGTTGTCGCATCTATTGTAAATTTTTAAAATAATAATATTAATAATTAGTAATAATAAACATTATATTAAAAATTGATAATAATAAATATTATATTATAAATTAATAATAATAAACATTATATTAAATTAATCGACAAAATTGTTTGAATGCAATAATAAATTTGATTTAACAAAAAAATTATATACATCAGATGAGGGATCCGCTAAATCTTCCTCGCTGTAAGTAGGTTCTTCGTTGTTCTCGCCAAGATCTATCTAGAGGTTCACCGGAGAATTTAGAATTCCAAATAATAGTAAAATATTCAAAAACTCCAGCGTACTTCTCGATTTTTGCCTAAGAACACGCTTCGTAGACATTTCTGTCACCTCAATGATTGGCTTGAAAGATTAGCCAACGGCCGAAGGGCCTACGATCCAGCAGTGGACGCTAGATCGGTGCAGGGAATGCCACTTGAAATCTGTCCAACTTCAAGGATGTGTCATATCCTCCCCCCTAGGACCTCTCTAACAGCATCGTTCTCTTCCATCGACAAGATGATGAAGCCGGCCTGCAGCGTTTGCGTCTCTAGCACCTCGACCAATTTAGCCTAAAATTAAATAGAAAAAAATTAAATAACAAAACTTAGTTAAAACTCAAATAATGATAATTAAAACATATCATCAATTACTTACGTAATCACTTGTCGCTGTCTTGTTCACCCACTCGTTGATTTTGAGTGTGTGGAATGCCTTGAATGAGCTTATAATTTCAGGTCACTCATGCATCTCGGGGTTCCTCTACGAAAATTTCAAATGTAAAATAGTAACAATACCATAATGAAACATCTAAAGTTAAAAAAATAAAATACTAATTATTTGATACATACCATCTCTTATCGTGTAGTCAAGAATTTCTTCAACCCCTGGACGGAGACATATTTCACTTTAGCCCGATTATCTTTATTCTTGGTCGATCGTGCCTAAAAAAACAAGCATAATGTCAATAATATATACATAATTTTAAAGTTAATATAAACTGTAATTTAAATAGTTAAATTAAAAATTAATATACTTACAAAAATAATTTGAACTTCTAAATAGCTCCACCACCTTCTGCCAGTCGACCTTATTGACTCTGTAGTATGGACTATTCAGAACCACGCGCGCTTCCCTTAGTGCATATGCGCCAGTCGCTTGTAATCTCCATATAGATCAGTTGCCAATCGATCGATATCACTAACGACCGTGTAGTAGGGCTAGGGGCTACCATGTAGGTCAAAATATTCCTACAAAATGCAGAATTAGATAACTTATAAATTTTTTAGTAAACAAATTTAGTAAAAGCATGAAATTTGAATCTACTTACTTCGACGATGTTCATTATGGGGCTTTTTAGTTCTTCTGGAACATGAGCCCACGAAG
Source organism: Forsythia viridissima (assembly GCA_030279155.1). Lineage (NCBI taxonomy): Eukaryota > Viridiplantae > Streptophyta > Magnoliopsida > Lamiales > Oleaceae > Forsythia > Forsythia viridissima. The sequence goes on along the minus strand of CM059039.1, from coordinate 7,513,365 downwards.
GATAGTAGGGGGTACAATGTAACTAATCTAATTCTCTTGTGAAGAGCTTTTCATTGTCTCCAAGAGACTAAAAAGTCTGCTCGAACATGTCGAAAACAATGGCAAGAGGCCGTTACCCATTTGCCAGTCATACTCTCTGTAGTTGTATACGTTTTGCGAAACCCCTTCTCTTTAGTGGAGGTTGTTGACCTCCAAAAATGGCTACCAACAGGAACCCCACGCCTCCTCTTCCTACGTGTATTTCTCCTCTTACTTGGACTACCACGTGGTTCATTCAACCACGCAGATATGCCTAGGCCCGGGTGGGTAGGTAACCAAGGATAAAGAGAAACACATTATGGGAGAGGTAATAGCTTGAGGGCCTCTAACTAACGATTTCCCAGGTGGTTATAACACTTGAAGAATAATTAGAATAGAGGACTTGATATATGTGTGGTGAGAGTAATATTTTCAACCTCCTTTTCTTGTGGAAATAAGCTTAGTATTTATAGGCAAATTCTACAAGAATGATCCCCTTCGATGTGCGACACGTGGTTCCATCTGAAGGGTTCTTGAGTCACATCTTTGGTGTCACGTCATTAGCATTAATGAGGAAGTCACTTTCAGCCGCAAACTAAGGGGCTAAGACTGTGACAAGCCGCATTGGCAGGCAGTCCCATCAATCTTTCAGAGATTGAATAACACGTTTGGTAGGAAATGCTTTTTTAGCACGCAACCAGGGTCGGACTTGGACAGCATTGGTTGTCTAACCTCCTCGGTATAAATAGCCTCGGTTGACTAACCACCTCGGCATAAATAGCCTCGGTTGACTAACCACCTCGGCACAAATAGCCTCGGTTGTCTAACCACCTCGGCACAAATAGCCTCGGTTGACTTTGACCATGCACACATGGAGCCCAAGTGGGATTGGGGCGTAACAATAGTCCCCCAAGTTCAGGACCTCTATCATTTATGAAGGGTGCTGGACTTGGTAGCGTTCGAAAAGTGGCAGATTCGTAATTGGGGGATTTAGTCCCACAAGGTCAGGAACTCTCATTTATGTGAGGTGCGGAGCTTGGAGTGTGTGAGAAATTCGAAGCGTAGAGGTTGTGATAAGCGATCTCTGTTGTTTTGGAGAGGCTTGCTGCGGAAGAGCCTATTTCTAAGTAGGAGAGGCTAGGTTGCAGAAGCGAGTCTCCAAAGTTGGAGAGGCTTCCTGTGGAAGAGCCTAGTCCCAAGTGGGAAAGGCTTGATAGTAGAAGCGAGTCTCCAATGTTGGAGAGGCTTCCTGCGGAAGAGCCTAGTCCCAAGTGGGAGAGGCTTGATAGTAGAAGCGAGTCTCCAATGTTGGAGAGGCTTCATGCGGGAGAGCCTATTCTCAAGTGGGAGAGGCTAGGTAGTAGAAGCGAGTCTCCAATGTTGGAGAGGCTTCATGCGGAAGAGCCTAGTCCCAAGTGAGAGAGGCTTGATTGCATAAGCGAGTCTCCAAAGTTGGAGAAGCTTAATGCAGAAGAGCCTATTCCTAAGTGGAAGAGGCTAGGTAGTAGAAGCGAGTCTCCAATGTTGGAGAGACTTCATGCGGAAGAGCCTAGTCCCAAGTGAGAGAGGCTTGATTGCATAAGCGAGTCTCCAAAGTTAGAGAAGCTTGATGCGGAAGAGCCTATTCCCAAGTGGAAGAGGTTTGATAGCATAAGCGAGTCTCCAAAGTTGGAGAAGCTTAATGCGGAAGAGCCTAGTCCCAAGTGAGAGAGGCTTGATTGCATAAGCGAGTCTCCAAAGTTAGAGAAGCTTGATGCGGAAGAGCCTATTCCCAAGTGGAAGAGGTTTGATAGCATAAGCGAGTCTCCAAAGTTGGAGAAGCTTAATGCGGAAGAGCCTATTCCCAAGTGGAAGAGGCTAGGTAGTGGAAGCGAGTCTCTAGTGTTGGAGAGGCTTCATGTGGAAGAGCCTATTCCCAAGTGGAAGAGGCTTGATAGTAGAAGCGAGTCTCCAATGTTGGAGAGGCTTCATGCGGAAGAGCCTAGTCCCAAGTGGGAGAGGTTTGATAGCATAAGCGAGTCTCCAAAGTTGGAGAAGCTTAATGCGGAAGAGCCTAGTCCCAAGTGAGAGAGGCTTGATTGCATAAGCGAGTCTCCAAAGATGGAGAAGCTTGATGCAGAAGAGCCTATTCCCAAGTGGGAAGGGCTAGGTAGCATAAGATGCCTTAATGAAGAGGCTAGGCCCTTGTGTGGGTATGGCGCTTCTACAAAAACTAAGTTCCAAATAAGAAAGCTTGTTTGTAGAGGCCCTTTCAATATCGGATGAGGCATGATATTATGCTTTTCCCAGCTGGTGCCACGCCTTAATAATGAGGCTAGGCCCTTGTGTGGGTATGGCGCTTCTACAAAAACTAAGTTCCAAATAAGAAAGCTTGTTTGTAGAGGCCCTTTCAATAACGGATGAGGCATGATATTATGCTTTTCCCAGCTGGTGCCACGCCTTAATAATGAGGCTAGGCCCTTGTGTGGGTATGGCGCTTCTACAAAAACTAAGTTCCAAATAAGAGAGCTTGTTTGTAGAGGCCCTTTCAATAAGCCGTGAGTACCTCTTTGGGGAGGCATACGAGAAGATTTTACCCCAAACTTGATTAAGTACTAGTGCCTCTTTTCAGGTGTTGCATTTTCAAATCTAGTGATGGAACGATAGACGTGGCACTTCTATAAGGCCAGTGCCTCTTCTTAGAAGTCTAAACATGTAAATAATCGAATCTTGGTTTATAAGTAATCATATGCCAGTGCCTCTTCTCAGAGGTGTCACCTAGGCTCCAACGACATACAAGCTATGCCTTAGGAAATTTAAACCATTAATCAAGTTGAATAAGCTCGTATATATCATTTTCAAGTGCCTCTTCTTAGGAGCCTCAAACAAGCAAATAATTGAAACTTGATTAATGAATAATCATATGTCGGTGCCTCTTCTCAGAGGTGTCACCTAGGCTCCAACGACATACAAGCTATGTCTTAGGAAATTTAAACCATTAATCAAGTTGAATAAGCTCGTATATATCGTTTTCAAGTGCCTCTTCTTAGGAGCCTCAAACAAGCAAATAATTGAAACTTGATTAATGAATAATCATATGTCGGTGCCTCTTCTCAGAGGACCTATGCTAGCCCCAATTAGTACTTAAATAACGTCATTTCTTCAAGAAAGCTCATTTGTCCAAGGAGGTTTAAGCCTCTTCTTCAAATGACCTGTGCTAGCCCCAATTAGTACTTGAATAGCGTCATTTCTTCAAGAAGGCTCCTTTGTCCAAGGAGGTTTAAGCCTCTTCTTCAAATGACCTATGCTAGCCCCAATTAGTACTTGAATAACGTCATTTCTTCAAGAAGGCTCCTTTGTCCAAGGAGGCTAAGGCTTTTAGTCACGTTTCCCACAGACGGCGCCAATCTGTTGACCTCCAAAAATGGCTACCAACAGGAACCCCACGCCTCCTCTTCCTACGTGTATTTCTCCTCTTACTTGGACTACCACGTGGTTTATTCAACCACGCAGATATGCCTAGGCCCGGGTGGGTAGGTAACCAAGGATAAAGAGAAACACATTATGGGAGAGGTAATAGCTTGAGGGCCTCTAACTAACGATTTCCCAGGTGGTTATAACACTTGAAGAATAATTAGAATAGAGGACTTGATATATGTGTGGTGAGAGTAATATTTTCAACCTCCTTTTCTTGTGGAAATAAGCTTAGTATTTATAGGCAAATTCTACAAGAATGATCCCCTTCGATGTGCGACACGTGGTTCCATCTGAAGGGTTCTTGAGTCACATCTTTGGTGTCACGTCATTAGCATTAATGAGGAAGTCACTTTCAGCCGCAAACTAAGGGGCTAAGACTGTGACAAGCCGCATTGGCAGGCAGTCCCATCAATCTTTCAGAGATTGAATAACACGTTTGGTAGGAAATGCTTTTTTAGCACGCAACCAGGGTCGGACTTGGACAGCATCGGTTGTCTAACCTCCTCGGTATAAATAGCCTCGGTTGACTAACCACCTCGGCATAAATAGCCTCGGTTGACTAACCACCTCGGCACAAATAGCCTCGGTTGTCTAACCACCTCGGCACAAATAGCCTCGGTTGACTTTGACCATGCACACATGGAGCCCAAGTGGGATTGGGGCGTAACAGAGGTAATGTAATAATGATTAACAGATAGAATTAGTATGTAAACTCAAAAAATAAATTAACAATACAATTCATAAAATTAATCACTTAACAAATTTTCACGGGAGCAGTAACCTACATGCACCTCGACGAGGATTCTCGTCACCACCACCACCACCACCACCACAACCACATTAGCCATGGTAATCACTCTTAACCTCTAACATCAAAGAGAAAATGGTATCTTATATTTAATTTTGGTACACCCACAAAACCCAAGACAACCTTGACACCATTTTATTCTTCGATAAGGAAAGAAAATGGCAGATGGATAAGATTAATTAAATGATTAATTCCAAGAAATGAAATTAAAATATAAAAAATGGTTAAATACTGTTGATTATTTTCATTCTTAGAAGTCATACTTGATTCCCTAGTTCAAATATTATTTATTTTTTATTTTTTATTCAACACACCATCACATCTTCAGTGTGGTTGTCAAGCCTCCATCAAAAAAGGATGTGAGAGTTCGAATACCCCAACCATATATAAATAGTTTATAAAAAATACATGGGAGGGGAGTATAAAACCTGACCTCCAATCATAAAAACTAAAGCAAACAAACAAATGAATAAATAATAAAGTAATAAATAATGATGTACTACTTCCTAAACAAATAGTCCTAAAGAATTCTATAGACCCATAAATGTAGGAAGCCCATATCTATCAATTTGAACTAAATTGCGGTAACGTCGCAGTAAGTCTTGAGCGTTGTACTCAAAATAGCAACGACGATCCCAACCCTCTGAAGAAAGTAAGTTAGCCACCTAGTTGCCCTCGCGATAAATATGAGAAATAATATCACAGTCGAAGGCAAAGAGATGTATGATGTGGCGAAGAGTGGCCTAAATAGACTTCTGGTGATGCAATGAATGGCCAAAGTATAGTCAGACTCAATCCATAAATCTGAGAGAACAATCCTCTGAGCAAGAATGATACCATCAAGAATAGCCCTGAACTCGGCCTCTAGAATAGGGCACTAGCCATATGAAGAGAAGAAGGTGCGAACACACTAACTTGATGAATACCTAATAATCCCCCATCCATTCGCAAATCCATCTTTGACTCATCCACCAGTATTGACCTTGTAAGATCCTATTAGTGGAGTACGCCAATAAACCAAAACAGGGAGAAGAAGGGACGAAGTAGTAAGAGAGATATAAAAAAGAGGAGCAATATGCATATCCACTCGTCAATGAATAAACCAAAATAAATGGCATGTATGTAGTAGGGAGATAGTATGGTATACTCTCCAGATAATCCGTCTCGGCTCTATAGAGATATCCTGGTACTTCGCATCAGTCCTTGCAGTCCAAATAAACTAGAGAATCAAAAGAGGAATGATCGTGCGAATATGACCCTGTCTGACAAACTGACCTGAGAAACGCCAAGACTTGAAGCGATACTGAAAACCCTCTATCGGTCGAAGGGTTATATGAAAAATGTCAAAAATATGGCACCAAACTTGGTCGGTAATATAGCTGTCAATAACTAAATGCTGAATAGTCTCAATAGCCGGGAAACACTGACAACGAGAAGCCATATGACTTCCAATCTGCCTCTGAATCACAACATCAACTAGGATACGACCCTGTCATAGTCTCTAGCAGAAGAAAGAGACAGTCATCGGGATAATAGAACTCCAAATCATGATGTATACAACCTAAATAGTATGCTCCATGTAAACTAGCTGCCATGTAGACTTGGTAGCAAATCTACCATCTGAAGTATTTTTCCACTTAATATGATCGTGTACCTCAGCAGTGATAGAGATACTCTCTATCTGCTCAGCAATAATATATGCTACTAGCTGAAGAAGTCGGTTAATGTTCCATCTAGTACAACTAGTTGCAATAAATTGTCACCCAATATTAGTGACAATCTTGGAGTTGATATTCTTGGAATAAACGATTAGTAATTCAATTTGTTGGTTTTAAAGGTGTAGTAATTTAAACGTAACAAGAACATATCAAAAGAAATACGGCGAAAACAAAATAAGAACACAAGTGTTTTATGTCCAGAGGGGCAGGGTTCACTCACCTACTTGGCTACTTTCCGTTAGAACTCCACTTTCATGGATACGATTTCAGTGCATTAAAGATCTCCAAGATTCAACAGATTACAAGGATTCGCAGAACAAAAGTATCACAGAGATATAACACGAATTACACTACAAGGGTCAATCAATAATTGACCTTTGAAAGTAAACCCTTAAAATCTTACTAATATAAGGAAACAACTTATCACTCTTTAGATAGAACAAATCAGAAGAGAAAGAGAGAGGAGGAGAATCAGAAAGGCACATCCAAGAGAAAATGGAGAGATGAAAAATTAGAATAGGTCTGAACAGTGACAAAAAATGACTTACGTTAAATAGTCCAAACCAACGATTCATATTGAATCCCTAAATGAACTTCTCGAATTTACTCTGTAATAAAAGTCCGTGTTTTACAAGTACGATTTCACCATTTTGGAGTCAGCAACTTATAACATGGATCAACAAAAACTAACAATCTCCACCTTGATCCAAGGTCCATATATCTTGTCTGATTATTCTAATCCAATTTCACTTTATCCGTATTTGTTTCATTGTTTCTTGTACCGAAAATAAAACACTAAGTTAGTAACAGTCCTCAACATTTAATTAATCAAAAAATTGGAACTTAACTAATCTGTATCCAAATTCAACAGACTTAAATAGTTTTTAAACTTGCTTAATTTTACAACCTTAGTTTCCATGTCTGCTGAATTATATTGTGAAGGGATTTTATTCAGTTTAACTTAGTCTTTAGATACAATATCTCTTATAAAATGTAACTTTACATCAACATGTTTGTTCTTTCTTGGTAAACTAGATTTTTACACAATTGAATTGCAAATTGACTATCAGAAAAAATAGTTCAAAGTTTAAAGGCATACCCTAACTCATTTAAAAAATCTTTCAATCACGGAGCTTCTTTGATTGCCTCTGTAATAGCAATGTACTCTGATTCTATAGTAGAGAAAGCTACCACATGTTATAGCTTAGATTACACAAGTGTCACACATAGTAAAAACAAAAGAAGTAACTAATTTTCTATTGTTCATGTCACTGGCATAGTCAGCATCAACATAGCTTTTCAATTTTACACCTCACTACAATGTTTGGAAGTTAAACCCACATTAGAATAACCTTTAAGGTACCTTAACAACCATTTCAAAGCATCCCAATGTGTTGGACCTAGGTTTGCCATATATCTACTCAACACACTAATAGCATAAGCCACATCAGTCTTAGTGTAAACCATATCATACATCAATGATCTAACAGCATTAGAATAGGGCACTTTGTTCATTTGATCAATTTCAGTTTGTAATTTTGGACAATCATCTTTACTTATCACAAAATGATTTACAAGAGGAATGCTAGATGACTTAGCATTAGACATTGAAAACTTATCAAGAACTTTTAAGACATAAGGAGTTTGAGTTAACTTTAAAATGACATTATTTATTCTCTAACAATTTTCACACCCAGAATCCTTTTATCTTTACCTATTTCTTTCATATCAAACTCAGAAAACAATTCAGACTTTAACTGAATTATTAACTTCAAGCAAGAACTAATAGGTAACATGTCATCCACATATAAAAGAAGATACATACAGTCTTTACCATTTTATTTCAAATTTAAAATATAGACAATGATCATATTCACTTCTATGAAAATTTAAAGACAACACAAATGCATCAAATCTTATATACTTTTGCATTGGAGATTGTTGCAAACCATACAGAGATTTCTTTAATAAACACACATAATTAGATTTATTATTATCAACAAAACCAATGAGTGATTCATATAAATGTTTTTTACTAATTCACCATGCAAAAAAGTAGTTTTCACATCAAGTTGTTCAATTTCATAGTTAAAATGTGCAACTAATGCTAGAATCAATCTTATTATGGTATACTTTGCAGTAGGTGAAAAAATTTCAGTATAATCAACACCTTCTTTTTGAGTAAATCCTTTTCCCACTAGTCTGGCTCTGAATTAAATTTGTTCTGAATTTGAAATTCTCTCTTTTACTTTGTAAATCCTCTTACAATTAACAATTGCCTTATCTTTAAGTTTTGAAACAAGATCCCCTAAGTCTGGTTTTTCTTTAAAGAAGGCATTTCCTCAAACATTGCTTCTTTCCACTTTTGAAAATGCTTACTGCTCATTGTCTCTTCAAAAGATTTAGGTTCTTTTGACAAAAAGGTCTTGATAACTCAAACAAGCAAAATAATTTTTTCTTCAAAGCCCAATCTTTGAGGTTTCCTAATTGTTCTTCTCTCTCTATCTCTAGCCAACTGATAATTCCTAATATTATCATTGCTTGGGACATTTTCTTCTATAATATCTATTACAGGTTCCAAATAACTTTCAATAGATTCTCCACCATCTGTTTCTTCATTTCAACCTGAGTAGATGGAGTATTATTGGTTTTATTTCCAATAACAGGATTCAAGAAGAATTCTTCATACTCTTCTTCTTGGTTTTCTTTTCCTGATTTTGCAATTTTACGAGGCATATCTGATTCATTAAAAGTTACATCCTTACTGATTATAACTTTGACTCCACCTTGACTTCTAGCCCACAATCTATAACCTTTAACCCCCTAAGGATATCCCAGAAACACACATTTTTGAGTTGTAGGATCTAACTTTCCCTCAATTTGGTGAGAATAAGTAACACAACCAAAGATTCTTAAGTAAGTATAATCAAGTGGAGTATAACACCACTTTTCTGCAGGTGTCAAATCATTTGAAGTAGAAGTAGGAGTCAAATTCACACTGTAACATGCGGTCATAACAGCTCTACGCCAAAAACTTTTTGGCAAACTTGAAATTATCATCATACATCTTACTTTATCTAATAAAGTTTTATTCATTCTTTCAGCAACTCCATTTTTGGGGAGTTTATGGAACATTCATATGTCTCAAAATACCATGCAATTTACAGAAATCATCAAATTCAAAGTTACAGAATTCTAGGCCATTATCAATTCTTAAAGCTTTTACTTTCTTTCCAGTTTGGTTTTCAACAAGGATTTTCCACTGTTTAAACTTTTCAAAAGTCTCATATTTTTGTTTTAGTATGAAAATCCAAAATTTTCTTGAATAACATCAATAATGGAAAGAAAATAAACATTTGCACCCATAGAGGGTATGCGTGAAGGACCCCATAAGTCTGAGTCTGAAACATTTGTAATCAAGTACAATATCAGATTTATGATTTTTAATTTTAAATTGCACTTTATGATGCTTTCCCAAAATACAAGTTTCACAAAAAGACAAGTCTGAAACTATGTCTTTTCCAAAAACACCTATTTGGTTTAAAAAGTTCAAGGCTTTTATTAGTAACATGGGCTAGTCTATTATGCCATTTAAAAGCGTGATCTTGATTTGAGACAGTGATCAAGGCAGAGTTTAGATGTGGTATAGCAGTTTCTTTAACTATAAAAATTTTATTTTGTTTTACACTCTTGAAGGTAACTAAAGACCCTTTAGAAACTTTTAACATGCCACTTTCAATTCTTATAGATAAATTTTCACCATCAAGCACACTTAAAGAGATCATGTTTGTTTTCATATCAGGGACATATCTCACATATTCAAAAGTACAAACATAATCATTTTTAAATTTTAGAGACACATTCCCATTACCAAAAAAATTATTTGTAATATCATTACCCATTGTCACTGAACCCAACTCTTTTTCAAGCAAATTTGAAAACCAATTTTTATTTGAAGTCATGTGGAAAGAACATCTAGAATCCAGCATCCATTCTTGATCAGAAATAAAATTTTGAGACAAATTTGCTTAAAATTTTTCAAAATTTTGATTTATGACTACATAAACTTTAGCAAAATCAGAATCTAAAGAAGAAGCCACATTTGCTTATTCTTTTCCATTTTCCTTTTGTTCATTCTTTATTTTATAGTAATTTTTGATGAAATGTCATAATTTTTGATGAAATTTCTCATAATTTCTCTAGATTTAGATCTAGACATGCCACTGTTTTTCTTTTTATTTCTATTTTGACCATTTCTATTTTGTCTAAAATTAGATCTGCCCCTCACATGTAATCCTTCACCTTTTACATAATCTGAATATTTCTGATGAATTTCAAGACTTTTTGTTTGTAAGAAAATTCATTACAATTTTAGAAGATAAAGAGTTTTTTCCATACTCAATAACATTTCTAACATCTTTAAAGGTTTCAGGCAGGGAATTTAAAAAAAATAATAGCTTGATGTTCCTCTGAAATTTTTTCACCACAACTGCTTAAATTTTGGCTTAATTTTGAGAAATTGTCAAGATTAGTTTCAAGTTCTATAGAAGGATCCATCTTAAAACTAAATAATTTCTTTAGCAAATAAATTTTGTTGGGGAGAAATTTAGTGTGATATAGAGTTTCAAATTTGGTCCAAATAATGGGAGTGGTTATGCAATTTGTTACTTTTCTCATTACACTGTCAGCTAAATACAAAATTATGGCACTGTGGGCTAATTCATTAGATTCTTTAACTTGAACAGAATTCATATCCTTTGGAAAATAGCCGTCAATGGCTTTAGACAGTTTTTGCTAAATTAAATGACCCATCATTTTTTGTTGCCAAATAGAAAAGTCTCTCCACCCATCAAACATTTTAAGATCAAATTTACTAGTCCCCATTTTTCACATATAGACAAGTGGATTTAGAAAAGGAAAAGGACCACAAAGTTTTTTAAATGAAAAAAAAATCCTTTTAGAAAAGAAAAAACCACCAGAGGACAAAGTAATTTGCACAAACTTAATACCAACTTTCAACAAGTTAAAATAGGCAAAACAAGAATGAATATACAGAATAACCAAATATTTTTATGGTCATAGGAGATAGATATACACTGATCAGTTATTCCCAGGATTCTGTGAGACTCTTGTTCTCAGGTCAAGGGTTTCAACAAATTAGGACTCTGTGTGGTTGGGTTAAACACAAATTAATAGAAAAAACAGGTTTTATGAGTTACAAATATCACAAAGACTACAAAAGAGAAAAAAAAAGAAGCAAGAACACTTAATACAAGGCTCTAGATCAAACTATAATCACACACTTAGTCAGATTATTTCACATATCCATCCTAAACATGATTTTCACACAATTTTATGCTCAAAACATAGAAGGATGAATATATTTCACCTGCAAACACCTAGTGTTCGTTAGATGCAACTCCAAAAAACAAGCCGCCTTTATTTCAGGTGATAATGTCCCTAAGGTTTGCAATTTTTACCTAGGAACATTTATGTGCAATTTTCGCTAGGGATTTTGTTTTCTGCCCTAAGATCCATTAACGAAACAAGCTTCCATGTTCAAGAAATTACTTCTTGGTCTCAAATCCAAAGATTTCAAAGGTTAACCAACAATAACAAGCTCTGATACCACTTACTGGTTTTAAAGGCGTAGTAATTTAAACTTAACAAGAACAGATCAAAAGAAATACGGCTAAAACAGAAGAAGAACACAAGAGTATTATGCCCAGAAAGGTCGGGTTTACCTAACCATTTGGCTACTTTTCGTTGAATCTCCACTTTCATGAATACGGCTGCAGTGCATTAAAGATTTCCAAGATTCAACAAGTTACAAGGATTTATAGAACACAAATATCACAGAGATACAACACGAATTACACCATGAGAGTCAATCAATAATTGACATCTGAGAGTAAACCCTGAAACTCTCACAAAGAGAAGGAAAGCATTTACAACTCTTTAGATATAACAAATCAGAAGAAAGAGACAGATGAGAATCAGAAAGGTGCAACCAAGAGAAAATGGAGAGATGAAGAATCATATTAGGTTTGAACAATGACCAAAGGACTTGCCTTAAATAGTCCAAACCTACGATCTAGATTGAATCTCTAAAATGAACGTCTTAGATTTACTTGATAATAAAAGCACATTTTTGACAAGTACGACTTCACTATTATGGAGTCAGCAACTTATAACATGGATCAACAAAAACTAACCCAATTCATTGGAAGTGGGCATTTCATTCATGAAGTAATCAAATAATCAATCTAAAAAAAGGCAGAAACCTGTTTTGGCTTAAAATAGTTTTCTACAAAAGGCAGAAAACTTGTTGAGACATTATGAGTTTTGTCAATAAACTCATCATGAATGTAAACTGTTCTAGCTTAAAATAGAAAACTTTTCCATAAAAATGTAAAACTTTTCCAAATAAACAAAATGCTCTAATTAGTAAAACAGGAACTTCTCCAAATTGTTCTGGATTTAAACTCATCAGGGATTTAAGAAGATCAGAAAAGTTATCTTCAAAAGTAAAACATTGATTAAAACATAAAAAAATAAAAATTGCAAACTCAACATTGTCAACAGTATAAGAAACGGGTATAAAAAAATTAAAAATTATAAACTCAACCTTGTAGAAAATTTCTGAAGCATAAAAAACTTTATGTAAGAATAAGAATAGAAAACCTTTGACCATAAATTCATAATAGCGCAACTTCTATGATGTCCATGGCCACGATAAAGCACACATCGAAAAAATGAAGAAAGATCATATGGCTTGAATTTAAAAATGAAAATTGAAGAAATGCAACACTTTAAAATCTCAAGGACAGAACTTTCATTCATCTTAGAATTCCAGCTCGATAGCATGAAGGGCTTGACAATTCATTCTATAGATAGGAAAACGTATCAAGGAACTAATACTCAATCATCCAAAACTAAATTCAATTCTATTAATCTTATCCCCGCTCTTTGGTGTTGTTATCACCCAAATTTGTTAAGTCTTCCACATCAGCAAAAGGGCCCCGAAGAAGGCCTTCTTTGCCCTCGTCGCCACCGTACATGGCGGCCAAGGTCCTCACCAAAACAAAGCCCATGAAAGGCTTCGCCAGTTATCACAAGCCTAATCCCTCCATCGAAGACACTCATACCCCCACGACATCGCCTAGGCAATCTGATATTCTAGAACTACCAAAAAGATATTTGAAGAAAGATTGTGTTTGATTGTTATACAAACTCCCACAAGAAAATCATAACTCAGTCTAATAAAATCAGCAATGCAATATTAGAGATTGAAAAGAATTAGGCAACACAATATTGGAGATATACTTAGATTAGGACTAAAATCTAGGAGATTGCATTCACACTCAATTATCTATTATCCTATAAGGAAAGAGAATCTCATCAAATAACTAATTGATTACTTCACTAAATCAATTAGAACTCTTCCTATAAATACAAGATCCCTCATAATTCCAAGGTACAGATTATTCTTTACCTTTAAACTTTGCTCAAATTTTTTTCTACATGTCTCTCCCACACCAAAATACTCTCATCATACACTTTGCACCAGTAGTTGACTTGATCGTCAGAGTACCAACAATCATCGACCCCTTTTTCTTTGGTGATTTTAGTGTCTAACGATTTTCCAAGTGTGTAGATAATATACAGGCGAGCAGAGGATTGGTCGGATATATGTTTACACGTGGGTAGTACGGATTTCAAAGTCAACTTATTGGTGCCGTCTATAAGAATTGAAAATATGTTACACAACCAAAAAAATTTGTGGTAAAACATGTTTTCTACTGGAAAAGGCATGGTAACAGATAATTCTTGAGATGAAATTGAGTCCCACTACACATATTAGTGACAGGAAAGCATTCCAGATCTCTAGAATGTATCTTGTCGTTAGAGAAGAAGACAACAACAAAGACGGATGACTGATCAAGACATCCTAGACCTAAAAAAAGAAAACGCCTGAATAAGGATTGTGATCGAGCGATTAGGAAATCAATCTACCAGTCAGGGAACAAGTGTGACCATGATTAGCGAAGCACTTGGAGGTCTGGCCCAATAGATAGTCATTGATCTCAGGATTATCCACCAATGCCAGATGGACGAAACCCTCAAAAGTAGAATCCAAGGCCCTCGCATGATAACCAACAGGAAAAACATTTCTCGTTATGAGGAAACAAGCCCACTATATATATCAGTGTATTTAATAGGTTGGGAGCCGGATCCTCTGTTGTACTATCCCAATCGTTGAGTAGTCGGTGCAATGAGCATAGCGAGGCTTGTCCAGATAAGGATTCCAAAGCTTTGGATGTTGTTGAAAAATTATGTGTCATATTTTTCACCTTTTATATTGGCTCACTTAATTAATATTAATGATTTTTAATGTTAAAAGAACAGGTCAAAGTTTTCGTTTTTGACTGGTCTAGATAACGCCTGTTCTGACTTACTGCACTAATAAGCAGATTATTTTTCCAGATCAGTAAAGCTGTTTTTTAATTCTGTTTACATACACGATATATTCTATCTCATGGATATTATTAACACCTTATTTTGTAGGTTAAAGAATATTTTCTTATTCTCTTAGATTTGTTTAGGAAGAAAATATTTAGTTTCCTAAATTTATTCCTTCTACAAATCTATGAATATCTTTCTATATATTCTTTCTTACTAATTGTCTTATCATTCTTGTTACAGATTTTTAGGTAAGAAATAATTCCTAATTTGATTTCTATTTTAACTATAAGTAAGAGTAGAAATCTAAAAGGAAAAAAAAAAGCTTTGAAATATATTTTTTGCTCTTGTTTCTCCAAGCATAAATCGGCCGAATTCATTAGTGGAAAAACAAGACTAGATGCTTCATTGATTCAACTTCAAAGCAAAAACGTTTTCTTCAAACTCATTGAAGAATCAAAAACTAATTGGTGCTCGACGAAAAATTCCATATCTTGTTCAAGCCACTTGGCGTGAAGTTAAGAACGGGGGTTCTTAATCCAAGTGGTGGTTGCGGTCAAGTACAATAGGAAAGTGGTGATAAAGTCAAGACCGATGAGTTTGATTTCACTTCATCAACAAGTCAGAAGAAGAAGTATCAAAAGGGGTTGATCTGTTTTTTTTATTGTTATTTTGTTAATTTTGCGAAATTACAAAAATTGATACTATTGTATTTTTGAATAAGATTATTAGTGGATTGTTTTTACCCATGGCTTGGGGGCCCATGGATATTTTCCTTCGGGGTTTACCACGTTACATCTTGTGTTCATATTTAACTGTTTAAATTCTACACTTAATAAGATTAGGTAAACAAACACTGTTGTGCGAGTCAGAATTGTTCTCTATATCACTTGCAAGTTCTGACTGCGTTCTGTCCACTGCTAGTTTATTTAAGATTAAACTTACTTTTAATTTAATTAATCTAGGTTTTAAAACTTTCAATTGGTATCAGAGTGGGTACACTTTTTAAATGCAATCCAAAGAAACCTAGATATGGATGGAGCTCTGTTTAGACCACCTATTTTAGATGGTACTAATTATGCCTATTGAAAAATTAGGATTTAAGTTTATATTCAATCCCTTGATCAAAAAGCTTGGAACTCTATTGTCCATAGCTATAAAACTCCCACCGTTATTGAAAATGGTGTAGAATAAGAGAAAAAGACAGACGAGTGGGCTACAACTGATTTTAATTATACTAATTGGAATTCCAAAGCTTTAAATGCCATATTCTCCTTCATAGACTTTAATCAATTTCGTTTAATGTCTACTTGTCAGGTTGCAAAAGATGCTTGGGATATCTTACGAATTGCTCACGAAGGAACCACTATGGTCAAGTCATCCAAGATTCAAATTCTTACTCTAGAGTTTGAACAACTAACCATGAGAGATGATGAACAATTCAAGGACTTCTAAGAAAAACTCAGTTACTCTCAGTAGCCATCTTCAGGCTTTGGGCCACTTTGCTCTCTGCCTTCCACACATCCTCGGTGATGACCTTCAGCTATGTTTTCAAAATAGCTTTGGCCAAATCCAAGGTCTCCACCTTAGACTGCAAAGTCTATTCTTAGAACCCAATTTTGTGTTCATTGAACTCATTACCTTGAGGTCTTCGGCAAGCTTCTTGGCTTTTTCAAGTTTTCCATCAAAGCCGGTAAGAACGCTGAAGAGCTCGTTGATTAGGACGAAGCCACGAACAGTGTTCTTTGTCACCATCGTCATTAGCTCTGACAACGAGGCTTACTCGGTGGCCCTTTTCCATAAGGACGACCAAAACTTATACAAACATGCTACCACCTCACTGACGGGAGAAGACAACATCTCCAACACAATAGGATCAAGCTTCTCCTTACAGGATGTGATGTTTGTACAATTGGCCCCCTCAACTCTTTTTTTTTTTGCGAGAGGGAAGCATTAGGACTCTTTGGATGCCAGCCTCCTCCGTGTGCCTCGCACGATGGGCATCTTGCACTATGCCCTCACCAGACGAGGTAGCGCTTTCTTTTTCTTCGCCCCATCCTCTGTCTCCTCAATTGCGACCTCATTCCTCTTGTCTAGATAAGAGGGATGTATAGAGGGTGGAAAAGGCTCACTCGAAGAGGAGTGAGGAGCTGGTGATACATGATGAACAGAGAATGCAGTCAGGGTAGGAAACACTGATTAAAAAAGAATTTCCTTATGCACATATCCAAAGGTCGAAGATGGAGCAACTCCCTCGGTGCTTTCCTCATCTTCCTCTAACGAGAATGAAGGAATATTGTTGAAGGCATACTTCGTTGTAAGGTGCAAACAAGAGACTAGTTACAACTTGACGCAGAGATAACACAAAACCGAGAACAATGAATCACACTTACCTATCAGACCGTAACGTATCAAGTAATTGTTATCTTTGGGAAAGTTATTCAAACATTTGAACTCGCTTCTTAGACCCATAATCTTAGCCCAAATTGCCCTCAGCGAAGACTACTCTCTCCTAGGTATGTGTGGTTTTCCACAAACTACAAATAACAAGAAAAATGAGTAAGTCAGGTTCAGGAATTGAAAAAAACGATGGTACCTACACTCACTGATTCTCCCAAAGTGGCGAGGGACAGATACTTCTGGTCGAGTTCCTCTGGTAGAAATTTCCAGTTTCGACCAGTGAAGAAGAATAAATCTTTCCACCGAAGAACCTTATTGGGATTGTTCGTCAATGTTCTCCATCTCTGTCCCAGCCTCAGGGACATGTTGTACCACCCCGCGAGTGACATGGGTGTAAATTGTTTCAAATGCCTTTGCTCGTATTTTCCTTTCGGCCTTTGTAATCCTCTACAAAAAAAAGGTTGCAACCATCTGTTCCCAACCATCCAGGATAGTCTTGGTCGGAGATAAGTTAAAATCACATAGCACCTAATGAAAGAAGTGGTATAGGGACAACCGTAGACCTTACTACATCGTGGGATCACAAATTGCTACGAAGCCCTCTAGAGGATCGTCAGCTCTCTCATGGGCAAAGGAGACACGAAGACGAACCATCTAAAAAATATCATATGCTAATCTTAACATCTCCAGATCTACCTCATTGAACCAATTCTGAATCAGGGTTTCCGACTATGCCGAAGATGTTAACTCCTCGTTCAGTTGATGAGAAGCCAGAGCATTCCTTTGATGCAACGAAGCTCTCATGGTCAAAGGCGCTCTTCCCTTAGACTTTTTCCTCGCCTGTTGTTTATCCATAGTTTTCGTCTTCAATGACACTCTTCCATGTGCCCCACTGGTAGAAACGGCACTAAAATAAGCAATCGTGGGCCTCATCAATATATCTTCATCGTGATCAGGCGAAGTCATGGCCTCGCCCATTATTTTGGAATACCTAGGAAGATCCTCTCAAAGATTATAGGAGTCATCACCTTCTGAACTCATCCTTCTTAACCAGTCTGTAACAGTCTGTAACAATGGAGACTCAAGAAAACACACAACTAGTGATAGAGCAACAACTGCAGTGATGAGAAAATGACAAAAGACAACCAGAAGAAACCCAACAACACTCAAAGAAGAGCAAAAAGAAAAAAAAAAAAAACTCTCAAACTTTACCTAAGCAAATGAACTTGTGTTGAGAAACCTTGCCTAAAACCTGAAAAAATAACTATAAGCTTCACTAGAATCCTCTATGCACTTGAGAATGAAGAGTATCGATAAAGAAAAAAATGGAGAGGGGGCTTGGGTTTATATAGGCAAAGGCCCTCACCCCCCAATTCGTTGATTGGAAGGCATGCAATCTGGACCGTTGATAGGAAAGACATGTGGCACACCAAAGTAAATGGTGGGAATTTGAAAAGATCCAAAATCAATCAATAAGGGACGGACGGATACTACGCTTGCCCCCACATCGCAAAAAACACAACTACAATGATGTAGCTACAGTCTCAAGCCACGAAACACACGTCCTATCATTACGTGATGTCAAATTTCAATTAACTCGCAAGTGTACGAATCTATTAGAATATAGATAAGTAAAAACGAGGTCGATCCCATAGATACTGCTATGAGGAAGGTGTAATTTAATCCAAATTAACGGTTATTCTAGGCTAGTTGAATTCAAAAGAGTTTTATTGAAAGAATTTAATTTAAAAGACTAAAGAAATATGATAAAAAGATGAATTGATAATTCAAGATGTGTAAAGCACCAAGGTTTCAGAATCCACCATTGTCTAACTTAGCAATCATCCAATCATTCATTAATTCCCAAGAAAAACACATACGATAACCCGAAATCAATCTGTCGAAGAAGATCTAATTTAGGCTCCTCTTATGCTTCAAACGTAAATTAATTAAGCATTTTTCATATCAAATTCCATTGAAAGAAAACAAAGAATCAAAGATTACCTAAGCATTCAATGTATCCCAATACGAATAAAGAATAATGAAGAATCAAAAGAAATTCATAGAACAATTCAATCACCAAGCATGAATTAATTAAACCAATAACTAACTATAAAAAATACATGATATTTAAGATGAAAGAAATTATATTTAATTAATCGAATTAAGAACAAGCCATGAACGTTAAAGCTCTTAAGAAGGAATTAACCGAATAATTAAATAATCACTTAATCAAAACAAGGTTTCATCGTCTACCTTGGTTAAGGAAAATTAGAAGAACATAATTAAACTAGAAAAACAATAATTGGTAAAACCCGGCATGGATTGAGGGAGAAGAAATCTTCGAAGAAGTCTTCATAGTCCAGGAGGTCTTGTTTTCTTGTTCTCTTCCGTCTTCTCTAGATTGTTTCTCCAAAAATCCAACCTTTGTTATGAGAATATATCTCATATTTATACTACCTTAATTGTGCCCCAAAATATCTCAAAAGAATACAAAATTCGTGGGTCAAACGTTACCTATCGAAATTAGGGCTAAAAAAGGAAAGACAATAAGAATTAAAAACGCAGACAAAAAATTGCACTGGGAGATCGCCCAGTGCTTTCCCGGGCGATCGCCCAGGTAGCTCATTTAGCTTCTGCTTCTGGCTCCTCTTGCTGGGCGTTTACCCAGCATTAAGCCGGGCGATCGCCCGGCTTGTTATTTTTGAGTGTTTGCAGCTTGGTCTTTTTTGTTTCAACGGTAGCTACTTTGGTCCTCCAACTTTGGGTCTTGGTTATTTCAGTCCCCCATCTTTTCATAATATCTCATTTGGTCCTTCAACTTTGTATAATCTCTAATTTGGTCCCTCAAGTTTGGGTTGAGTGCAATTGAGTCCTCGAACTTATGAGATATCTTCTAAGTCATTGCTCTTTTCGCCCAAACTTCTCCAATTGTTCACCAACAAGTCCAAAACTGAAATAAAACAATAATAAACTAGATTAAGTAGAAAAGCAACTATATGACGACATAAATGATTAATTAAAAGGCCAAAATAAGTGCATAAAACGCACTTATCAAATACCCCCAAACTAAACCTTTGTTTGTCCTCGAACAAAAACAAAACTAAAGTATAAATTTAAACTAAGCTAATAGAATCAACGAAAAATTAGTCAATGCTAAATTCCTTACTATAAGCCTCAAGTTCAGAATAAAGCAACACTATTAGAAGGATATCAAACAACAGCACAAAAATTTTCACTTATCCGATGCTTGACCTTGTGTGAGTGTTTGAATAGCCAAAAATTAAACTTTTACATGCATTAGACCATGACCAATATTGTGTTGTTGATATGTTAGCAATCCCGAACCCTTTGTAGTCATTTATTCCTTACACCTCTCGTAAGTTATCACACTTCTAAAGCTTTTCTCTCAAATTCCAAGGTGTTCTAGCGAAATTGGTTGCGATTGATCATTACAATGCTCTTTCTTTTCAACAAAAGTGGTAAAACTTAGCACTTGCATTCTGAGAATTAAGATGGTTAGAGATTTCTAAATTCTCATCTTCAGTCTCTAAAGTTCTAATCTAGCAATCCTTCCTGAGCACTTCTACTTTTTTTTTTATTTATTCAACTCCTGTTAGCAGTCTTACATCCTGTGCAATACTTCTCTTTCACTAGCTTTCTGTGTGACCCTTGTAGCGAGCTTTGGGTCGATGACTCCCAAGTCAGATGACCATAGGGCACCAAGTTTGAAAATACCCTAGCAGACTTAATTGCTCGAGTCTCACAGGCTAATAGAGAAGTGAAGATGTAAATTTATAAATGTCGATCTCTTTTCTTTTTCTTGTTTGATAAATAGGACTCATGTAACGAGTTTTGGGCCGATGACTCCCAAGTCAGATAACCATAGGGTACCAAGTTTGAAGATACCCTAACAGGCTTAATTGCTCGAGTCAGATATTTCATTTAAATGTATCAGCTGCGAGTAGTGTTCAGTTTAGATTCATTGACTATAACCTATTCAACCAAAGATGAGATCCAGAAAACCCAAACCATCAAAAGTCTTAGAACAAAAGTAGTAACTTTAACACCCCCAAACTGTTCTCAAAACAGTTTAGTCACTAGCTCTAAGAATGTAGGAACGAAATTTTTTTATCATGATACTCAGTCAATAATATCAACACAAACACTCAAGTCATGTCTCCAATAAACGATGAGTCAATAGTGGCTATGTGCTTCCTTAATCAGGTCTAACATGGATAAGTGTACAGATAAAAGAACAAGTTCAAGTGTTGTCTAATAGTCTACTAAAAATGTGCTCAATTTTGAACAGAAATCATCATTGGCGGTAGGATATTCAACAGCAACTAGACAAATAAACAACAAATTTTTTTTTTCTTTCAAAAAGTATTTCAGTTATATAGACAAGAGTGATAAGCAAATCAGAAGGACTTAAGTAACATGATACTTTATAACCCACCCCCAAACAAAAACCTTACATTGTCCTCAATGTAAGAATAACTTAAAGCAAAGAGTAGGAGGGAAAAGAACAGTTACTCTCCAGAGCGAAATGTGGAGAAGAGGAATCCGGCTGGCTGAATGACGTGGAACACCTTGGGCACCTCAGGATCAGTTGGACAACAGTAGTCCTAAAAGAAAAATAGAGAAAACAACAAACAAAAAACAAAAACAAATTTTTTTTTTTTTTCAAAAGCACGATTTTAAGAGGGAAGGGTAGGATTACCCAAATCAATTTCTTCCTCCCCCTCACGAGAGTGAAACTCCAAGTATGGTTTTAAACGTTGGCCATTAACTTTAAAAATATCACCATTTTTTGGGTTTTCAACCTCAACAGCTCCATGGGGATAAATAATGCGAACAAGAAAAGGACCTGGCCATCTGGAACGTAGTTTACCTGGAAATAAATGCAGGGGAGAATTATATAAGAGTACTTTCTGACCTGGATTGAATGATTTTCTGACTATGTGCTTGTCATGAAAGACCTTCATTCTGTGCTTGTAAATTTTAGCATTCTCATAAGCATCGTGTCGAATTTCTTCAAGTTCGGCTACCTACAATTTCCCTGTTGACCCTGCTTCCTGCATATCAAAATTGAATTTCTTAATGGCCCAATAAGCACGATGTTCTAACTCAACCAGAAGGTGACAGGCTTTCCCATACACCAATCTATAAGGGGACATGCCAATGGGTGTTTTAAAAGCTGTCATATATGCCCACAATGCATCAGTGAGTCGTAGAGACCAATCTTTCCTATCAGGGCGAACTGTTTTCTCAAAAATATACTTTATTTCTCGATTTGAGACCTCATCCTGACCAGTAGTTTGTGGATGATATGGGGTGGCAACCTTATGTGTGATGGAGTATTTTGCTAGAAGGGTTTGAAAATGTTTATTGCAAAAGTGAGATCCCCCATCACTGATAATGGCTCGTGGAGTGCCAAAGCGAGAGAAAATATTGCTTTTCAAAAATGCCACTATGCTTTTGTGATCATTAGTCTTACAAGGAATTGCCTCAACTCACTTGGAAACATAATCGACACCCACTAATATGTAAAGATACCCAAAAGACGGAGGAAAAGGTCCCATGAAATCAATCCCCCAGACATCAAAAATTTCAACTACGAGAATAGGATTAAGCGGCATCATGTTTCTTTTTGAAATGCTTCCCATGCGTTGACACTTATCACATGAAGAACAAAAAATATGAGTGTCACGAAAGAGAGTAGGCCAATAAAAACCACATTGTAAAATTTTAGCAGTAGTCTTTTTAGCACTGAAGTGGCCTCCACAAGCTTGGTCATGACAAAAGGAGAGAACACTGTTGAATTCACTTTCTGGGACACATCTCCTTATAATTTGATCAGCACAATATTTAAACAAATAAGGATCGTCCCAAAAGAATTTCCTCACTTCAGCTAGGAACTTAGTTCTATCCTGTTTAGTCCAATGTTCTGGAATTTTGCCTGTAACAAGATAATTAACAATATCAGCAAACCAAGGCACAACATCAATATTCATGAGTTGTTCATCTGGAAACAACTCATTTAATGGTAGTTTATCCTGCGCAGAGTCAAGCACAATTCAAGATAAATGGTCAGCAACAACATTTTCAGAACCCTTTTTGTCCCTAAATTCAATATCAAATTCTTGCAAAAGCAAGACCCACCTAATCAATCTTGGTTTAGCATCTTTCTTAGTGAGAAGATATTTGAGGGCAGCATGGTTAGAAAAGATAATTACTTTACACCCTACAAGATAGGATCGAAATTTATCTAATGCAAATACAACTGCTAGCATTTCTTTCTCTGTAGTAGAATAATTCAATTGTGCATCATTAAAAGTTCTACTAACATAGTAAATAATAGAAGGCAATCGATCTAATCTCTGTCCTAAAACTGTGCCTATAGCATAATCAGATGCATCATACATAAGTTCAAAAGGCAAAGTCCAATCAGGTGGTCGAATAACAGGTGCAGTGGTCAACACTTTCTTAAGATGTTCAAAAGCTTCTAAGTACGAATCATTAAAGACAAAAGGTACATCCTTAACAAGTAAATTGCATAAGGGTCTACAGATTTTACTAAAATCTTGAATGAAACGTCTATAAAAACCAGCATGCCCAAGGAAAGATCTTACTTCTTTCACTGATTTTGGAGGTGGAAGATTGGAGATAAGATCAACCTTAGCTTTGTCAACCTCAATACCATTGCTAGAAATAATGTGGCCAAGAACAATACCTTGTTTCACCATGAAGTGACATTTTTTCCAATTTAGTACTAAATTCTTTTCCTCACATCTCTGTAAAACTAAAGTTAGATGGCGCAAACAATCATCAAACGAGTCACCATACACAGAAAAATCATCCATAAACACATCAAGAAACCTCTCAACCATGTCAGAAAATATACTAAGCATGCATCTTTGAAAGGTAGCAGGTGCATTACACAAACCAAACGGCATTCTTCTATAAGCAAAGGTCCCAAAAGGACAAGTGAAAGTGGTTTTCTCTTGATCTTCTGGAGCTATGAGAATTTGATTATAACCAGAATAACCATCTAAGAAGCAATAATAATCATGTCTCGCTAGTCTGTCAAGCATTTGGTCAATAAATGGGAGAGGGAAGTGATCTTTTCTAGTGACTAAGTTCAATTTCCTATAGTCAATGCACACACGCCATCCTGTAGTTACTCTAGTTGGAACCAATTCATTGTTTGCATTAGTAACTACAGTGATACCTGATTTTTTTGGAACAACATGCACAGGACTTACCCATTTGCTATCGGAAATAGTATAGATAATTCCAGCATCTAACAACTTAAGTACTTCAGTTCTCACTACATCTTTCATGTTAGGATTTAACCTACGTTGCATCTCTCTAGTGGACCTAGAATTCTCCTCAAGATGAATATAGTGCATGCAATCTACAGGATTTATACCTATTATATCCGCAATGGTCCATCCTAACACCTCTTTATGTTCAGTTAAAACACCTAACAACTTACCTTTTTGTGCATCATCAAGGGCAGAAGAGATAATTACGTGTAAAGTGTCTGCCTCTCCTAAGAATGCATACTGCAAAGTGTCCGGCAATGCTTTGAGCTCTAATTTCGGCGGTTGTTGAACTGATGGGATGTTCTTCTTCTCACTTAGTGGAAGTGGCTCAATTTTCTGTCTCTACTTACTTGTATCCATGACAGGTGTTGACTCAAGCAAAGTGTTTACCTCATCTATAGCATTATCAACATCAAAATCTGTACCAAAATGAGTTAAACACATCATTAAAGCATCATCAAAATTAGTTGAAATACAAGAGTCATCAACCAATGCTTCTATCATATCAACATCAGCAACATCCTCGTTGTCATGTGGTTGCTTGTTGACATTGAAGACATTCAATTCAATTGTCATGTTGCCAAAGGAAAGCTGCATGACTCCATTCCTGCAATTAATTACAGCATTAGATGTTGCTAGAAAAGGACGATCAAAAATCACAGGAATATGCTTGGTGGAGTCTCGAACAGGTTGAGTATCAAGTACAATAAAATCAATAGGAAAATAAAATTTATCAAACTGTATCAAAACATTCTCAACAATGCCACGAGGAACTTTCATAGATCTATCAACAAGTTGTAAAATAACAGATGTTGGTTTTAACTCGCCTAGTCCAAGTTGCATGTACACAGAGTAAGGAAGAAGATTGACACTATCTCCTAAATCTAACAATGCCTTCTCAATTTTATGGTTTCCTATGATGCAAGAGATAATAGGACAACCTGGATCTTTAAATTTAGGAGGGGTATTGCTTTGAATTGTTGAGCTAACCTGTTCAGTTAAAAATGCCTTTTTACGTACATGTAATTGTCTCTTTTTAGTACATAGGTCCTTCAAAAATTTAGCATAGGCAGGAACTTGCTTAATAGTATCAAGTAAAGGGATATTTATGCTTACCTGCTTGAAGATGTCCATCATGTCATTGATAGAATTACCTTGCTTTACCATTGTCAGCCTCTGAGGAAATGGGGCTTTTGGGATGTAGGATGGCTTATTGTCTTCTTTGTGAGCTTCTTGGACTGAATCATCAGTTGAGGTATTACCTGGAGAGATTAGTTGAGGTGTGTTTTGCTTTGACAGATCCACTTTGTTGTCAACCAGTTTGCCCCGTCTTAAAGTCATGATGGCCTTAGCCTCTTCATGTTGGTTGCTTGAATCTGTCCCAATATTGTGCAGCCCTTTAGGATTAGGAAATGGCTGACTAGGGAATTTACCTTTTTCAATGGTTGTTGCCAGCTGTTGTACTAATGAAGCCAGTTGCCCCATCATGTTCTCCATATTGGAAATGGATTGTGCCTGTGAGTTCTGGCTAGTGCGCACTTCCTTCTTGAACTCAGTGATGGTGTGATTCTGATACTCCAAAGCAGCTTGTGTAGCTTTTGTCAAGTTTTGAATTGCCTCCTCCCATGGTTTAGGCTGTGAGAAGTTTTGGTTGAACTGTCTGGTATGCTGCTGAGGGGCTTGACCTGCTGTGTTATCCTGTTGACTACCCTGTGACCAAGAAAAATTGGGGTGGTCCCTCCAACCTGGGTTATAGGTGTTGGAGTAAGGATTGTAAGGAGGCTTCCTCATCATGTTGAGGGCATTAGCCTGCTCAGCACCCACTTCTGGTTCTGTAGAACTATTGGCTGTCAATGAGGTCAATTTGCGAGAGATGTCCTCTATCATGCATTTGACTTCTTTGATTTCTGAGCTAGGTTCACTGCTGCGAATTTCATAGATACCTCTTTTCTTTGGTTCAGTTCTAGAGGATCGGCTCCGCTGTTGTGAATTGTCAGCCTGCTTTTGAAAGAATGTCCAGATCTCTGTAGCATTCTTAGACATAAGCTCTCCACCGCTTGTGGCCATCAACCATTCTTGAATATGTGGTAGCAAGCCCTCCAAAAAGTATTGGCATAAATGCCATTTTTCATAGCCATGATGTGGACATTTCATGAGAAGCCCGTTGAATCTCTCCCAAGTTTCATAGAATGGTTCATCGTCTCTTTGCACAAACTCTGAAATTTTCCTGCGAATAGCATTAGTTTTGTGAACAGGAAAGTATTTATTCAAAAATTTAGCAATCATTTGTTCCCAAGATGTAATACTATTTGCAGGCAACGTATTAAACCAAGATCTAGATCTATCTTTCAAAGAAAAAGGAAACAGACGAAGTTTAACATTATCAGGAGAAACATTCTCATATTTAAATGTTTCACATACAGCATAAAAGTCAGTCAAATGATTATAAGGTTCCTCACTATCTAAACCATAGAAATATGGAAGACAGTTAAGCACACTCGGTTTGAGCTCAAAATTCCTAGATGTGACCTAAGGGTATTGTATGCATGAGGTGCTCAAATTAGCTAATGGACTAAAATAATCCCTGAAAGGTCTCTCCTCAATTTCATCCCCCATAACTACTACTGCTTCGATTCCTCCAATCTTATCTAAGTTGGTAGGTCGAGATCTCTGGTGAAAAGTTCTTTGTATCTCACTATCTAGAGGTTCTAGCTTAATGTCCAAAGATATACGACCAAGCATGCACAATGAAAAATCTTTTTTTTTATAAAACAAAATTAAACAAATAAAATCCTAAATTATAACTAGCCAAGATGAAAATTAACTAAAATTAAATTAACCTTCAGACACAGTCCCCGGCAACGGCGCCAAAAACTTGATGTCAAATTTTAATTAACTCGCAAGTGTACGAATCTATTGGAATATAGATAAGTAAAAACGAGGTCGATCCCACAGAGACTGCTATGAGGAAGGTATAATTTAATCCAAATTAATTGTTATTCTAGGCTACTTGAATTCAAAAGAGTTTTGTTGAAAGAATTTAATTTAAACGACTAAAGAAATATGATAAAAAGATGAATTGATAATTCAAGATGTGTAAAGCACCAAGGTTTCAGAATCCACCATTGTCTAACTTAGCAATCATCCAATCATTCATTAATTCACAAGAAAAACACATATGATAACCCGAAATCAATCTATTGTCGACCCTAAAGATTTATCAATTAAGTCTAGAAGAAGAAGATCTAATTTAGGCTCCTCTTATGCTTCAAACGTAAATTACTTAAGCATTTTTTATATCACATTCCATTGAAAGAAAACAAAGAATCAAAGATTACCTAATCATTCAATGTATCCCAATACGAATAAAGAATAATGAAGAATCAAAAGAAATTCATAGAACAATTCAATCACCAAGCATGGATTAATTAAACCAATATCTAACTATCAAAAATACATGATATTTAAGATGAAAGAAATTATATTTAATTAATCTAATTAAGAACAAGCCATGAACATTAAAGCTCTTAAGAAGGAATTAACCGAATAATTAAATAATCACTTAATCAAAACAAGGTTTCATCGTCTACCTTGGTTAAGGAAAATTAGAAGAACATAATTAAACTAGAAAAACAATAATTGGTAAAACCCGGCATGGATTGAGGGAGAAGAAATCTTCGAAGAAGTCTTGATAGTCCAGGAGGTCTTGTTCTCTTGTTCTCTTCCGTCTTCTCTTGATTTTTTCTCCAAAAATCCAACTTTTGTTATGAGAATATATCTCATATTTATACTACCCTAATTGTGCCCCAAAATATCTCAAAAGAATACAAAATTCGTGGGTCAAACGTTACCTATTGAAATTAGGGCTAAAAAAGGAAAGACAATAAGAATTAAAAACGCAGACAAAAAATTGCACTGGGAGATCGCCCAGGTGGCTTGTTTAGCTTCTGCTTCTGGCTCCTCTTGCTGGGCGTCGCCCAACATTAAGCCGGGCGATCGCCCAGCTTGTTATTTTTGAGTGTTTACAGCTTGGTCCTTTTTGTTTCAACGGTAGCTACTTTGGTCCTCCAACTTTGGGTCTTGCTTATTTCAGTCCCCCATCTTTTCATAATATCTCATTTGGTCCTTCAACTTTGTATAATCTCTAATTTGGTCCCTCAAGTTTGGGTTGAGTGCAATTGAGTCCTCGAACTTATGAGATATCTTCTAAGTCATTGCTCTTTTCGCCCAAACTTCTCCAATTGTTCACCAACAAGTCCAAAACTGAAATAAAACAATAATAAACTAGATTAAGTAGAAAAGCAACTATATGACGACATAAATGATTAATTAAAAGGCCAAAATAAGTGCATAAAATGCACTTATCATTACGCCGCCTAACAGCTTTTCTCATCAATTAAAAAAATTAATTAAAATCCTTCGTCTAAATAACGATACGTAGACCCCACCCAATTTTCAGAATTCACAAGTCGAAGCCCTCGCCTTCCATAAATAAACAGGCCTCAGACTTGAGGGACTGTGTATATATGCGAAGGACCCCTTCGGCATAATGACCTCGGCAATAACTGTGTTCACCATCAAAGTAAAGGACCTTGCTATTAACATACACCTTCATCCACGCCAAAAAAAAAAAAAAGAAAAGAAAAATGAGAAGAAAAAGAATGGAACAAACATACACACGATCTTAAGTCCTACGCCAAACATATATATTAGACTTGAAATTGGAGGACTATTGTTATCTTCCAAATTTGTTAAGTCCTCTACATCAGCAAAAAGGGCCCTAGCCAAGGCCTTATTTTCCCTCATCCCCACCATACGTAGCGGCCAAGGTCCTCGCCACTCAAGGTCTCGTCAAACGAAACCATGAAAGGCTTCGCTAGTTATACAAGCCTAGGCCCTCCATCGACAACCCTTATACCCCACGAAATCACCCAGGCAATCTAATATTCTAGAACAACCAGAAATATATTTGAAAAAAGATTATGTTTGACTGTCTTACAAACTCCCACATGGAAATCATATCTCAATTTAATAAAATCAGCAATAGAATCTTAGAGATTGAAAAAAATTAGGCAACACAATATTGGAGATAGATTAAGACTAAAATCTAGGAGATTGTGCACACACTCAATTATCTCTTATCCTATAAAGAAAGAGAATCTCATTAGATAACTAATTGATTGCTTCCCTAAATCAATTAAAACTCCCCCTATAAATACAAGATCCTTCTTGATTCTAAAGTACACATTATTCTTTACCTTTAAACTCTACTCAAATCTGTGCATGCTTGTCTCTTACACACCCAAATACTCTTCACATATACTTTGTACTGGCAGTTGACTTGATTGTCGGAGTAATGACGATCGTCGGCCCCTCTTTTCTTGGTGATCTTCGTGCTTAATGATTGTCCAAGTGTACAGGTAACATACATGCTGGTGGAGGATTAATTGGAGATCTGTTGACATGTGGATAGTGCAATTTTCGAGGTGAACAGGTGTCAATTACATTAAATTCATAGGATCACAATATAGTTTAGCCAAACAAAAACCAGACACTAAAATCACAAGTTTTTCATTCCAACTAAGCCTCATGTGAGAACTACTAACTAGATTCACTACTTCTTTCCTTCATAACTCGATTCACTACTTCCTCATAAGAAATTTTAGGCAAATAGACAAAATTTAAAATAGATTTCCATCCTCTGTTGACACAAAATTGACAATAGAATGCAAAAAGGAGTAGCTTGAATTATTGTAACCTAAAATTAAAGATTTAAACATTTATATAAATTTGATTTAATTTTAAGTTTCAGTTTTAATTTTCAGTTCTAAAAAAATTGAAAACCTCCTTAATTCTATGATCAAAATCATTTTGAATGACATAAATTTTCATAAAAGTGGAGGTAGAATTTCTACTATAAAAAGGAGTATATTTTCATGTTTTAAACAACACAAGATAACAAGATTTGAAAAAGAAAACAAAAAACAATATACACTATAATTAGTTTCTTGTTTTGATAACTAGTAAAAATGCTCGTTCTTATCTCCCTTTGGTCGTGTCCATAAAAGGAAAATCAACTGTGAGCTAAAAGAATTTTATCTTAGAGCTGTGCAATGCTGACAATACTCACATGAATGAGAGGCCACGAGACTTTAGGACAATGATTTTTGTGACTTTCTAAGACCAGCCCTTTCTAACTCTATATACTAAAATAAGTTTTTGTTCATTATAATTTAATTGATTTATTACACAAATAACTGATAGGACAACAATCTAAAGTCATGTGGTGATTTGTGTAGTAAAATTATTTTTTAACTGTGTCATCAATTTTTTATAATGTTGGGGAATTTTTAATTACTTTACTGCATGAACTTTTACATTCTGGAAAACATACATAAACTTTCTTTTCATTGACAATATTGCACTCCCGTCAATATTTTAAGTTGAGCACATATTTCTATTTTAATAACTTGGTGCAAAAGCAATACACTCATTTTTAACCTAACTTTGAATTAATTGTACCATCAATTTTAATTTCAAATTATTGGCACAATATTTGAAAAGAAGAGAATTTGTTATTAAGTTTATCTTATTCTTCAACTTAGTGCTTCTACGTCTTGGATTTGCAACAAATATAATACTACAACAACAAAAAATTGGTTTAGATTATTAGGTTCTCATTATTGATAAGACTCAAAAATTTATAAAAAAAGAATTTGGTAACATATTTTAAAAAAATATAGTTTCTCCTGCTAAATGTTTGTTGCCCATCATTTTATTGTGCATTAATTTATTGTTAGTATATACAAGATAATTGTATAACCAAATAGTTTTGTAGACTTAAACCTTTTAGTATTGTTTTGGGTTGCTAATTTTGTTTGCGTTACTTCTTGATTAGATTAAGGAAATGAAAATTGATTTGTGTTTAAGTTTTTATTATTTTCAATTTTATTGTGCTTTAATTCACGAGTAATTCAATTAGATTTGCACTTGATTGAATTTTAAGTTTTAGCTTCAATTTAATTGCTCGTAATATGTTGTCGCTAGAAATTAATTTAGTTTAATAGAAGTTTTATTTGCACTTATTTTTTATTTAGAATTGTTCTTTAATTTCGTAGTGGACATTATTGTTTTATTTGAAACTGTTTTGATTTAACTAAATATAACATTGGCTTAATTGTGATATTGACAAACTTATATCTATACAGTGATTCTTTGCCTTAGTAATTCATAGTGTAAGAAATGGCATCTCGTGAAGATACAATTAGTGCTAAGCTTAAAAATTTTGATTGAAAAAACTTTAAGAGATGGCAAAAATAAATAAAATATTGGTTGACTCTCCTTGGCTTAATTTATGTCATAGAAGAAACTAATGAAGGTCTGTCCACATCATGGTTCAACTCTGAACAAATTGAATTTCATTGGCATAATCGAGTTCTTAGTGCTCTTTCTAATAGGCTTTATGATATTTATGAAAATATCACTAGTACAAAAGAGCTCTGAAAAACTTTAAAAGATGAATATGAAATTGATGATACTGGCGTGAATAAGTTTAATGCATAAACCTTTAATAAATATTTTATGATAGATAAAAAGTCTATTAATTAACAAATTTATGAATATCAAAATTTGTTACTACTTGTGAAAGAGAAATGGTCAAATTTTAGCAACATCATAGCAAAACAAACTAGATTTTTTACTAGGAAAAATCTGACTCAAGGATATGGAAAACGGTAAGCTTTAAATCCCAATTTGGCCACCAGCTCAATATCTTCCTGCATTGTAAGAAAGATATTACTACAATAACTGTAGGAATTGATTCATAAATAAATACAACTAAGGGATGATAATATTACTATTAAATTTTCTTTATTTTCCATAGCCCAGGAGAGGAACAGTGCAAAAGCATTTCCTGTAACAAGAAAAAAAAATGAAATTAGACGCAATTAGCATTCAAATCCATTCAAGAACTCAAACATCAACCCATAAATGAAAACCCAATAACAAAATATGAAGATTACCCACCAAAAATTCCAAACACGAAATGCTGAGTATTTTCCATTTCTTGAAATGCTTCTTGAACGAACTCAAGAAATATGTGTAGAAGAAAAATCAAAATGAGAGCCCAAAAAAGTTAAGGCCTTTTCTCTTTGTTGTATTAAAATTATTTTCAGTTTTCAATTTTACTCAAAACTTGTTTACTATGTTGTTTTTGAAAATTCATTTTCGAAAACAAAGTTAAATTTATAACACATTATTCAAAACAAAGTTTTTGACATTTTGAGTGTTATCAGTGAAAACATGAAAACACACAAAACAAGAAAAACAAAATTTATTTAAATAAAAATTTATATAAAAAATATTCTAAAAAATAAAATTCTAAATTCTTAAAAATTAAAAATTAAAAAAAATAAAAATTCTAAAAAAATTAAAAAAAATTTTATTTAAATAAAAATGTATATAAACAAAAATTCTAAAAATATAAAATTATAAAAAAAAAAAAACTCATGTTTTTGTTCGTTTGTTGGTTTTCTTTTCAAATGCTCTGAGTGTGTGTATGTCTGTAGTTACTGGGAAAGCCTTGGAGGGGAGAGATTTATATAAACTTTAAGTTAAATAAAAAACACGTAACATTAAGTTAAACAAAAAATCAACATCAGCTTAAAGAAATGGGGAGAGGGGTCCTTGAACATCAAGACGCTTGTTGATGATGGAAACATAAATGGTAGGAAGGGCTCAATCGACGCGGAGAGAGAAAAAATGGTAGCTACATATTCTTACCTTACGGTGGTTGATGGAGAGAAGAGCCAGGAGTGGCGATGGTTGATGGAGATAAGAGGTAGCGGTAGTGGTGGATCAAGTAGCTATGCTCAAATAATGGAGAAAGAAAATAGGTT
The DNA here is from genome assembly GCA_030279155.1 of Forsythia viridissima. Classification (NCBI taxonomy): domain Eukaryota; kingdom Viridiplantae; phylum Streptophyta; class Magnoliopsida; order Lamiales; family Oleaceae; genus Forsythia; species Forsythia viridissima. Next base: position 7,480,274 of record CM059039.1, on the reverse strand, counting down.
ATGGATTAAAACCTGGCAGCGGTTGTCGTCACTATAAACCTGTTGTAACGACTAATTAATAGATGCAGTAAACGAAGAGCCATTTTGACTTAAATCATTTGAACTCCAGTTGCGACGACATAACTCATCCATGGTGTCCATGTCGCTGCTAAAGATTGATAATATAATTTTATTATTGATAATTTGTACCACAAACATTTATAAACTAATATTGGTTATATTAACTATAAATGTTTATCAAAATTAATATAAATTTATTAATTACAGAAATATTAATAAATGTATTTAATAAAAAATAATATATATTTATGACTTACTAAAATGTTAATAAATTAATATTAACAAAAAACATAATTAATCAAAATTATTTACGTATATTAATTATTACGAAATTTTAATATAAAGCAATATTTATGAATCAAACTGTATTTTATTATATTGTTAAAAAATGTTTTGTTACAGACAACAACATTTACTTTAACTCACTATCGTGATATCTATGACCCTCATTGTCATAATCGTCATCGTCTTCGTGACTGTTATTGTCGATTTCTTCGTTGTCTATATAGTCTTCCAATGTATCATCATCGTTTGTTGTCATCATTGATGAATGATGCATCTCTACTAACATTTGAAGACAATGCCCCCGTTGTATGAAAATGAATGGCCTCTCCATTGTCCCAATATAAAGTTATTTGGTCTAAATTACCAAAATCAATGAACAAGGATTAGTTGAATGAGTTGTTATCGTACAAAACATTTTTTGGAATATCTCACGCACTGTGATGATTGACTTCTTGTACAAGTCGCCAATGGGGCACCATGACAAGGATCTTCAATATAAAAAACTTGCTTTTCTTGAGAAGCAAGTATGAATGGATCGTCCGTGTGTGACTCTACACTGATGTCAATACTTGTAATGTTCTTTTCTGTTACTTTCATCTTGTCTGACTGATGTCACATGTGAAAGCTTCAATATCTTTTGTAGTTGCCCTGTAAAAGGTTTACCCTCAATCTCTAGCACAGTCACACCATTGTTTTGAATTCTATGTCAAGTATCATGTTCATGAGTTAAAAACCGAACTCCGTATACAAGACATGTTGTGTATGAATGGACATGCAAATTTGATCGAGACGCCAAAGATAGTAACTCTCAGTTGACTTCAAAGGAGTTCTTTTTGTGCATATATATATAATGTTAATTAAGAAACGGGTTAAACGATTACCTTAGTGTAGAACCAACCAGAAAACTCATTTCTATGCAGTTGGTTAATATTTGTGCAGTCACAGAGCTGCAGCTCCTGCTTGTGTTCACTGTTAAAACAAACAGGCTCTAGTAAGTATATATTAAAAATCTGAGGTATTTAAATTGAATATAGATTCTACTTACTTCACATAGGCTTCAATTTGTGGACAATTGTTCAAGATGTAAAACTTTGCTTGGTTTCGAATATCACCTTTAAGGACTATTGAACTTTTTTTTCCATGGTGTGAAATCCGAGGATGAAAAGCCGATACGCTCCTGCGATCTAGATGACGATGATAAGAACCTCCTATTCTCCAAAGAATTGAAGGTTATGGAACTATTCACTAGTTTCAAAATGCCTCCCATGGAAAAGTACAATGGGTGAAGTGATGCTACGGACCACATCAATGTGTGCAAGACGAGGCTGCAAGGTTACATCCCAGCGGTTAAATGTAGGAATTTTCACACCACCCTCGTCTCTAACATAAAGAGAAGGTATAACAAGCTCAAACCTGAGAATATCATGTGATGGCCACAACTGAAGTAGGAGTTTATAAACTCCTTCATTGGAAATTGAACAACTGCAGTAGACGTGGCTCAACTCCATAACACACAGCAAAATGAGGATGAGTTCGTTAAGAACTAATTTCGGAGCTCGATGCATTGGTAATCGGACTTCACATGATAACTTCCTTTCGGAGGGATGTTCAGAACAGAGAGCCAAAGACATATACTCAGCTAATAGTTCTTATTCATCGAGAAATACATTTCGAAGAAACTATTGATAACCGAGAGAAAGTTGAAAGAAAGAAGAGAGAGCGCTATCGCTGAGTGGAGAGAGATTGCCACAATCATTATTGGAAGTGTGATTCAAAAAGTGAGATCTACCTTTTTGGAACAAATGACATCCCCATTCATATCCGGTTGGTTGAATTTTATCTCCACATCATCAAAATTTCGAGAACTAAATGTCAATGTTACGTCAACAACATAGCCTACTACTATAGAATCCTCAGGCTTCACTTGATTTCTGACGTAGTTCTTAAGTTTTTTAGTGTATCGCTCAAAAGGATACATCCACATCATGTAGACTGGTCTAACCAAGTATTGCTTCTTCAGGAAAATGCATCACAAGGTAAATCATAATGTCAAAAAATGATAGAGAAAATATTCGTTCAAGCTTGTAAACGATAACTACTAGCTGCTCCAGAGCCTCAATCGTGTCGCTAACCTTCAAGGACCTTGTATACAAATGTTTGAAGAACGTACATAGTTCAATGATAGTAGAGAAAATTGTCTTATTCAAATATGCTCGACACCCGACAGGCAATAATTGTTGCATGATAATATGGCAATCATGTGACTTCAAACCCTGTAGTCGGTTATCACTGGGAGTAACATTGTTTCTCAAATTAGAAGCAAAACCATTTGGGAATTTAATAGATATGATAAAATTGCAAAACTTTTGACTGCCTAAAGTTGTCAATGTGTATTCCAGCACAGGCTTCATCGACTTTGTCCCCTGTTGATACATGTGTAACTCTATTTTTATACCTAAATTCATCAAATCACGCATCGCATTATCTGTATCTTTTGATTTGTGAGGATCATCCAATATTGTACCGATCAAGCTGTCACAAACATTCTTCTCTACATGCATGATATCAATATTATATTTCAATTCAATAGTCGATCAGTACGGAAACTCGTAGAATATGCTCTTCTTTCTTCAATTCAGTTAGTATATACCTCTCTTTCTTTTAGCACCTCCATAGCTAGGGTGCTTTTCTAGATTAGAACAGTTGAGCCATGTTAGAAGCACTAGTTAATCGATACAACTGTTGTCTTCTCTCTATTTGTCTAATAAATTCAAGGTTACTCCGCTACTGATGTCTAGTTGGAAATAAACGTCGATGACCCACATAAGCTATCTTACCAATTATACGCGTTGACGGTGTCTTGTCGTTGCAAGTTTGACATCCATTATAAACCTGACCGTTCCATCCAAAGAGACTACTTCTTGGAAGAAATCATTGACTGTCTACAACAGTGCTGCACACATTATGAATACACCGTTATTACTTTTTGAATCACGTAATCAACACCAGTATCTCGTAGCTTCTTCAACTAATCAAGTAATGATAGTAAAAATACATCAATGTTCTTGTCTAGTGATTTGGGATTGGAGATTAAGGAGTTTGCATAAAGTAATATAGTTTCATGCACAACCAAGGTGGTAGGTTGTAAGTTGTCAAACCTATTGGCCACATGTTGTAAGACAGGCTCATATTGCCAAAAGGATTAAAACCGTCTACAGCTAAACCCAGGTGAACATTTCGTATTTTACTAGTGAATCTAAGGTAATTTATATTGAATTCCCGCCACGCCTTTCCATCTGCGGAATGATTCATCAGATCTTTGTCTTTTGACTAACCTGTAATGTGCCACCTCATGAGTTTCAAAGTATGCCTTGTGGCATACAAATGTTTAAGTCTAGGGGCCAAATGAAAATAATGCAGCACTTTATATGTCACATTCTTACCAGAATCTTTCCCTATTTTTTGTTTTCAACGACTTTCGGAGCATACTGAGAAGTGTGATCCTTCCAGAATAGTGCAAAATCATTCTTGCAAACATGAATAGATTTGTACTCCCATACCCAAATTCATCATCATTTTTTTAAATTTATAGTTAGAGTCGACAAGATTGATTTTGGAGAACTCTAACTTCAAGAACTTCAATAGTTCATCGACGGACTTATTTACCCACTTATTTTTATGTTTCAGATGCATCAACTTAACTAAAATGTTTAACCACGAGAAAGATGAAACTCCATGGTACAATTTTGAATGCAGAACCTTTACAATTCATCGTAATAGTCATCAGTACCAGTAGAGTTATCTCCGACTATGTCAATCAGAATATCCATCATCTCATCTCGCCCAGCAACCCCTTCATTATGTGTACACACGTGTGCATGGTCATTATCGTTCTCTCTATGATGAATCTATTTCTCATAAGTCTCCAAGAAACTAAAACTAAATATGTGAGCATCAACATCATCTATTAATTACATTGTCTGCACGGATAAAGAATAAACCCCTAATTAAGGGCAAGTGGTCTCAAAAATTTTATAAAGGCTTGCAAACCATTCCAAAACTCCATATAATTACTGCAGTTCTTAATCTTGGTCCAACTCTTATCAATTTCAATTTCTACTGCACTGCAAGAACACATACAAAAATTAAGTAAAATATTCAAGTGATATGAGAGTGTCCTAACTCCGTCTTATCACTCCAATACTAATAAATAGGTAAAGGCCCTAAAACATTCGTCATTGATTTGTGAATTACGAATGTGTTACCTTATTCATGTTATCTCCTCTTTTTCACATATAAATTTCGGCAGCATCTCTCCACATTCTCCTAAGTGTGCAATCTATATTAAATATAGTCCACACCCGAAGAATAAAAGGGACATACAACCAAAATCTACACGTAAAAATATAAGCGATAACAGGAACAAATATTGATAACACAATATGTACAATTCACAAATTAATGACAAAGTGTCCACAAATGGGACAATTCTTGCAAACATGAATAGATTCGTACCCCCATACCCAACTTCGTCATCATTTTTTAGCTTTATAGTTAGAATCGACAAGATTGATTTTGGGGAACGCCAACTTCAAGAAGTTCAACAGTTCATCGACGGACTTATTTAACCACTTATTTGTATGTCTCAGATGCATCAACTTAACCAAAACATTTAACCACAAGAAAGATGAAACTCCATGGAATTCTGAACGCATAGCCTTTACAATTCATCGTAATAGTCATCAATACCAATCAAGTTATCTCCGACTATATCAATCAGAATATCCATCATCTCATCTCGCCCAGCAACCCCTTCATTATGTGCACGTACGTGCACATGGTCATTCTCATTCTCTCCATGATGAATCTATTTCTCATATGTCTACAAGAAACTAAAACTAAATATGTGAGCATCGACATCATCTATTAATTGCACTGTCCTATTTAAACATATTCTGCACGGATAAAGAATAAACCCCTGATTATGTGCAAGTGGTCTTACAATTTTTATAAAAGCTTGCAAACCATTCCAAAACTCCATATAATTACCGCAGTTCCTAATCTTGGTCGAACTCTTATCAATTTCTATTTCTACTGCACTGCAAGAACACATACAAATATTAAGTAAAATATTCGAGTGATGTGAGAGTGTCTTAACTCTGTCTTATCACTCCAATACTAATAAATAGGTAAAGGCCCTAAACCATTCGTCATTGATTTGTGAATTACGAATGTGTTACCTTATTCATGTTATCGCCTCTTTTTCACATGTATATTTCGGCAGCATCTCTCCATATTTTCTTAAGTGTGCAATCTATATGAAATATAGTCCACACCCGAAGAATAAAAGAGACATACGGCCAAAATCTACACGTGAAAATATAAGCAATAATAGGAACAAATATGATAACACAATTCGTACAATTCACAAATTAATGGCAAACTGTCCAAAAATGGGACAATTAAAAGATTAATTTGTAAATTGCACACTATCCAAGATGAAGACATGTGTGGTTTACAAACTAATTTTCAAACAATTTTCTAAAGTTTATAAAAATGCAATAAAGTTTACAGAATAACAAAATTCACATAAAGTGAAAGACGATAACAGAAATATATAGGTAAAAGTTACTCACCAAAATACTAAATTTTCCATCTCAAAACTTGCAACCAAGAGGAACTAGTCTGAAGAGCAAAATAGAAGAGTAAAAAGATGGCATGCAAGGAGAATCATTGTATTTGTAGGTTTGGTCAATAGCGGCGACACATTGTTGTCTCTAATGTACACAATGTCGTCTCTAAAAACAATATTTGGCGCCAAAAGATCTTGCAAATTGTCCTGGTCGCCAATTGCAACTCCATGGGTCGTCGTAATTGGTAGGACAATTAGGCGCCAATATGTGTCGCCAAAATCCATTCTATTTCCACGATAGCAACTCTATTGTGACGACATAATGTTGTCGCTATAGATGCTTTCCACCACTAGCAACGACATTTTCTAGTCGTTGAAAGTGGTGCAATTCTATAGTGGCAAATTTTGCTATTGCCGCTATAGTATTCAAGTAATAGCGACGACTGTGGTGTCATCACTATATGTCTCCTATATAGGACCTTTTTTTTGTAGTGTTTCTTCCTATAAGAATTTGATATTAATTGTTCTATATACATCATTTTTTAATTTATGTGAAATATGAATTTACAATTTTCGGGTGAGCGCTTTTCTTGATTGTATAATAGATTTGTTTTTTTAAATCAATTGATTTTGTGTTTAATGAATTATCGTGACTATAACAAGTTGTTATGCTTTTTAATTAAGACAATTGTACCTTTATGAATTTTTTCAAAACGTGATATTCTGGATTTCATTTGATATCAGATTCGTTAGTATTCAAAAAAATATCATTGGATTTATGTGTTGTCTTGGAATCTTGAGTTTGTTTTAACAATTAATTAAAATGTCAAATTTCTATCCCCCTTCCCCCCCTACACACACACACACACACACACACACACACACACACACACACACACACACACATTTTCTATTAATTGATTAATATAGATGCTTGTGAATGTATTTGCATTTAGATTGTTTTGAAATGGGCTTGCTGAGATTGAAGTTGGAATAATTTGATTTTTGAATACTTGTATCTAAATCTCAAATAGATTTATCAAATTGCAAGTATTTCTTTATTGAACATTATTAAAATGTTATTATTCTTTTGGTATTTAAGTTATTTGTTCTTAATTTTTTTTTAAATATTTTTATTGACATGTGAAATATAATTTATTACTTTGGGTTCTTAATTACATGTGTTGTGGATGATTTGGACATACGAAAAGTTGTTCAAAAACACATTACATTATATAGAATTTAGCTTAATATTTAAAAAAAATGAAATTCATTAATGAAAGTGTATAGAATTCTATAAAAATCTTTAATCAAAGTCTACATAAGTTTATGAAAGACTTTTATCAATTCTTAACAAATATATAAAAGTTACTTAAAATTCCACGAATTCTACAAAAGTCATCCACTTATAAAAGTTTATAAAATTTTATAAAAATTTCAATTGAATACACTCTCAAAAATCTTAGACACGGGAGAAACCCGACCTCCTCATGACATAAGATATGGGACCGAATATTCTCTAACACCAAATCTAGCCTCAAGCTTGGTTTCCCAAGATTTATTCCAATAAGGCAAAGATCAACTTGAACGACTAAACTCCTTTGAAAGAAATTTCCTTAAAAATATAGCTCAGGGGACAAAGACTGCCATATCCAGAACTACCAAGTGGGGCGCCACATATAAATGCCATTTTATGCCAAAAGGGGAGACATTTAGGTGAAGAGAGAGCGGCTATAAAGGATACATATTGAGGATTATGACGGGTATAAACATCTTCCTTCTGTTCGCTAAAAAAGTACTGCAAGTACACGGGTCGCGTTCAAGTAATAAAGTGATGAGAAAGTGTCGAACCCACGAGGATAGATAATTTTGCTAACATCCTAATTAATCTAGCCCTATTTTAAACACACAATAAAACATTTTGTTTTGATGATTAAACTAAGAATTCAAAGATGATGAAAAATAAACTAATAAGAAAAATATTAAAAGAGAAATTTGTAGGGAATAAAAAACAACTAGAAGAAAATACTAGGAATTCGACTTCACCAACTATTCCACTTTAAAGTTTCATTTTCCATTTTCAATTCCAAAATGAGGTTAATATGGCAATCCATGCTCCTAAAATATCTAGCAATCTCTCCCGAGTAAAGCCAAACCTAAGTTTACACAAGACTGCCAAACATTCCTACCGAGAGAACGTATATGTAAAACTGCATTAAAACTCAAGAACATTCAAAATTAATTACACAAAGTATGAAAGAGTATTCCTACATTTCATAAGCCTTGTGTTGTTAATTAAATGTGCTAAACCTAATTTCAACCTCCCGGTAGCAACTAAGTCACAAAAGCATTTCAATGGTGATCAGTCATCTCAATGCACAATAAAGCCCAATAATCAACAACCATAAAAACCAAGCATAAGGAATCAATAACAAGAACAATACACTTTAAAGCTTCATAAATGGATTCATCTCATTCCTAGTAAATAAAATTAGCCCATAATATTCACAAGGACAAAATGTAAAATAGATACAAAATACATCACCGGGTTTGATAAAGTCAAGAGAAATGCAAGATTTAGCTTGAGCCCATGGTTTTCTTCATTTGCCCACTATAAACCACCGTTCATCTTCCTCTATTTACAAAATACACACAATGATGTACAAAAATCATGAAAAACCCATTTCCATGGAGTTTTTCAAGAACCCTAGCTTTCCTTCTTCTTGGAGAGCTTTCTATTTGAGAGTGAGTATGAGAGAATGCCCAAAAAATGCAAGAAAAATGGCTACTTAAACCGTAAAAGAGATAAAAGCAGAAAGACCAAAAAACCCCTGAAAATCTGGACAAAACGCGGACAGCAGTAAACAAAAACACCATGCGATCGAATGGTAATAATCCATGCGATCGCATGGAAGAGCCTAAAAGCTCTCTGCTGGAAATTTTGGGATCTCGCGATCGCGCGGTTATTGGCCCATGCGATCGCATGGGCTAAATTACAATGTAAATGATTTTGACTTTTACCAAATTACAATGTAAATGATTTTGACTTTTGATTAATTGCAATTCCAGTCTCTGAACTATCTGAAATGTTGACTTTGGTCCTTGAAGTTTTGGTTGTCTTTCATATAAGTCCTCCACAAATTGCAACATTGGTCTTCCATCTTTAAACATATTTATCTTTTGGTCCCCAAGATTCTTGATTTGCACAACTTTAGTCCTTTTTGCTCTTTTTTTGCATGGATCTCTTCCAATCACCATCCAAGCTCGGGTTTTTACCTAAATAAACAAAAGAACATAAATAAGTAGTAAACAACTCTAAAGAACTCACAATTATCCATTTTTAAAGGCTAAAATAAGTGCGAAAACCGCACTTATCACACTCCCAAACTTGCATTTTTGCTTGTCCTCAAGCAAAATGATAAAAAAATGTCATGCAAGCACACAAGCACAATCAAACTATAAAAGGACTACAAACACGTGAAATGTTAGGGAGCTTGCCACCTTACCATGATCTTTTGAAGCTTGCTTATAATTCATGAAAAATCTACACAAATGCTAAAAACAAAAGAAACTTTTCAACTTAATCCATGTTAGATGTATGTGTGTGCATAGTCACTTTGAATCATTGCAAAACAAAAATTGGTGAATACCCAACCCTCAATGGTCAAAATTTTCTTTCCTTCTCATTGGATGCACTCCCCCAAACTTGATATTTTCACTCTAACCAGGGGTGTCTACTCAATGGTTTCTCTCAAGTCACTCAATCATTCCCGCTCAAGTTTGGTTAGATTTAGCCAATGATTGTAACCACTTAGGCTTGTGAAGATTCTCCAAAAATTTAGTAGTTCAACAAATAAACTTCCACCAAGTAATTCAAACCCACAAGTCATCTAAATCCCGAAAAGTAGTTACAGTGGCTCAAACTTGCAAGATTTGCTATGAAAATCTCATGATGAATTTTATTTTTTTTTGCAACCTTACTCCTTTAAGCTTTCTATTTGACCCATGTAATGAGCTTTAGGTCGGTAACTCCCCAGTTTAAAAGAAACCAAAGAGTACCGGGCTTTGAGATGTCCCAACGGACTTAATCACTCAAGTAAAAAAGGCTACAAAGTAAGGTAAAAGAATTAAAAATAGGGCAAAAGTATAGCCATCTTGAGCACAACTAACAAACTTTTATATAGGGATTAGATTCCAAGGATATGGTCATTACCAAGTTTCTGCTTGTTAGTCAAAACTACTCCACACACATGTTCAACAAGCATAGAATCAACACACTCCCAAGGAGATAAATCACAGCTCAACCATTCCCAAACTATCCTTCCATTTGGACAAATTAAAGAGATGAAATGTAGGTAATGGATAGCACCGTTTGAGTTCTAAAAATCGCCTATGAAGAACAAGTGCACTCAACATTTGTATGCAATGAACATCATGACGAGAGTGCTAGAAAGGGTATCTAACATGGAAAAAGTATAATTAACGAAAACCACAAGTAGCATTTATGTCTACAATCCATGAATCACAGCAATTTCAACAAAATCACAACATTAGCCGGCAAGGCTTTCTAACAAGCAAAAACTCAAGCAAATATCCCCAAACTTAAAATGCACATTGTCCTTAATGTAAAACTAAAAATCAAAAGAGAGGAGAAATAGGAACTCCCCTGGGGTGAATTGGTTGGTGATGGCAACTTCAAGTTGGAGAAATCTTTGTTAGGACTAATGGAGATTGCTGGAGACTACATTTCTTCTTGTTGTGGATTCGTTGCTATGAGGCCTACCAAACAATAACACAAAATGAAAATTCATCTAATGTCCAAGGAATTAAATCATGCCAAAAGAATGGACTATTAGCAAAAAAAAAAAAGTAAGGGAAAGAAAATGGGTTGCCTCCCATTCAGCGCTTCTTTATAGTCATTAGCTAGACTTTTAGCACATGATTAAGCGGAATTGGTAAGATGGACAATTGATTTTCCTTTGGAAAAGTCATCACCCCAATAATGCTTCAACCTTTGACCGTTCACTGTAAATGCCCTCTTGCCTTCATCCTCAACTTCCACAGCCCCAAATGGATACACTCGCTTAATTGTGAATGGTCCCGACCACCTTGAGCGTAACTTTCCTGGAAAAAGCTTGAGCCTAGAATTAAATAGCAGAACTTGTTTCCCAACCTCAAACTATCTTCTTTGGATGTGGTTGTCATGCCATCTTTTAGTGCACTCCTTGTAGATTTTGGAATTTTCATATGCCTCAAGTCGAAATTCATCCATTTCGTTTAATTGGAGGAGTCTTTTCTCACCAGCTTCTTTTCAATCAAAATTTAGCTTTTTCACTGCCCAATAAGCACGATGCTCCAACTCTACGGGTAGATGACATGCTTTTCCAAACACTAGACGATATGGAGACATACCAATAGGATTTTTGAATGCAGTGCAGTACGCCCAAAGTGCATCGTCCAATTTTTTGGACCAATCCTTCCTCGAAGCATTCACCGTTACCTCCAAAATTCTTTTCAACTCCCGATTGGAGGTTTCGACTTGCCCACTTGTTTGAGGATGATAAGGAGTGGACACTCGATGACGTACACCATACTTAGCCAACATCGACTCAAATTGGCGATTGCAAAAGTGCTTACCCCCATCACTGATTATTGCTCGTAGAGTACCAAAACGGGTAAAAATTTGCTTTCTCAAGAAGTTGATCACGACCCGGCCATCATTGGTGGGCAATGCTACGGCCTCCACCCACTTCGAGACATAGTCAACCGCCACCAATATGTATTGATTAGAGAATGATGGTGGAAATGGTCCCATAAAGTCAATACTCCAAACATCAAAAATTTCAACTTCTAGAATACTGTTAAGAGGCATTTCATTCTTTCTTGAAACATTCCCTGTCCTTTGGCACCGATCACATGTTTTCACAGCTCTGTAGGCATCTTTGAATAGGGTAGGCCAGTAGAAACTGGACTGTAACACCTTTGCAGCAGTTTTAGAGGCCCCAAAATGCCCGGCATATTCTGATGAATGACAATGTTGTAGGATATCCATCATATCTCCTTCAGGCACACATCTCCTAATTATCTGATCTGGTCCCCTTCTATAAAGAATCGGATCATCCCAAAAGTAGTGCTTGATGTCTGCAAAGAATCTTTTCTTTTGATGGCTAGAGAGATCTGGTGAAGTGATGCTGGCAAGGAAGTTGACAATATCTGCATACCACGGTGCTTCCTCAACTGCAAAGATTTGCTCATCAGAAAATTCCTCATTTATCTTTCCACTTCGTGACTCTTTTCCAATCTCAAGTCTGGATAGATGGTCGGCGACCACATTTTCACTCTCTTTTTTATCTCTGATCTCAATGTCAAACTCCTGCAGTAGAAGTATCCATCTGATGAGTCGAGGCTTAGGATCCTTCTTTGCAAATAGATGCCTCAGAGCAGCATGATCTGTATGAACAATCACATTCGATCCCACAAGATAGGACCGAAATTTATCGAAGGCATAAACTACTGCAAGAAGCTCCTTTTCTATGGTGGCATAGTTTAGCTGAGCATCATTCAAGGTCCGACTGGCATAGTGAATCACATGAAAATTTTTATCCCTGTGTTGCCCCAACACTACCCCAACTGCAAAATCACTAGCATCACACATTAGCTCAAAGGGTAGACTCCAATCAGGTGCAACCAAAACTGGTGCTGTCACAAGCTTTTCTTTAAGAGTGTTGAAAGCATGTAGACACTCTTCAGAAAAACAAAAGGGGGTATCTTTCTCCAAAAGGTTGCAAAGTGGCTTCGTGATTTTTGAGAAATCTTTTATAAAACGTCGATAGAAGCCTGCATGCCCAAGAAAACTCCGAATTCCCTTTACTGATGTTGGAGGCGGCAACTTCTCAATTACTTGAATCTTTGCTTTGTCAACCTCAATGCCCTTTGCTGAAATTAAGTGCCCCAATAAAATTCCCTCCTGGACCATGAAATGGTACTTCTCCCAATTTAGAACAAGATTGGTTTCTTCACAACGCTGCAAAACCAAAGATAGATGATGAAGACACTCATCAAAAGATGCTCCAAAGACCGAGAAATCATCCATGAAGACCTCAATGTATTTCTCCACCATATCTGAAAATATGGATATCATACAGCACTGGAAAGTAGCTGGAGCATTGCGTAGGCCGAACAGCATCCTTCTATAAGCAAATGTGCCATAGGGACATGTGAATGTGGTCTTCTCCTGATCTTCTGGAGCTATCAGAATCTGATTATATCCAGAATACCCATCCAAAAAGCAATAATGTGAATGCCCGGCTAACCTTTCCAACATTTGATTGATGAATGGCAAAGGAAAATGATCATTTCGAGTTGCAGTGTTGAGTTTGCGATAATCAATGCAAACTCGCCATCCTGTAACTGTTCTGGTTGGAATGAGCTCATTGTTGTCATTGGGCACCACTGTGATCCCTCATTTCTTCGGTACTACTTGGATTGGACTGACCCAAGCGCTGTCTGATATAGGATAGATGATCCCCGCATCTAAAAGTTTTATCACCTCAGCCTTGACTACCTCTTGCAGTGTTGGATTCAATCTTCGTTGACGCTGGACTGATGGCTTAAAATCATCTTCCATGAAAATCTTGTGCGGACAGACTGTAGGACTAATGCCTTTGATATCTGAGATAGACCATCCTATTGCAGTTTTGTGCTCTCGAAGGACTCGTAGCAATTTTTCTTCTTCCAAATTACTGATGGAGTTTGCAATGATAACCAGAAGTGTAGAATCATCACCCAAATAAGCATAACGCAAGTGAGATGGCAATTGCTTGAGTTCTAACTGCAGAGGCTTTTCAATAGATGGTGGTAACTTTGTTGCCTTTTCTCCAAGCTCCTGGAAGGGTGGTTGCCATTTATAAGCTAGATTTGCCTCTAGTTGCTTCACCATGGGCTTGGTTTCTTCGGGATTGAAAGCGTCGGTAAAAGAATGAACCAAACACATCTCAAGCGGATCTTGAGGATGATTTAGTGCAAATGATTCTCCCACCATTTCGTCTACCACATCAACTCTGAAACAACTGTCAGAATCCATTGGATATTTGACTGCCTTGAAAATATTGAACACCACCTCTTCATCATTTAACCTCAATATCATCTGGCCTTTGTGCACGTCAATCAAAGCTCTTCCAGTAGCCAAAAATGGTCTGCCCAATATTAGAGGAATATCCTTGTCTTCTTCCATGTCCAGAATGATGAAGTCGACAAGAAAAATAAATTTGTCAACTTTCACCAAGATATCCTCAATAATTCCCATAGGATATTTGATTGAGCTATCATCTAACTGCAAAGAAACTGTTGTTGCTTTTGCCTCCCCCAATCCTAATCTCCTGTAGACAGAAAATGGCATCAAGTTAATACTTGCACCTAAATCACAAAGAGCTTTATTAAAATCAATATCACCAATGGTACAAGGAATAGTAAAACTCCCTGGATCTTTAAGCTTAGGTGGCAATTTGTTCTGTAAGATAGCACTACACTCTTCGGTCAACATCACTGTCTCGTGCTCCTCTAGCTTCCTCTTGTTAGATAAGATCTCTTTCATGAATTTTGCGTAGCTAGGCATCTGAGCTAAGGCATCGGCAAAATGGATGTTGATTTGCAATTTCTTGAAGACTTCCAAGAATTTCTCAAATTGCTTATCCAACTTGTGCTTTTTCAATCTTTGCGGAAATGGGATTGGAGGCACATATGCTTTCACTTGAGGAGTTGCCTTAGTAGGTGGAGTATCCAAATCTTTTTCTTGACTGGCATCTTGTTGTGCATTAGCTTGATCCCCTTGTTCATCATCAATAGAGGGTGTCTTGTCATGAGTGGCAACATTTCTTTTGACTTCTATTCCAGGCAACTGAACCCCACTTCTTGTAGTAATTGCTTTGAGCTGCTCTCTTGGGTTAGTTTCAGTGTTGCTTGGTAATTGCCCTTGTTGTCTTTCAGGGAGAAGTTTTGCCATCTGACCCATTTGATTCTCCAAGCCCTTCAAGGATGCTCTGATACTTTGAATAGATTCCTCAATTCGTTCTTGAAATTTTAATTGTTGGTGTGCCAACTGAGCCAAAGCTTCTTCCCAACCCCCTTTTTGTTGAAAATTCGATTGTTGTCTCGGAGCACCTTGTTGGTGTTGGTTGTTGCTCCATGAAAAATTTGGATGATTTTTCCAAGATGGATTATACGTGTTGGAGTAGATATTACCTTGCTGACTAGGATGATTCTGAGCATAACAAGCTTGCTCAGTGGATGTCGAAGAACTGGTCAACAGTGGGTAATTTTCGGTTGAATGATTTGCTCCACAACCATCACATTCAAGAGTAGGCGTCTGAATAGCATGAGCTGTCTGATTGCGACCTATAGTATCCATCATCTTTTTCTCCATGGCGGCCATTTGTGCAGAAAGAGCAGATATAACATCAACCTCATGCATCCCTGCTACCCTTTAGTTACTCCCCTATCAGCTGGCCAATTTGAACTTATCTCAGCCATTCTTTCAAATAATACCCATGCCTCTTTGATTGTCTTTGTGTTGATTGACCCATTTGAGGATGAGTCAACAATAGAGCGGCAATGTGGAAGTAATCCGGCATAGAAATATTGAACTTGCAAAGCCTTCTTGATACCATGATTAGGACACTTCCGAAGCATCTCTTTGAACCTCTCCCAAGCTTCATGAAAGTTTTCTGTGTCTAGCTGCCTGAATATGCAGATGTCATGCTTCAACTTTGTAACTTTGGTGGGAAGAAAGTATTTGTTCATGAATTTTTGAACAAGATCATTCCAAGTAGTAATACTCCCCGCAGAATGTGAATCCAACCACTCTCTTGCTCCATCTCTCAAAGTATGTGGAAATAATCTGAGTTTGATAGCTTCCATGTTGACATCTTGATATTCAAAATTGTTCACTGTCTACAAGAAGCGTGATAGATGCATATGAGGGTTTTCATTTGAATGCCCATAGAATTGAAGAGTATTCTGGAAGAGGTTGATGACATCCGGTCTCAATTGAAAATTTTCCTTCCCATAAGCCGGATATGCAATACTAGATTGGCTTTTTTTTTTTTTTTTTTTATTCGAAGCACCAGCACAGTCCCAGTATGGTTTTTAGGCCTCAACCAGGATAGGCTGGTGGGGGTTTGGATGCCCCTACCACTGTATTTATATAAAAATGGTAGTACACAGGAGGGGGATATGAACCTGACCTCCAAGCATACAACGAATGAAAAAATTCCTCAAACTACAGCAAATAAAGAGATACTACTTTCGGTGCATAATTCTGAAAAGCAAAAGTAAAAGCAAATGAAAACCAAACTAACAAAAAAACTAAAGACCTCTAACTGATGGAAGGCCATATCTGTCAGTCTGAAGTAGTCCACGCGAACGACGAGGCAAGTCTGAAGATCCATACTCCTGATAATGTCGTTGGTCCCAGCCCTCAGAAGCTAAAGAGTCAGCGACCTGGTTTCCTTCTTGAAAAATATGGGAAATTGTGTCTCGATCGAATGAAAGAAGATGTCGGATGCGTCTGAGTATTGACTGAATGACCCACGGCCCCCCACCACGTGAAATGCAATGAACAGCGAGTGTAGAGTCAGTCTCAATCCATAAGTCCACAAGACCCATCCGTCGGGCAAGCTCAATGCCCTGTAAAATAGCTCTCAACTCTGCCTCCAAAATAAGTATGTCTTCGTAGCCGGTAGAGAAGGCCCTGATACAACGCCCAGTGTGATCTCTGATAACACCCCCGCCACTCACAAATCCATCCCTGACGCATCCATCAGTATTGATCTTGGTAGATCCAGCCAATGGGGCACGCCAATAAACCAAAGTAGGGGGGCTGGGGGTAGGAGAAGTAAGAGTAAAACCAAAATGTGGGGCAAGATCAAGGTCCCCACGCCAATGCACAAATCGAAAGAGTCTTCCCATATGCAGTAAAGAAATAGTGTGATAGACCCGCCAGATGATACGATTGGGCTCCATGCCAATCCTACGATGCTTCGCCTCATTCCTAGCTGTCCAAATGTGCCAAAAGACCAGCAAAGGGATGATAGTGCGAATATGGCCACTCCTGACAAACTGGCCTGAGAATCTCCAAGTCTGAAATCTATGCTGTAGCATCTCTCCAACCCTGAGGGGAATGCCAAAAATAGCCGAGAAGTGCTGCCATACCTGGTGAGCCACAGGGCTATCAATAAAGACATGCTGGATGGTCTCAATCTCTGAATAGCACTGACACCTTGATGCCATGTGGGCCCGAATCCTCCTCTGAATAATCACATCCACTGGCACTAAACCCTGCCACAATCGCCAACAAAAGAAAGAGATAGTCTGCGGGATGATCGGGCTCCAAATCATGCGACAAAAGGCTTGAAGAGTACTCCCAGTGCGAACAAGCTGCCATGTCGACTTGGTAGAAAACCTACCATCTGGGGTGTCTTTCCACATAGGTCTATCAAGAACATCGGGACAAAGGGGTAGACTTCCAACCTGGATTGCAATATCATGTGGAAGGACCAACAAGAGTCTATCGATATCCCATCCAGTATCATCAAAAAACTCAACTACCTGGACGGAGGTATGCTCCCTATGAGGAAACATTTGAGCTAAAGTCATGTCACCCATCCAACAGTCATGCCAAAAGGATATGCGCCCATGACCCAACTGCCACGCGATGTGGGGCTCCGCTGTGAGTCCCACCCCCTTTAGCCTCCTCCAAACCGCAGAAGCAGAATGTGGTATGGGTGCTAGAAGGGGATGGGTGCCCCTGCAATACTTGCCCAGTAAAAACTGAGCCCAAAGCGACTGCTGTGATCTGAATAACCACCAGAGCTTCAAAGAGAAAGCATGGACCATGTCCTCTAATCTTCTGAAGCCCAAACCACCCTCATTAGTAGGAAGGCAAATATCCTTCCATCTCTTCCAATGCATACGGTGAGACTGATCCTTAGAGTCCCACAAGAATCTAGCAAATGTACTCTCTAACTTCTTCAACACTGTTTTGGGAGGCTGCATAATCTGAAGAAGATAGAGAGGCAAGGAAGAAAGGACAGACCTCAGTAAAGTAATCCCGCCACCAGAAGATAGCAGCCTAAAGGCCCATCCAGAGATCTTGCTCTTGACCTTTTGAAATAGATCATCATATAAGAAGGTCTTTCGAGCCCCCTTAAACAAGGGTATGCCCAAGTATGTGATAGGCTGCTGCTGACGTCGAAAGCCAATAATGTGCTCAAGTATCTGAATCCTAGAAGGAGGTGCCCTCTTAGGCACAATAAGACCACTCTTGTCTCTATTCACCAACTGGCCAGAGACCCTCTCATAGTGCTCCAAACAATGCAGTACTCTCTTTACTGACTGTCTTTGGCCATTAGCAAATATGATCATATCATCAGCAAAACAAAGATGTGAGACAAGAGTGTCACCTCTATGAATATATGCCATCGATGGATACTGCTGGAAAACTTGAGTGAGACCCCGAGAGAAGTAGTCTGCTGCAATGATAAACAACGAAGGGGATATGGGATCTCCCTGTCTCAGCCCACGAGAGGAAGGAAAGAAACCACAAGGCCTGCCATTCACCAAGACAGAAAAATGGCAATCAGAAATACAACGCCTGATCCTATCCCTCCACATCCAATCGAATCCAAATCTCTCCATCACAGTCATCAAGAAGTCCCAGTCTAACCTGTCATATGCCTTAGCCATATCTAGCTTAAGGATGACATTGCCCCCACGGGCCTGGGTATCCAATGTATGGAGCATCTCCTGTGCCAACAAGACATTATCACCAATCAGCCTCCCCTGAATAAAGCCACTCTGCTGTGGAGAGATGATACGAGGCAAAACAAAACTTAAGCGAGAGTTCAGGAGCTTGGTGACAATCTTGTTGAACACCGTGCAAAGACTAATCGGTCGATACTCTGTCCATCGACAGGCGTTGTCTCGCTTGGGAAGCAAGATTATAGAAGTAGCAGAGAATCCCCTAGGCAGATGCCCACCATCAAAGAAGTCCAAAACCGCACGAAAAACATCATCCTTGACAATCTCCCTACACTGCTGAAAAAAATGAGAGGTAAACCCATCTGTACCCGCCACACTATCTGCATCAATACTGAACACTACATCTCTAATCTCAGCCAATGATGGAAGTCGTTTCAGCTCCTGATTATCCTCCTGAGTAACCAAAGAGGGGATAATATCTGGTAAAATTTGGTCAGTTACCTGGGCGGGAGCAGAAAGGAGGTCCTGGAAAAAGGAAACAGCTGAACCCTGAATCTCCTCGTGTGCAGACAAAGTCTCTCCCGTCTGAGATCTAATAGAATGTATACGGGCCCGCATGCGGCGCCCCTGCACCACTGAATGAAAATACCTCGTGTTGTGCTCTCCCTCGCACATCCAACGAGTCCCAGCCTTCTGTTTCCAGAAGCCTTCCTCAATAGACAAAGCACGGTTCAGTAGGGCCTGAACCTGATGTAAGTGTTCTCTATGTGCAGGTGATGGATCCAAATCATATTCCATCTCAGCCTCATCCACCCTGCTCTCAGCATCTCTAATTCTCTGAAATATATCCCCAAACACATTTCTACTCCACCAACGAAGTCCCTGCTTCATCCTAAAGCACTTCTCCCAAAGAGCAGCCATCCCTGTAAACTGAGTCGGGTATGACCACTTTTGAGAGACAAAGGATAAAAAGTCATGATGACGGGACCAAACATTGAGGAACCGAAAAGGCCTAGGCCCACCCCCATCATCAGCCTCAACCCAACTCAATAACAAAGGCGAATGATCAGACGTAGACCGATTGAGATGCCTCACTGTCAACTGTCGAAAGAAGGATGCAGCCTCATGATTCATCAAAACCCTGTCAAGTCTCTTCCACACCCTCCTATTATGCCAAGTATAAGGACTACCAGAAAATCCAGCATCAGTCAATCCACACTCCATCATCATATCACAAAAATCAGTCTTCCCCCTATCACGAGTACTGACTCTCGTCCGTTCACCATCATGAGCAATGACGTTGAAGTCACCACCCACAAGCCAAGGGCCATCCACAGTCTGGGAAACATGGTGAAGTCCCTCAAATAAATCCCTGCATCCTACAACAGAACATGAAGCATACACCGGCGATAAAAATATAGGTCTAGCCAATCTCGGATCCTCGATCATTAGATGAAGAAACTGGAGATGATCAACAATCACAGACACAGTCGTCCCCACATTCCAAAAACACCAAATCTTACTCGACTGGTTCTGGACACCGATATCAAACCCAACAGAACGACGAACAAAGTCAAAGCTATCCTCAAACAGAAAAGGCTCCAAAAGAGCGAGGAAAAAAATACGATGTAACTGAACAAGCTTCCTAAGTCTCTTGCGAGTCTTAGAAGCACGCACCCCCCTAACATTCCATATGAGGACTGACATCACAAAGACTGAGAGAGGGAACCATGAGTACCTGACATACTCCGAGTGATCGGTCTAGAAGGCAGAGGAGCAATAACTCTATGTGGGACCCCACTCAAGACTGAAAAGAAACCATCGGCCCCCTGTCGCTCATCCAAACCAGTCAAATCACCATGTGAACTCCTACGAAAATGACCCTATTGGTGTGTACCCATCTGAACAGAACAAGATGTATCTGAGGGAACTGCTGATGAAATAGATGGAATAGAAGCCTCGACATTATCTCGACAATCCAGGAGAGGGCTAGTATCAGGATTAGAATCAATTGTGTCATCCAAACATACCCCAGCACGTGGTGCAGCAAGCATATGGTCAAGCAAAGGGTCAAAGAATTCTAAATGAGCCAAAGTACTGGTGGGGCCCACAGAGATAGCTGGTCTATCATGCAATGATAAACCATAGGCAGGATCAATAACTGATCGTGACTCAGCATAGTGTTCCACCGCGAGAGGGAGGCTGCCGGTAGGGCCCGCAATAATCAATAGCCTATCATGCAATGAGTAATCGTAGGCAAAAGCTGATGTCTGCAAAAGATCAGTGGTGGGGCCCACATGTGATATGGCGGGGTCCACTGGCCGAGAAACATCCAGACTCTGACTAACTGAGAGAATCGGAGTAGGAAGTAGTGATGAAATGTATGATGGGGCCGTCGAGAAATGGCTGGGTCCAGCAGGCAAAGGAGCCTCCAAAGAAGGGCCCATATGAATACTATGCGAGAAGTCAATAGTGGGTCCCACATGTCGCGAGTCTGGGCCCACAGTCTGCTGTGTCTGAGAAATGGTGGAAACAAGAGTAGTAGAACTAACAACTGTAGAACACTGTACTATATCAAGTGTGGGGTCTGCAAGAACACCAAAGCGAGAACCTCCGCTATGGACTGCAAGAGAAATGGCGGGGCCCACAGAGGTGGAGATATCAACACCTCGTCTATGCTGTGCTCTCGATCGTACTGGGGCCCACTGTTGAGGCTGATCAACAACTACTTCCTTACCCTTAGCTTTTCTGGACCTGTCAGTAATCTCAGTAACGGTGCTAGTAACAGGAGGAGCAGAAACAGTCTGAGTAAGTGGAAGAGGCAAACTAGTACTAGGAGGGGGCTGGCCCGATGGAGCAACTGGGGGATAAGGAGCAAAAGGTGGGCCACCTGCTCGACACTGACCAAGAGAGTGACCCATATGTCGACACTTAGAACAAAATAACGGTGGTTTCTCATACACCACAGTCTGCCAAAAACTCCGACCATCACCCCTATCAATCCAAATCCGCTCAGGTAACTTATGTTCTAAGTTAACCTCCACACAGACCCTAGCTTCACTAGGTCTCAACAAATCCGCAGTAGCCTCATCAATACGCAAAGGTATACCCACAATCTTAGCCAAAGGTATACCCACAATCTTAGCCAAAGGTATACCCACAGCTGGAGTAATAATGTCCCCAACTAACAAATCATCCTCATCAATCTCAACCATTTGATCTTCTTTGTCTACCATGGTGTTCACTCTATGTTGTGCTTCTCTTTGTTCTCTTCTTCGGTGTCTGAAAATTCTTTCAATCTCGGGGTCAAACACCAAATTCTCAAGATTTTCAAAATCTTGCATCCACCAAAGAAGATATGCCTGAAAAGAACAAAGGCAGCACTTGAACTTTAAATGGAAAAATAAAATAAAATTAACTAAGTAAAGCTAGAAATAACAAGAATCTAACTAATTAAATCTATCCCTATTTTAAACACACAATAAAACATTTTGTTTTGATGATTAAACTAAGAATTCAAAGATGATGAAAAATAAACTAATAAGAAAAATATTAAAAGAGAAATTTGTATGGAATAAAAAACAACTAGAAGAAAATACTAGGAATTCGACTTCACCAACTATTGCACTTTAAAGTTTCATTTTCCATTATCAATTCCAAAATGAGGTTAATATGGCAATCCATGCTCCTAAAATATCTAGCAATCTCTCCCGAGTAAAGCCAAACCTAATTTTACACAAGACTCCCAAGCATTCCTACCGTGAGAACGTATATGTAAAATTGCATTAAAACTCAAGAACATTCAAAATTAATTGCACAAAGTATGAAAGAGTATTCCTACATTCCATAAGCCTTGTGTTGTTAATTAAATGTGCTAAACCTAATTTCAACCTCCCGGTAGCAACTAAGTCACAAAAGCATTTCAATGGTGATCAGTCATCTCAATACACAATAAAGCCCAATAATCAACAACCATAAAAACCAAGCATAAGGAATCAATAACAAGAACAATACACTTTAAAGCTTCATAAATGGATTCATCTCATTCCTAGTAAATAAAATTAACCCATAATATTCACAAGGACAAAATGTAAAATAGATACAAAATACATCACCGGGTTTGATAAAGTCAAGAGAAATGCAAGATTTAGCTTGAGCCCATGGTTTTCTTCATTTGCCCACTATAAACCTCCATTCATCTTCCTCTATTTACAAAATACACAATGATGTACAAAAATCATGAAAAACCCATTTCCATGGAGTTTTTCAAGAACCCTAGCTTTCCTTCTTCTTGGAGAGCTTTCTATTTGAGAGTGAGTATAAGAGAATGCCCAAAAAATGCAAGAAAAACGACTACTTAAACCCTAAAAGAGATAAAAGCAGAAAGACCAAAACCCCTGAAAATCTGGACAAAACGCGGACAGCAGTAAACAAAAACACCATGCGATCGCATGGAAGAGCCTCAAAGCTCTCTGCTTGAAATTTTGGGATCTCGTGATCGCGCGGTTATTGGCCCATGCGATCGCATGGGCGCATGGGCCATTGTAAATTACAATGTAAATGATTTTGACTTTTGATTAATTACAATTCCAGTCCCTGAACTATCTGAAATATTGACTTTGGTCCTTGAAGTTTTGGTTGTCTTTCATATAAGTCCTCCATAAATTGCAACATTGGTCCTCCATCTTTAAACATATTTATCTTTTGGTCTCCATGATTCTCGATTTGCACAACTTTAGTCCTTTTTGCTCTTTTTTCGCATGGATCTCTTCCAATCACCATCCAAACTCGGGTTTTTACCTAAATAAACAAAAGAACATAAATAAGTAGTAAACAACTCTAAAAAACTCACAATTATCCATTTTTAAAAGCTAAAATAAGTGCGAAAACCGCACTTATCACCTTCCAACCCTTTTTCTCATTCTTTCTCGTAACTTCTCTAGCTGTTAGTGTGTATATGTGTATAGAGATGATCATCGAATTGAGAGATGAACATGGGAGGAGGAGGAGGAGGAGGAGGAGGAGGGAGGTGGGGGGGTGTATGGTGTATGTATATATAGGAGTTGGGGTTTTGTAGTAGTTTACAAGTTTAGTTCAAAGTTATTAGAATTGGTCTTAGTATATTTAAACTTGGATTATATAATCCAAGATATATCCAACATTTATAAAAAATCATATCCAACTTAAAATATGAAGGCATATTATCCAGCCATTTAGAGTGTTCAAAAATCTGATTTTGAAGATAAATTGAAATCCTACTTTGAGATGAAGTAGAAATTATTCCTATTTCTAGTCTCATTTAAAATTTAAATTTCTTTCTTCCCATCTAGGCTAATCGATCTTAAAATTTACAAGGGGCTAGCCAGTCCCGGATTGGTTATTTTGGGCTTGGTCTCTTTTTTCTATTTAAATGGGCTTATAATCGAATAATCCCAAAACTTTAAAAATGAAAAGTTTCACAAATAACCTGGAAAAATGAAACTATTGTCAAACATTTTTGTTTTTTTTTATCAAAATACTGTTTTAATTATTAATTTTTGAGGAAATTATATGAAATGTCCATTTGCTGGTAGTACTTTTTAAATATGACATGTTCTTTAACAACATCAAAATGACAATTTCAAACAAAAATACCCTCAAAGAATTACATAAAACTCATATATATCCCATCCAAACATAGTCAAAGTTAATTCAAAATCAGATCTACAATTCTACTTAAAATTCAAAGTGAAGCCTTCTCCACCGCCTCTCGCCATAGATAGCTACCACCCAACTTATCTCAAAGTTTTTGATAGATTATTTTCGGTTATAAAAAAAATTCAATAGGTTTTGTACTAGATTAGTTTAGATTCTTTTTAGTTCTGAAAATATGTTGAATATAATCGCTCAAAAT
The DNA here is from genome assembly GCA_030279155.1 of Forsythia viridissima. Lineage (NCBI taxonomy): Eukaryota > Viridiplantae > Streptophyta > Magnoliopsida > Lamiales > Oleaceae > Forsythia > Forsythia viridissima. The sequence goes on along the minus strand of CM059039.1, from coordinate 7,455,648 downwards.
TTTTTGGAAGAGAATAGGTTCATATATTAATGTCTAGTTGAAGAAAAATAATGTAGAAATAGAAAAAGCAAATGAAAATGGTGGGTTGAGTTGTTGTCGAACGGCAGCTTTAAGTTTGCTTTCGACAGTAACAACTGTTGAATGGTTCGATTGTTCGATAGCTAACAAGCTTTCGAACGACAGTTTAGAAGAAGGTAAAAAAAAGTCAATTGTTGAGTAGAAAGTTGACTTTTTGTTTTTAACTGATAGATCAAATGTCGTTCGAAGGTCGTCGAACAAAAATTCAAGATGTTATTTACTAATTCAACTTTATTTTTTTGAAAAAAAAAAGTTTGTAGAAAATCCCTCTATTTAAAAACTCGCCCAAAAATTCTTGACTCATTTGGTTTTGAGGAATCCGTTAGACAGTTCCTAGTTTTACCGATTTAAAAAAAAAAAAAATTCCACAATTAAATGTAATTGGCCATTGAAATTCATCTCTCTCCTTGCACGAAATGGATTAAAAGAATGAAAAATCAAAAAATTTGCTTCTAAGCAATTTTAGTGATTTCCAAAAACTTATTTTTTATTTTTTAAATTTTTTGTAATTTTTTTAAAAATCACCAGGTCAACTCAAATTCGATCCTTGACCCTTTCACTTTCGCTTTTCGGGGTCTATGCATGGGTTGGTTTTTAAAACATTGAAAATATATGACTTTTTGCATTTAAAAGTTGCCATTTTTATTAATATTATTAAAATTTGCTATTTTTCAAAAATCACAATTTGCATTTGTCTTGTTTTGTAAATTCTCCTTATTTGTTTATACCACTGTTTCACTTTTATTTAACAAAAAGTGTTCCCACTTTTTTATAACACTAACATGTAAAACGTGCGTTGCACGTGATTTAATAATGGTGTTGTGAAATATATGTTTATTCAAATATTTGAATAATTATAACTTAATTTAATAGTACATTAAAATACAAAATCTGACATTAGAAAATATATTGAAATATAATATTTGTTGTTGTATTCAAACAAAGTACTTTCTATAACTGTGTGGTCAGTATTAAACATCTATTTTTTAAGGTTTGTAGTCAAATAATGTCAATTAAAAAGCACAAATAAATAGAATAAAAAATAGTGTACATAAGTTTTTAAAAATATCAAGCACTCAAATCTATTGAATTTTCTTGTTTTTTGAGATGGCAAATGACTTATAACAAATCTTTGTAATTTAATATAACTCTCCAACTATAAAGAGGTTTTAATCTAAAATATCACATGCAATTTGGGCTCGTTGTACCTCAAGTTAGGTAAATTTATCAATCAGTATTTAAAAGAAAACAAAATAACATTTACATTAGAAATTGGCAAAATTAAACATTCTCATTTGTACAATTCAGTGCCCAGATGTCTTCACGCGAACTTGTCAAAATTGTAATAGAGAAATAAAGTAATATTACCAAAACTAAATATTCTAGCGATTTAAGCGCCTTATTCACGTTGGAGCATATATAGTTAAGAAAAATTAGTTTAAACAAAATAGATAATAATTCAATTCAAAATAATAAAAAAGAATAATAGAAATAAGATACACATCAATAGTGGATTGAAACTATTATCGAAGTTAGCCCACAAAATTTTTTTCGTCTAGAAAATCTAAAGCACTAAGTCAATTAAATATGTAAACAATATATAAATATGCATGAGCATACACAATAATTAAAAAATACACCTTTGTAGTCCAATGTAAATTATTATTTTTTTGAAAAAAGAAGAGCATTTAGAGAGGATTATTCACATTAACTAACAAAAACCACCATCACAAATACAAATCTTTAAATGAAATCTTTATGGACATCACAAACTACATAATTACCTTCAAATAAAACAACCTTAAACTTCAAATTAGACCTTAAATAAGCTAAATAAATTGTTAGTGGAATGTCAATTACTATTAATCTTGTAACTGATCAAATCCGTTCTCACAACTCAAAGAAAATATTTTCAAAATCCAGTAATTAAATATAATAAATAGAAATTTAGCATTTTCAACTTCTTAGGACTATATATGGTTATAAATGGTAAATTAGGAGTTCAATTATAACTTTAACTCAATGACAACTTAGGAAATATAAAATATTAATGCGTACATATTTATCCAAAAATATTTCTCCCTTTAAGTCTCTTATAGATTAGTATAGATGTGTGCATGTGTAATAAACTACGCATGAAACTCCCATTCCAAAACTCGAAACGTCAATAAAACATTCATTTCTATTTAAAATATCCAACTAAAATAATTTTATCGGGGAATCTTTAACATTAACAAAACACTCCTAATGTAAATATCCGATGAAAGAAATATTTAATCAAATTCTTTTTTCAAAACTAAAAGTTTACCAAACATAAAATATAAATGTTCACTTTAACAAACTCCATTGAACATCCAAGGCTGAACACAGTACCAACTTCCACCATCTCACCGCTTTTTTAATATGAAAATTTGTAAAAATGAATGAAATAAGCATTTCGAAAAGTACTTAGTAAGATACCTTACATGTCGAACTTACGTAGCATGAAAGTAAACATATCATTTCATACTATTTTTTATGTCAAGTAACCATAAGAAACGGAAACTCAACTCATATCTAATTGCATACCTCCATCCATGTTTTTCAAGATATAATTGAAATTTGTAGTAGAAAATCTCACAATACGAACAACTCTTCTAGCCAATGCCCATATAATAACTCCTTAACTTGATGCAACAAACACATAATTTTCTTTTAGAGAGAGAAAATTATGTAAGAATTTTATACGGGTTTGACAAGAGACCATTTGGTATCTATATATACACATCACTATACCACTTCCCTCAATCATGGAAGTGGGTGGTTTTTTTTCAGTAATAACTTACAACCTCTAACCATAAAGGAAGTTATGCTAGGTAGATAAATAACCCACCATTTAATTAAATTTAAATATTGAATACAGGCCATAAATAGTTATATTCTCCCACTTGGTCCACATATTCAATAATTAACTTTAAGGTGGATATCTACTCAAATAGAAATTCACAATTCTTGAATCATGACGTTCATGTTTTATTAATCAAACATTTATTTCCACATATTACAAGTATGATTACTTTCAAAAGAGTACTTTATTTTATGAATGAACTTCTTGTCCAAACTTTAATAATCACAATAGACATCCATTACAAACTTTAAGTAAACTAATAAGATTGTTTCAGATACAGAAACAACAAACTTAAAACAAAAATCAGAGTATAGTCATGATTGAGCAAGCAAGTTCTATGTTCTCAACATGATCTTTATATATTTTAGCAGGTAAGCCTTTAGTCATGGGATCTGCTATCATAAGATATGTCTTGATATGCTCAATTGCCATTCCATTCTTTTTTATATGATCTCTAACAACTAGATACTTTATGAAGATATGTTTGCTCCGGCTACCACTTTTGTTATTTCTTGAAAATAAAATTGCAACCGAATTGTTGCAATAAATCTTCAAAGGCTTCTCTATAGTAAGCCTTTAACAAAATTTCTCAACCATAATGCTTGTGTTGTAGCTTCATAACAACCAATGAATTTGGCATCCATGGTAGACGATGCAATTATAGTCTACTTACTGCTTCTCCATGATACAGCTCCTCCATTTAGAAGAAAAATGTACCTTGAAGTAGACTTCCTTATGTCTACACATGCAGCAAAATCAAAATTCGTATATCCAACAACTTTCATATTGACAAAATTCTTGTAAGTATGTAGTCTTTGAATCCATGAAGATACCTCGTTACTTTCTTAACAGCTTTCCAATGTTCTATACCCGGATTACTTTGATATCTTCATAATACACCAATTGCAAATGTAATGTTGGGTCTAGTACAGACTTGTGTCTACAACAAGCTGGCAACAGTGGAAGCATTGGGTATAGACGACATGCACTCTTTTTCCAATTCATTTAATGGACACTAATTCTAACGAAATTCATCACCTTTAACAATGGGTGCTGCACTTGATGCACAATCCTTCATTCTGAACCTTTCCAAAACCTTTTCAATGTAGGGCTTCTGAGACAATCCTAACAACCTTTTAAATCTATCTGTGAATTTCTATGCCAATGACATAAAAGGCTTCACCCATATCTTTCATTTTAAAATTTTGGCTAAGAAACAGTTTTGTGTCATGCAGCAAACCCAAATCAATGCTTGCAAGTAAAATGTCATCTACATATAGGACTAGAAAAATGTATTTGCTCCCACTAACTTTAAGATATATGCACTAGTCGATGATATTTTCTGTAAAACCATATGAAGTAACAACATTGTGATACTTCAAACACTAATGACGGGAAGCCTGTTTTGGCCCATATATAGATTTCCTTAATTTGCAAACCATGTGATTACCTTTATCACTACTAAATCCTTTAGGGTGTTTCATGTCTATCTGATGTAGCTCCATATCAAAATGAGCTACTAAAGCTATTATAATTCTAATTGAATTCTTCTTAGAAATTGGAGAAAACTTCTCATCATAATCGATGTCTTCCTCTTGAGTGAAACCATTGGCTACAAGTTTGGCTTAATATTATTTTATAGTGCCAAGTGTATTTTTTTGGTCTTATAGACCCATTTACAACCCAGTGCTCTATGTTCATCTAGCAATTCAACAAGATCCCAAACTTAATATTTAGCCTTAGATTTCATCTTTTCCTTCATGGCATTGTACCAAAAATCAGAGTTCTATCCTTCAACGTCTTGTGAAAATGAGCTATGATCATTGTCATGTCCAACACACGTATCAAACTCTTGAAGATAGACAACATAATTGCTAAAAATTGCTGGTTTCCTTATTCTTGAGGAGCTCTTTGTACTTATCACTTCATCTTCATTTCACATAATTTGTGCTGTAATAGGTTCAGCGTATTCTGCATTGAGTGGCGATTCTCATTCTGTGTTTTCTTTATGCAGTAATGGTTGTTCTTGTGTTGGTTCATTCCCAGTTGCACTTGATTTCTTTCTTTCGAAATAAATCAATACACTTTGATTGGAAGATAACCCAACAGATTCGTTTATTTCCTTTAAGTCAATATTTCTATGGAAACTCACTCTCACTCACTTCATGATCCTCTAGAAAATTTCTATTTCTAGCTTCGATTATTCTTGGAGTGTGTGAAGAAAAATAGAATCTATAGCCTTTGGAGTTCACCGAATAGCCAGTGAAATATCCACTAATTGTCATCGGGTCCAATTTCTTTATGTAGGGATTATAAACCCTCACTTCAACTCGAAAACCCCATATGTGTAAATGTCTCAAACTAGGGTTACTTCTGTTCCAAATTTCAAAAAGGTGTTTTAGAAATTGCCTTAAATGGAACTTTGTTTAAGATATACGCGGCAGTCTTTAAGGATTCACTCCATAAATGTAACGATAGATTTGAAATGTTCATCATGCTCTTAACCATGTCCATTAAAGTTCCGTTACTTCTTTCAGCAACACAATTTTGTTGCGGTGTACCTTGTTGCGGTGTACCTAGCATCGTATATTGTGTTACAATGTCTTGTTCAGCTAAAAACTTAGTAAATGGACTTGGCATTCGTCCTTTTTCTGTGTGCCGTCCATAATATTCTCTACCACTGTTTGACCTTATAATTTTTATTTTTCTTTACTTTGTTCATCTACATCTGCTTTATAAATCTTGAAAGCATCTAGTGCCTCGTCCTTATGATTTAGAAGATAGAGATACATATATCTAAAATGGCCATCTGTAAATGAGATGAAATATCTTTGAGGAGTATAAATAAGTCCACAAATATCTGTGTGAATAATCTCAAGAATGTCTGAACTCCTTTTGGCACCTTTAGTGGTTTTGTTTGTCTGCTTTTCCTTTATGTAGTCAATACAAGTCGCAAAATCAGTAAAACCAAGAGTTGGTAAAACTCCATCATTTACTAATTTTTTTTAGTCTCTCTATAGAGATATGTCCCAATCTCCTATGTCATAACTTAGATGAGTTCTCTTTAACTATACAACGCTTATTGTCAATACCACTACTATGCATGTCGGATAAGTTACATTCATAAGCGGGATCCAAATCAAATTTATAAAAATTACCAACTAAAACACCATGTCCAACAACAACTGAATTCTGAAATAAACTAAAACTTCTATTTTCAAATACAAATTTAAAACGTAACGGTGCTAGTCTTGAAATATAAACTAAATTACGAGAATATTTGGAACATAAAAAGTGTTTTTAAGATCCAAATAAAAACCATATTTCAAAACTAATCTAAATGTTCCCACGCCTTCAACAGTTGATTCCAACCGGTTTTATGCTTTGCTCATTTGGTTGTAGTTTTCTAGGTCCAAAACACCTTGCATAGTATTGGCAATTGAAATTGTAGTACCAGAATCAATCCATTATGTTCCTTAGTTAGCTCTTTCAGACTAGCCTTTTGAAGCTTTCTTGCTTTGGGATCACTGTCCATGTCTGAGTCAGTCAAATCCCTGTTCAATGTCAAAAAAAGAATAAACAGCTGAAAGAGACTTACCTTCGCTTGGAAAATAGAGAATAGGGCCCATGACATAGACCTTTCTTTTCCACAAAAATCTCTTCGGGTGGACAACATATTTGTTGTACATTTCAAAGAAATATATTTCGAAGAGACTATTGAGAATTGAGAGAAAGTTGAAAGAAAGAAGAGAGAGCACTATCGCCGAGTGGAGAGACCCCTTCACAATCATTATAGGAAGTGTGATTCAAAAATAGAGATCTACCTTTTCGGAACAAATGACATCCCCATTCATATCAGTTTGGTTGAATCTTATCTCCACATCATCGAAATTTTGAGAACTGAATGTCAATGCTACGTCAACAACATAGCCTACTGCTATCGAATCCTCAGGCTTCGCTTGATTTTTGATGTAGTTCTTAAGTTTTTTAAGGTATCACTCGAAAGGATACATCCACCTTATGTAGACTGGTCTAACCAAGTATTGCTTCTTCAAGCAAATACATGAATCATAATGGCAAAAAATGATAGAGAAAATATTCGTTCAAGCTTGTAAATGATAACTACTAGCTGTTCCCGAGCCTCAATCGTGTCGCTAACCTTCAAGGACCTTGTATACAAATGTTTGAAGAACGTACAGAGTTCAATGATAGTAGAGAAAATTGTCTTATTCAAATATGCTCGACACCCGACAGGCAACAATCGTTGCATGATAATATGGAAATCGTGTGACTTCAAACCCTGGAGTCGGTTATCACCGGGAGTAACATTGTTTCTCAAATTTGAAGCAAAACCATATGGGAATTTGTAGATCTGATAAAATTGCAAAACTTTTGACGACCTAAAGTCGTCAATGTGTATTCCAGCACAGGCTTTATCGAATTTGTCCCCTGTTCATACAGGTGTAACTCCATTTTTATACCTAAGTTCATCAAATCATGCATCGCATTATCTGTGTCTTTTGATTTGTGAGGATCATCCAATATTGTATCGAGCAAGCTTTCACAGACATTATTCTCTACATGCATGACGTCAATATTATGTTTCAATTCAATAGTCGACCAGTACGGAAACTTGTAGAATATGCTCTTCTTTCTTCAGTTCAGTTTGTCTATACCTCTCTTCCTTTTAGCACCTCCGTAGCTAAGGTGCTTTTCTAGATTATAATAGTTGAGCCAAGTTAGAAGCACTAGTCAATTAATACAACAGTTGTCTTCTCTCTGTTTGTTTATTAAATTTAAGGTTACTCCGCTACTGATGTCTAGTTGGCAATAAACGTCGATGACTCACATAAGCTATCTTACCATTTATACGCGTTGACGGTGTCTCGCCGTTGCAAGTTTGACATCCATTATAAACATGTCCGCTCCATCCAGAGAGACTACTCTTTGCAAGAAAATCATTGACTGTCCACAACAGTCCTACACACATTATGAATACACCGTTATTATTTTTTGAATCACGTAATCAACACCAGTATCTCGTAGCTTCTTCAACTAATCAAGTAATGATAGTAAAAATACATCAATGTCCTTGTCTAGTGATTTGGGATTGGGGATTAAGAGAGTTAGCATGAAGTAATATAGTTCCATGCACAACCAAGGTGGTAGGTTGTAAGTTGTCAAAACTATTGACCACACGTTGTAAGACAGGCTCACATTGCCAAAAGGATTAAAACCGTCTGCAGCTAAACCCAGGTGAACATTTCGTATTTTACTGGTGAATCTAAGGTAATTTATATTGAATTCCTGCCATGCCTTTCCATCCGCGGGATGATTCATCAGATCTTTGTCTTTTGACTAACCTGTAATGTGCCACCTCATGAGTTTCAAAGTATGCCTTGTGGCATACAAACATTTAAGTCTAGGATAACGCAACACTTTATACGGCACATTCTTACCAGAATCTTTTCCTAATTTTTGTTTTCAACGACTTTCGGAGCTACTGAGAAGCGTGTTCCTTCTAGAATAGTACAAAATCATTCTTGCAAACATGAATAGATTTGTACCCCCATACCCAAATTTGTCATCATTTTTTTAGATTTATAGTTATAGTCGACAAGATTGATTTCGGAGAACTCTAACTTCAAGAACTTCAACTGTTCAACGACGGACTTATTTGTATATTTCAGATGCATCAACTTGACTAAAATGTTTAACCACGAGAAAGATGAAACTTCATGGTACAATTCTGAACGCAGAGCCTTTACAATTCATCATAATATTCATCAGTACCAATCGAGTTATCTCCGACTATATCAATCAGATTATCCATCATCTCATCTCGCATAGCAACCCCTTCATTATGTGCACACACGTGCGCATGGTCATTCTCATTCTCTCCATGATGAATCTATTTATCATAAGTCTCCAAGAAACTAAAACTAAATATGTAAGCATCAACATCATCTATTAGTTGCACTGTCTGCAAGGATAAAGAATAAACCCCTGATTATTTGCAAGTGGTTTGATAATTTTTATAAAGGCTTGCAAATCATTCCAAAACTCCATATAAATATCGCAGTTCCTAATCTTGGTCGAACTCTTATCAATTTAAATTTCTACTACACTGCAAGAATACATACAAATACTAAGTGAAATATTCAAGTGATGTGAGAGTGTCCTAACTCCGTCTTATCACTCCAATACTAATAAATAGGTAAAGGCCCTAAACTATTCGTCATTGATTTGTGAATTATGAATGTGTTACCTTATTCATGTTATCGCTTCTTTTTCACACGTATATTTTGGCAGCATTTCTCCATATTTTCAAAAGTGTGCAATCTATATTAAATATAGTCCACACCCGAAGAATAAAAGAGACATACAACCAAAATCTACATGAGAAAATATAAGCGATAACAAGAACAAATATTGATAACACAATTCGTACAATTCACAAATTAATGGCAAACTGTCCAAAAATGGGACAATTAAAAGATTTATTTGTAAATTACAAACTGTCCAAGATGAAGACATATGTGGTTTACAAACTAATTTTCAAACAATTTTCTAAAGTTTATAAAAATGCAGTAAAGTGTACAGAATAACAAAATTCACATAAAGTGAAAGACGATAATAGAAATATATAGGTAAAAGTTACACACAAAAATACTAAATTTACCATCTCAAAACTTGCAACCGAGAGGAACTAGTCCGAAGAGCAAAATAGAAGAGTAAAAAAATGGCAAGCAAGGAGAATCGTTGTATTTGTAGGCTTGATCAATAGTGGCGACACATTGTTGTCTCTAATGTACACAATGTCATCTCTAAAAACAATATTTGGCGCCAAAAGATATTGCAAATTGTACTGGTCACCAATTGCAGCGCCATGGGTCGTCACAATTGGTAGGACAATTAGGCGCCAATATGTGTCGCCAACTTCCATTCTATTTCCACGATAGCAACTCTATTGTGACAACATAATTTCGTCGCTACAGATGCTTTCCGCCACTAGCAACGACATTTTCTAGTTGTTGAAAGTGGTACAATTCTATAGTGGCGAATTTTGCTATCACCGCTATAGTATTCAAGTAATAGCGACAACTGTGGTGTCATCACTATTTGTCGCCTATATAGGACCTTTTTTTTGTAGTGTTTCTTCCGATAAGAATTTGATTTTAATTGTTCTAGATACAACATTTTTTAATTTATGTGAAATACGAATTTACAATTTTCTGGTGAGCGTTTTTCTTGATTGCATAATAGATTTGTTTTTTTAAATCAATTGATTTTGTGTTTAATGATTTCTCATGATTGTAACAAGTTGTTATGCTTTTTAATTACGACAATTGTGCCTTTATGAATTTTTTCAAAACATGATATTCTGGATTTCATTTGATATCAAATTCGTTAGTATTCAAAAAAATATCATTGGATTCATGTGTTTTGTATTGGAATCACTTTGCTTTTAGAATATGTTCTAACAGTTAATTTGTAACGCCCCATAATTTCTAATGTTCTGGAGAGTTATTAAAATTCATAAAAAAGTAAAATATTGCGGAAAATCACTTTAATAAAAATGACCAATTGTCAATCAATTGGTTAAATATCTAAACATTTAGAAATAAGTCTCAAAACATTAAAGAAATTTGATAAAATTAAAGCCTAATGCTAAAAATTGAAATTGTGACGCTAATCGTATTATTAAATAAAGCATCCTAAACGATTTGAATTTATTTGGCGACCATTGGCACGATGGCTTCACCAACCCGCTATGCATCAATCACGTTAATCATTACCTGAAAATTTGTTAAAATGAGGGATGGGTATAAACAATTATACTCATTAAGATACTTATTATTTCTACAATCAATCCAAATATTATAATTACACATAAAATCATCTTACTAAACTAAACTGGAAATTATCGCACCATGACAATGATAATTCATGCAAGCGCTGCAAATAAACTGAAACTCGAAGGTTTAACTGAACTAGAAAGTTTAACTGAAACCCGAAAGTTTAAATGAATTGATTCATGATTTCTCCTGAATGAGCACTGAAATAAAGTAATCAAATCAAATGCATAAATATAATACGTAAAAAGAAAGTGGCAAACAACTAATAGCATATAACACCTCACCTTAAACTTAGAATCTGAATTTTTTGAAAATAGACTTGAAAAATATGATTCACCCACAACAACAACTTGATATAAAAATTCTTGAATATTAATGTGCTAAAATTAAGATCATGATTGATTTTCTGATTAAACTATTTTTGTGGCCAACGTGGATGAAGGACTAATATATATATATATATATATATATATATATATATATTTTCTTGTTTTGGTTAGGAATAATTATTCAAAAGACAATATTTCTACTTCTCATGGACACTTTGGTAGATGAATGCTGCTCTCCTTGGGACGCCTGCCTTAAGTGTCCGCTCGCCTCATTGGTCCGCCCGACTCACTGTTCTCATAATCCTGCCTCCAACAGATAGACAACCATAACCAAGCTACCATCAAATTAACCAGACATGCGATCTATAGAAAGACACTTACTCTCGTCCATTGAAATATGAAACGCCAGTAGTTGAGAAGACGAAGCGTCCCTCATTAATTCTTAATAATGAGGAAGATGAAAAGGCACTCGCCATCAATGACCATTGAAGGCTACAACTGCAGATCATCCCTATAAATAGAGATTAACCCTTCAGGTAAAAATAGAACATACATACTCAATATTGTTATTCTGCATATTTGAGTTAATCATATACTGATTATCACGCCAGAGTGGAAACGGGGGGAAAAACCCCACCACCTTTTGCAGGTCTCCACCACTGCTGCCGCTGCACTCGGAGGAGGAGAAAACAAATAATTATCAACTATAATTAAGTTAATAGAATAAAAAATATTATATTGTTTATATTTTATTCGTGTCTAAGAAATCTTTGTGTTTGTTTACTGCACTTTTGAGAAATATTGAGTATATAGTTTATAAAATTTGAGAAATAACTTGAAATGTTTTGGTTGAAGGATTTAATAACCATTTAGTAACTAAAAGATTAGATATGTCATTTGACTTTCTGATATATTATTATAATTTAAGAATAGCCAAACCATCTTTAGTTATAATAATATGTTGTGGATGATTAAAATTATACATGGAGTTATTTTGGTGATATATAAATATATGACATTTCATAAAGTGCAATTAATTCATAAGATGATTGTTTGGCCTCAAAAGAAAATAGTTATCATAAGGGTTTACTTGCATAAAGTAGTTTAATATGAAGACAGAAATTTCCTACGCTCACAGCTATGGAAATTTTGTATTTGATATTACTAAAGTCTTTGTAAATTCAATGTGTGATAACAACATCTACCCACATGGAGGTCTGAATTTAGAAATTTGAGTTGACATTGGTTAATTCAATTAAAAATGATATTCCTAGCATTAATGTATGTGTTTATCTTATGCAGTGGTTCCTAATTTTTTTCAACAACTCTATTCGCATTCCAATTATATGTGGTGATAACTTTTCTGACTGGAAGGAAAAAAATCTCCTAATATTGGGGTGTATGGATCTCTACTTTGAACTCTGTGTGGATAAACCACTTGTCCTTACGGAATCAAGTACGCCGGAGGAGATGAATCTATATGAATCGTGGAAAAGATCCAACCGCCTAAGCTTGAGCCTCATGAAGACTCATGTCACTAAAAGCATTAAGGGATCAATCCTTCCATATGATAAGGTCAAGGACTTCATAAAGGCTAAAGACTATTGAAGAATAATTTGTAAGTTCTAACAAAATGTTGGCTAGCACCCTAATGAAAAGGCTTTCGGGCATGAAGTTTGACAATTCTAAAGGTGTGCGTGAGCACATAATAGAAATGAGAGACCTTGATGCTCGTCCTAAATCCTTAGAGATATAGATTTCCGAGTCATTCCTTGTTCATCTCATTTTGAACTCTCTTCCTACGGAGTATGGTCCATATAAAATATCGTATAACACACATAGAGAAAAATGGATTGTGAATGAACTTCTGACAATGTGTATTTAAGAGGAAGAGAGACTAAAGCATGAGAAGTTAGAAACTGCTCATTTGACAACTCATGATAAAGAAAATGAGAACAAGGGTAAAAACAGTCTTAAAATGAAGAACAAAATGCCAATGAAGCAAAAGGGTAAAATGATGTTTGTTTGTTTGTTTTTTGCAAGAAGAAATGGCATATGAAGAAAGACTGTTTCAAGTACAAGAAATGGCTTGAAAATAAATGTACTCTTTTCTCTTTAGTGTGTCATGAATCTCATTTTGTTAATGTACCAAAAAAAAAACGTTATGGATTGATTCTGGTACTACAATTTCTATTGCCAATACTATGCAAGGTGTTTTGGACCTAGAAAACTACAACCAAATGATCAAAGCATAAAACCGGTTGCAGTCAACTGTTGAAGGCGTGGGAACATTTAGATTAGTTTTGAAATCTGGTTTTTATTTGGATCTTAAAAACACTTTTTATTTTCCAAATATTCTCGTAATTTAGTTTATATTTCAAGACTAGCACCATTACGTTTTAAATTCGTATTTGAAAATAGAAGTTTTAGTCTATTTCAGAATTCAGTTGTTGTTGGACATGGTGTTTGGTTGGTAATTTTTATAAATTTTATTTGGATCTCGCTTATGAATGCAACTTATCCGACATGCATAGTAGTGGTATTGACAATAAGCATTGTATACTTAACGTAGGAGATTGGGACATATCTCAATAGAGAGACTAAAAAAATTAGTAAATGATGGAGTTTTACCAACTCTTGACTTTACTGATTTTGGGACTTGTATTGACTGCATAAAGGAAAAGCAAACAAACAAGACCACTAAAGGTGCCAAAAGGAGTTAAGACATTCTTGAGATTATTCACACAGATATTTGTGGACCTATTCATACTCCTCAAAGATATTTCATCTCATTTACAAACGGACATTCTTTAGGCAGTAGATGCTTTCAAGATTTATAAAGCAGATGTAGATGAACAAAGGAAAGAAAAATAAAAGTTATAAGGTTAGACAGTGGTGGAGAAAATTATGGGCGTCACACAAAAAAAGGACAAATGCCAAGTCCATTTACTAAGTTTTTAGCCAAACAAGACATTGTAACACAATATACGATGCTAGGTACACCGTAACAAAATTGTGTTGCTGAAAGAAGTAACGGAACTTTAATGGACATGGTTAAGAGCATGATGAACATTTCAAATCTATCGTTACATTTATGGAGTGAATCCTTAAAGACTGCCATGTATATCTTAAACAAAGTTCCATCCAAGGCAATTTCTAAAACACCTTTTTGAAATTTGGAACGGAAGTAACCCTAGTTTGAGACATTTACACATATGGGGTTTTCGAGTTGAAGTGAGGGTTTATAATCCTCACATAAAGAAATTGGACCCGATGACAGTTAGTGGATATTTCACTGGCTATTCGGTGAACTCCAAAGGCTATAGATTCTATTTTCCTTCACACACTCCAAGAATAATCGAAGCTAGAAATACAAACTTTCTAGAGGATCATGAAGTGAGTGAGAGTGAGTTTCCATAGAAATATTGACTTAAAGAAATAAACGAATCTGTTGGGTTATCTTCCAATCAAAGTGTATTGATTTATTTCGAAAGAAAGAAATCAAGTGCAACTGGGAATGAACCAACACAAGAACAACCATTACTGCATGAAGAAAACGTAGAATGAGAATCGCCACTCAATGCAAAACATGCCAAACCTATTACTGCACAAATTATGCAAAATGAAGAGGAAGTGATAAGTACAAAGAGATCCTTAAGAATAAGGAAAACAACAATTTTTAGCAATTATGTTGTGTATCTTCAAGAGTCTGATACCTGTGTTGGACATGACAATGATCCTAGCTCATTTTCACAAGACGTTGAAGGATAAAAATATGATTTTTGGTACGATGCCATGAAGGAAAATATGGAATATATGGCTAAAAATTAAGTTTGGGATCTCGTTGAATTGTTAGATGAACATACAGCAGTGGGTTGTAAATGGGTCTATAAGACCAACCAGACTTGTAGCCAATGGTTTCACTCAAGAGGAAGACATCGATTATAATGAGAAGTTTTCTCCAATTTCTAAGAAGAATTCATTTAGAATTATAATAGCTTTAGTAGCTCACATGGTTTGCAAATTAAGGAAATCTATATATGGGCCAAAACAGGCTTCCCGTCATTAGTACTTGAAGTATCACATTGTTGTTACTTCATATGGTTTTACAGAAAATATCATTGACTAGTGCATATATCTTAAAGTTAGTGAGAGCAAATTCATTTTTTTAGTCCTATATGTAGATGACATTTTACTTGCAAGCATTGATTTGGGTTTGCTGCATGACACAAAACTGTTTCTTAGCCAAAATTTTGAAATGAAAGATATGGGTGAACCCTCTTATGTCATTGGCATAGAAATTCACAGACAAATTTAAAGGTTGTTAGGATTGTCTCAGAAGCCCTACATTGAAAAGGTTCAGAATGAAGGATTGTGCATCGAGTGCAGTACCCATTGTTAAAGGTGATGAATTTCGTTAGAATTAGTGTCCATTAAATGAATTTGAAAGAGAATGCATGTCGTCTATACCCTATGCTTCCACTGTTGCCAACTTGATGTATATACAAGTCTGTACTAGACCCAACATTACATTTGCAATTGGTGTATTAGGCAGATATTAAAGTAATCCGGGTATAGAACATTGGAAAGCTGTTAAGAAAGTTATGAGGTATCTTCAAGGATTCAAAGACTACAGACTTACATACATACATTTTGTCAATATGAAAGTTGTTGGATATACGAATTTTGATTTTCCTGGATGTGTATACATAAGGAAGTCTACTTCAAGGTATATTTTTCTTCTAATTGGAGGAGTTGTATCATGGAGAAGTAGTAAGCAGACTATAATTGCATCGTCTACCATGGATGCCAAATTCATTGGTTGCTATGAAGCTACAACACAGGCATTATGGTTGAAATTTTTGTCAAAGGCTTACTATAGAGAAGCCTTTGAAGATTTATTGCAACAATTCGGTTGCAATTTTATTTTCAAGAAATAACAAAAGTGGTAGCCGGAGCAAACATATCGTCATAAAAGTATCTAATTGTTAGAGATCATATAAAAAAGAATGGAATGGCTATTGAGCATATCAAGACATATCTATGATAGCAGATCCCATGACTAAAGGCTTACAGGCTAAAATTTACAAAGATCATGTTGAGAACATAGAACTTGCTTGCTCAATCATGACTTGACTCTGATTTTTGTTTTAAGTTTGTTGTTTCTGTATCTGAAACAATCTTATTAGTTCACTTAAAGTTTGTAATGGATGTCTATTGTGATTATTAAAGTTTGGACAAGAAGTTCATTCATAAAGTAAAGTACTCTTTTGAAAGTAATCATACTTGTAATAAGTGGAAATAAATGTTTGATTAATAAAACATGAACGTCATGATTCAAGAATTGTGAATTTCTATTTGAGTAGATATCCACCTTAAAGTTAATTATTGAATATGTGGACCAAGTGGGAGAATATAACTATTTATGGCCCTTATATTCAATATTTAAATTTAATTAAATGGTGGGTTATTTATCTACCTAGCATAACTTCCTTTATGGTTAGAGGTTGTAAGTTGTTGCTGAAAAAAACCACCCACTTCCATGATTGAGGGAAGTGGTATAGTGATGTGTAGATATAGCTACCAAATGGTCTCTTGTCAAACCCGTATAAAATTCTTACATAATTATCTCTCTGTAAAAGAAAATTCTGTGTTTGTTCCATCAAGTTAAGGAGTTATTAAATGGGCATTGGCTAGAAGAGTTGTTCGTATTGTGAGATTTTCTATTGCAAATTTCGTTTATATCTTGAAAAACATGGCTGGAGGTATGCAATTAGATATGAGTTGAGTTTCCATTTCTTATGGTTACTTGACATAAAAAATAGTATGACATGATATGTTTACTTTCATGCTACGTAAGTTTGACATGTACGGTATCTTACTAAGTACTTTTAGAAATGCTTATTTCATTAATTTTTACAAATTTTCATATTAAAAAAGCGGTGAGATGGTGAAAGTTGGTATTGCATTCAGCCTTGGATGTTCAATTGAGTTTGTTAAAGTGAGCATTTATATTTTATGTTTGGTAAACTTTTAATTTTGAAAAAAGAATTTGATTAAATATTTCTTTCATCGGATTTTTACAATAGGAGTGTTTTGTTAATGTTAAAGATTCCCCAGTAAAATTATTTTAGTTGGATATTTTAGATAGAAATGAATGTTTTATTTACGTTTCGAGTTTTGGAAGGAGAGTTTCATGCGTAGTTTATTACACATGCACACATCTATACTAATCTAAAAGGGACTTAAAGGGAGAAATATTTTTGGATAAATATGTCCTCATTGATATTTTATATTTCCTAAATTGTCATTGAGTTAATGTTATAATTGAACTCCTAATTTAGCATTTATAACCACATATAATCCTTAGAAGTTGAAAATACTAAATCTCCATTTATTATATTTAATTACTGGATTTTGAAAATATTTTCTTTTCATTGTGAGAACGGATTTGATCAGTTACAAGATTAATAGTAATTGACATTCCACTAACAATTTATTTAGCTTATTTAAGGTCTAATTTGAAGTTTAATGTTGTTTTATTTGAAGATAATTATGTAGTTTGTGATGTCCATAAAGATTTCATTTAAAGATTTGTATTTGTGATTGTAGTTTTTGTTAGTTAATGTGAATGATCATCTTTCAATGCTCTTCTTTTTTCAAAAATATAATAATTTACATTAGACTATAAAGATTACGGTGTATTTTTTAATTATTGTGTATGCTCATGCGTATTTATATATTGTTTACATATCTAATTGACTTGGTGCTTTAGATTTTCTAGACGAAAAAAATTTTGTGGGCTAACTTCGATAATAGTTTCAATCCACTATCGATGTGTATCTTATTTCTATTATTCTTTTTTATGCTTTTGAATTGAATTGTTATCTATTTTATTTAAACTAATTTTTCTTAACTACATAGATCCAACGTGAATAAGAAGCTTAAATCGCTAGAATATTTAGTTTTGGTAATATTACTTTATTTCTCCATTACAATTTTGATAAGTTCATGTGAAGACATCTGGGCACTGAATTGTGCAAATGAGAATGTTTAATTTTGCCAATTTCTAATGTAAATGTTATTTTGTTTTCTTTTAAATACTGATTGATAAATTTACCTAACTTGAGGTACTACGAGCCCAAATTGAATGTGATATTTTGGGTTAAAATCTCTTTGTAGTTGGAGAACTATATTAAATTACGAAGATTTGTTATAGGTTATTTGCCATCTCATAAAGCAAGAAAATTCAATAGGTTTGAGTGCTCGATATATTTAAAAACTTATGTACACTATTTTTTATTCTTTTATTTGTGTTTTTTAATTGACATTATTTGACTTTATTACAAACTTTAAAAAATAGATGTTTAATACTGGCAACACAGTTATAGAAAGTACTTTGTTTGAATACAACAACAAACATTATATTTCAATATATTTTATAATGTCAGGTTTTGTATTTTAATGCACTATTAAATTAAGTTATAATTATTTAAATATTTGAATAAACATATATCTCACAACACTATAGTTGCACGTTTTACATACTAGTGTTATAAAAAGTGGGAACACTTTTTGTTACATAAAAGTGAACAATTGGTATAAACAAATAAGGAGAATTTATAAAACTAGACAAATGCAAATTGTGATTTTTGAAAAATAGCAAATTTTAATAATATTAACAAAAATTGCAACTTTTAAATGCAAAAAGTCATATTTTTTCAATGTTTTAAAAACCAACCCATGCATAGACCCCCGAAAAGCGAAAGTGAAAGGGTCAAGGGTCGAACCGGAGTTGACCCGGTGATTTTTAAAAAAAAATTACAAAAAATTTAAAAAATAAAAAACAAGTTTTTGGAAATCACTAAAATTGCTTAAAAGCAAATTTTTTGATTTTTCATTCTTTTAATCCATTTCGTGCAAGGAGAGAGATGAATTTCAATGGCCAATTACATTTAATTGTAGAAAAAAATAATTTTTAAAATCGGTAAAACTAGGAACGGTCTAACGGATTCCTCAAAACCAGATGAGTCGAGAATTTTTGGGCGAGTTTTTAAATAGAGGGATTTTCTGTATAACTAGCCCAATTTTGAGGCCGGTTTTGATAACACAGTATATATCCTTTTGTAAACAAATGGCAAGTTTTTCTTTTCTGGCTTCCAAGAGAAGACACCTACAAACTTTTTTTTTTCAAAAAAATAAAGTTGAATTAATAAATATCATCTTGAATTTTCGTTCGACAACCTTCGAACGACATTTGATCTATCAGTTAAAAACAAAAAGTCAACTTTCTACTCGACAATTGACTTTTTTTTTACCTTCTTCTAAACTGTCGTTCGAAATCTTGTTAGCTATCGAACAATCGAACCGTTCGACAGTTGTTATTGTCGAACGCAAACTTAAAGCTGCCGTTCGACAACAACTCAACCCACCATTTTCATTTGCTTTTTCTATTTCTACATTATTTTTCTTCAACCAGACATTAATATATGAACCTAATCTCTTCCAAAAAATTTGGAGTGATTATATTCAACATATTTTCAGAACTAAAAAGAATCTAAACTAATCTAGTACAAAACCTATTGAATTTTTTTTATAACCTAAAATAATCTATCAAAAACTTTGGGTTAAGTTGGGTGGTAGCTATCTATGGCGAGAGGCGGTGGAGAAGGCTTCACTTTGAATTTTAAGTAGAATTGTAGATCTGATTTTGAATTAACTTTGACTATGTTTGGATGGGATATATATGAGTTTTATGTAATTCTTTGAGGGTATTTTTGTTTGAAATTGTCATTTTGATGTTGTTAAAGAACCTGTCATGTTTAAAAAGTACTACCAGCAAATGGACATTTCATATAATTTCCTCAAAAATTAATAATTAAAACAGTATTTTGATAAAAAAAAACAAAAATGTTTGACAATAGTTTCATTTTTCCAGGTTATTTGTGAAACTTCTCATTTTTAAAAAAGTTTTGGGATTATTCGATTATAAGCCCATTTAAATAGAAAAAAGAGACCAAGCCCAAAATAACCAATCTGGGAATGGCTAGCCCCTTGTAAATTTTAAGATCGATTAACCTAGATGGGGAGAAAGAAATTTAAATTTTAAATGAGACTAGAAATAGGAATAATTTCTACTTCATCTCAAAGTAGGATTTCAATCTATCTTCAAAATCGGATTTTTGAACACTCTAAATGGCTGGATAATATGCCTTCATATTTTAAGTTGGATATGATTTTTTATAAATGTTGGATATATCTTGGATTATATAATCCAAGTTTAAATATACTAAGACCAATTCTAATAACCTTGAATTAAACTAGTAAACTACTACAAAACCCCAACTCCTATACATACATACACCATACACCCCTCCGCCCCCCACTCCTCCTAGTAAACTTGTCGTAATTTTATACGAGTATAATTATGTCATGTAAGTTAAATTTTAATACTTACACAATGTTCAGACATATATTATTTGATTATTTACAAATTATGATTAGAGTAATTTTCATGATCACGAGACATATAAATTATTTAATTTTGCAAACCTATATTAGTTTATTCCTACTTTATCATGAAACAAGTATATATTTAATATGTTTATGGTATTAGTAGCAAATTATTTATATGAATACAAATTATACAAAATCAGTTGTTCGTATGTTCACGTTAGTTAGTGGTATTTGTGTATTCCAATTAAAAGCTAAGCATCAAGAACTCTCTGACTAGCTAAGGTAAAATTTCGAGGACAAATTTTTTTTAAGAATGATAGTTTGCAGAATCCCGAATTTTTATTATTATTTATTATTAAAGGACCTAAGCGAAAACCAAATTTTAGAATTTATTTATTTAACTAGATTAAATATTTTGTTTGTGAATAAACGAGTTTTAGTATATTGATATTGGGCTCGTTGCGTAGCTCGTATTTATTTATGATTAACGGCCTAAGAAAAAATATTTTTAGATAAGCTAAACTCAAGATAAAGACGATTAAAAATTTCTATGGTAAAATAATTTGAAGATGTACCCTTTTGGAGATAACCCATTTTCGGCCATATACATTTGAATTCCAAACTCTCTCTCTCTCTCTCTCTCTCTCAAATTTAAAGTTCACACAAAAACCAAACTTCTAGAGTTTGTTTTATTGAAAAACAAGCAAAGCCTATATATATATATATATATATATATATATATATATATATATATATATATATAATGATTTACTGTGTGGCTAGCCAAGTATAAACTAGATATTTTAGGCCTGATATGGGCTTAAATCCCAGCCCCATTTAGGAGGGATTTATTTTCTATCTAAGAGAGGTAGAGAGGAAATTATTTGTAGTATTCCCATAATTTCTCGCTTGACTGGAATTCTGATTGATCTCCTATTTCTTTTCTGAATTATATAGATTTTTTCTTCTTTCATCGTCTAAGGTAATATTTTCACTCTTGTTCTTCTTTAAATTTTTTGGCCTTCTTCTTTTTTCTTCTTAGATGTATAAAATGGTGATCACTTCTACTAGTAGCTCTTCAACCAATAAATCTAACAGCAGTCTCATAGACCCCTCTTATCGTACCTTATCCGTAGGAATAGATGATAATTTCTCGTTGGTTGAATAATGGACATTTGTTAGTTCTTTAGGCCGTGGTGAACCTCGATGTTTGAATGAACCCGTTGATGAAATTTATGTAGGATTGGATGAGGAAAATTTATCCATAGCTCGAAACCATTCGACTCGGGAAAAAAGCGGGACGGCCACCGCCGTCCTACCCGCGGGCTGACGGCCTCGCCCGCTCCATGTTTGGGGCGGGCGGTCACACCCACTCCTTGTTGTGGGCAGGCGGTCTTGCCCGCCCATACCGTCTGCCTCCAGTAGGAGGCAGGCGGCCTCGTTCACCTTTGGTTGACGTTGATCCGATGCTTGAATTTTCTGTTCCTATTGGGTTTGTAGATTCTGACGTCAATTTTTCTATTGTATCCCGTCTGTTCAATATTCAAATAGAACGGTCCCCAAGTGGTAATTTGATAGATTTAGATCTACCAAAGGATGCTTGTGTTTACAATTCTAAAAGTTTTATGAAAATGTTGAAAAAATATTAATTGCCTCCCGATTATTTATATAGAGTCCTCCATCCTAGTGAGCGAATCCTAGGGTCAGACCCTAGGGAGGTGGTAGCTTATCGTGATAGCATGACAGCTGGTTTAAGATTTCTTCTTCATCCCTTATTCGTTTCTTTCTTCAACAAATTTCATGTCACTCCTGGTAAGTTGACTCCTAACTCTTGGCGCATATCAACTTATTTGTTATATCTATGCCTTACAAATGATATTGAGCCGAGTCTGAAGCTTTTTAGAAGTGTGTTTGATATGTATCATGTGCTTGGGAGTAACTGTTATGCTTATGTCCAACTTAAAGTAGGATTATTATTACCCCACTTTTCCAATTCAAATAGTGGTTGGATGAGACGTTTCTTTTTTGTTCGACCTGAGGTAGGACAGTTCCCTTTTAAAACTTGTTGGAGAACTCCTTTTTGCAAACATTTTAACGAGCCCCTGGATCTTGATCATAATTTGAAGGCACGTCTAGATAAGCTTTTACACTTGATGCCTCCGGGGTTGCATATGTGCAAGGTGCTAACTAATGAGAACTTGCGGCGAGTTCACATTGGATCACCTGAGGGTATGCTAATTTTATGTCTTTATTCCTCTTTTTGACTCTTCATTTTGTATATATTTGTTGTATCAATCTCTATTTTTCTCTTTTAGACATGGATAATTTTGATCTTGGAGGCGTGATGGATGTTGTTGGATTTTCTACCGATGCTGCTGAAGATCCGTCTCTATCCCCTTTAAACAAAAAGAAAAGGCAGGCCAATAAAAGAAAAGTCATTGTTGAGACAACAGTTGTCCCTCATTATGTGCCGCGTACTACCAGAGGTGGTGATGCCCATGTTTACAAAGAGTTTGGATTTCCTCCTGTTGATTCGATGGTTGAAGGGTAAGCTGTTGTATTAAAGAAGCGGCTGCCATGTAATGTATCATGTATACCAACCACTGCAGGGTAAGTTGTTGTATTTTTTAGATGCTCTATTGTTCTCCCATTTAATATTTATCCTCCATTTAATTTCAATTTTTTCTTGTTTTGTACAGATGCTTGTTATAGAGGACAAAGTACTACGTGATTTGGAGAAATTCGAGAAACGTGCAGCTGAGAAAGACCATGACAAGAAGAAAGCCATAGCGGATGTGTAGTCTTTATTAGTCAAGGCAACAACTGCATCTAAGAAAAAATGATAGTGAGATTAATCAGCTTCATAAGGAGGTTGACCAACTTTACAAAAAGTTGGAGACTGCCCATGATGAGGCCATGGCGAGATACAAGACGTTTGCTGAATATCAGAGCAGCTTGCATATGTATGGTGCAGAATTCATGAAGACTACCATCAAAATGACTAAAGAGTGGTTGGTCGACGACCATTCAGAGATAAATCCAGAAGAATTTGATAGGTATATTAGGAAACGCTGGGCTACAGATTTAGCTGTTCAGAAGACCAAAGTGGCTGACCATGGAGGGGTTGGATCTCAACCTGATGGCTTTCTTGATAATTAAACAATTGTTTATTTTTATTTATTTTAGTTTCATGACGGTTACCCTATTTAATCATGAAAAATATAATATTCAGTTCATTTCGTTTCGAATATTGTCGAATACAACGAATTTCAGTTTTGTATGTTTGGCATGAAACATACATCTTTATTTAAATTAAAAATAAATTGTTTTTCACTTTGTAATCGTTGGTTGTTTGTTTTTCATTTCACTTTCTCACTTTATAATCGTTGGTTGCTTGGTTGCAATGTATGATAGTATACTCCCATGAACAACATAGGAAAGTGAAAATGTGTGAAAAAACAAACCGGTCGTCAAAGAATTGGGGGCAGGCCGCTCTTGGCGGCAGGTGTGTATCCCTAACTGGGGGCGGGCGTACTCCCGCCCCTGTGGTAACCTGTCCCAAACTGGGGACAGGTACACCCTGTCTCTGGTTAGGGTTGGGCTACCCCCAAGGATGGGGTGCACCCATTCTTAATTGGGGGCAGGCGTACCCTGCTCCTGGTTAGGAGCGAGCTACCCTCCCAAGGGTGGGGTGCACCCGCCCCTGCTTGCCCGCCCATCCCTTTGGTGAGGCGGGGTTGCACCTGCCCCTAACTAGGAGTAGTGCACCCTGTCCCTAGGCGAGCGCAATCTCTCTCCTATGGTAGGGTGGGGGATGTCCCTGAAGTGGGGCGGGTGCCCCTGCCTTTTAGGGGCGTCCTCTTAAAAAAAATTTTTAATGGATTATCACCTTTTATGAAGGATTGTCATCTAAATTATTGAACTTGGTCTCATCGCCTCTAAGTGTGATATATAAGAATGTCGCCTTAATGTTCAAGGCTTACCACTCTTTTTTGAATGAAGGCTCGTCACCTAGATTTTTGAATCAGGGTTCATAACCTCTGATATTTAAATATAGGCTTATTGCCTTAATTTGTAAGTCATAGGCTCATCGCTTTGATTTTTTGATTAAGACTCATCTCCTTAATTTTTAAGTCATAGGTTCATCACCTTGATGTTTTGATTAAGGCTCATTGCCTTAATTGTCAAGTCATAGGCTAATCGCCTTGATGTTTTTATTAAGGCTCATCGTCTTAATTTGACTGTAGTAGCAGTTGGAAAGATATTTGTATTGCTCGACTAAACCTTAATAGAGACTATATCTAGTAATAAATGGTTGCCGTAGGTCAAGTTCAGTAGGTGCACCAGGACTTCCCAGCTAGGCCAATCCTTCCATAATACCCTCATCATTCATCCGCCTTGGCATTTTATTGAATTGAAAATCAAATTTAAGAGTACTTATTTAATACAACTACATATACTTGCTTCTAAAGAAAAAGAAAACTGATAAATTATTGACAATATTTCTTCAAGTGCTTTGCGTTCCATGGTCTTCCCAATGGTTTACCGTTCATATCTTTGAGACTATACGCGCCCTTTCCTATTTTTTTTATGACTTCTAAAAGACCATGCCAATTAGGCTCTAGTTTAGATGGTAGGTGTCCAGCGGCTGCACTGCTCCTCAACATTAAATCATGGTGTTGGAAAATTATGGGCCTGACTCGGCGGTCGAAATATTTGGCAGCCTTGCGTTTGTAAGCCATTGTCTTAATTGCAGCTCTTTCTCTAATCTCCTCAAGTGGATCGATTTCTGCCCTTGTGATATTGTCATATGTCTGTTCAATCTGCATTCTCAAAGTTGGATTGACAACTTCAGTGGGTATCACTGCTTCCATTCCAAAAGATAGTTTGAACGGTGTTTCTCTCGCTGGCCCCATGGGGTGGTGTGATATGCCCAAAGGACATTTGGTAGTTCATCTGCCCAAGATCCTTTTTATTTTCCCAACTTCATTTTTAAATCCCAAAGTATGATATGGTTAGTAACTTCACTCTGGCCATTGCTCTGAGGATGTACCACCGATGTGAGTCGGTGTGAGATTTTATAGCTGTCACAAAAATTCTTAAAGATGTGGTTATCAAATTGTCTTCCGTTATCCGTGACTATCACTCGTGGAATTCCAAAACGGAAGATTATACATTTCCATACGAAACTCTTTATCTTGGCGGTAGATATAATAGCTAATGGCTCAACTTCAACCCATTTTGTGAAATAAACTATAGCCACTAACAGAAATTTTCTTTGAACCTTAGCAAGTGGCAAAAGACCCAGGATGTCTATCCCCCATTGATAAAATGGACATACTGCGTAAATTATCAATTTTGGCTCAGCTGGCTGATGAATTTTGTTGCCAAACCTTTGACAGATATTGCATTTCCTTACCAGTTGCTTAGTTTCTTGCTTCATTGTTGGCCAATAGTACCCTTACCTTAAAGCTTTAAAAGTAAAGGCATCCCCGCCTAAGTAAATTCTACACAGACCACTATGTATTTAGAATAGTACCTCAGCTGCTTTTGCCTGCCGGAGACACTTCTAATAAGGCATAGAGAATCCTCTTCGATATAATTATCCATCGATCACAGAATACATAGCAGCTCATATCCTCAACCGCTTCGCTTCAATTAGGTCTGCCGGTAGAGTACCTTTTGTGAGGTAATCCAAAATTGGGTTTATCCAGCAAAGTTCATCATTCAATTCAAGAACAGAAATTAATGACATCGTGCTGGGCTCACTAAGTATTTGTACACTAGCTTTGTCTGGAAGATGTTTCTAATTGGCTAATGCTAGTCTGGTGAGAGCGTCAGCTCGTTCATTCTCCTTTCTTGGGACCTTCGTAATCTTAAACTTTTTAAATTTTTGCTGTAAGTCTCTTACTTTCATTAGATAGGCAGCCATGCGGCCATCTTTGGCTTCATATTCTCCCAAAATTTGCCCAACGACCAATTGCGAGTTGCTGCAAATTTCCACAACTGTTACTCCCAACTGTGTGGCTAGTCCCAGTCCCATGATAACTGCTTTATAATCCGCATCATTATTAGTAGTAGATGGAAATTCAAAGCGAAGTGAGCATTCAAGTTCTTCGGCATCTGGTGAGAGAATTATGACCCCAGCTCCTGAACCATCACTGTTAGATGAACCATCCACATATATTATCTAGGTTTTTTTGTCACATGTGGATGGTACTTCAGGGAGAGTGAGTTCTGTAATGAAATCTGCTAAGGCCTGTGCTTTTATGGCTATGCGCGGTTTGAAATCAATATCAAACTCGCTCAGCTCAATAGCCCATTTCAAAAGACGCCCAGAGGTCTTGGGCCGATGTAGTATCTATTAATTGGTTGGTCAGCCATCACCTGTATTTGATGATACTTGAAATACGGTCTTAACTTTCTAGCTGCTACTATCAAAGCTAGAACCAGTTGTTCAACTATGTTGTACCGTGTTTCTGCTCCTCTCAGTACTTGACTCACATAATAAATAGGTTTTTGTCCTTTCATAAGGTCTTTTACCAGTTCCGCGCTAATAGCATGAAAAGATACTGCCAAGTAAAGGCTTAGCTTATCACCGGGATTGGGGCGACCCAACACTGGTGGTTGCTGCAATGATTTCTTTAGCTGTTCAAAAAACCCCTCACATTCTTTTGTCCATTCAAAATTATTAGATCCTCCTACAACTTTGAAGAAATGATGACATTTATTTGCAGCACGCGACATGAAACGGTTGAGAGCTGCCACTCTCCCAGTCAACTGTTGAACTTTGTTTTTGGTAGTTGGGCTTTTCATGTCTAAGATAGCTTGTATTTTGTCAAGATTTGCTTCAATGCCTCGGTGTGTGATCATAAATCCTAAGAATTTTCTGCCAAATGTGCCAAATACACATTTTTTAGGATTTAACTTCAGTTTAAGCTTTCAGGCAACACCGAAGACTTCTTTGAGATCCGTTACGTGATCTTTCGCTAATCGGCTTTTGACCACCATGTCATCTACATAGGCCTCAACATTACGACCAATGAGTCTGTAAAATTCCCGATTTACCATCCTTTGATAAGTAGCCCTTGTGTTTTTTAGCCCAAAAGGCATAGCGGTGTAACAAAAAGTTCTACTGTAAGTGATGAAAGAAGTCTTCTCTTGATCACCTTCAGCCATGAAGATCTGATGGTAACCAGAAAAAGCATCTAGGAAGCTTAGCCTTTCATGTTCTGAAGTCGCATCCACCATATGGTCTATACTTGGAAGACGATAAGAATCTATGGGACAAACTTTATTCAAGTCTGTGTAATCTACACACATCCGACATTCTCTATTCGATTTCTTTACTAATACCACATTTTCCAACCATTCAGGGTAGTGTACTTCCTGAATAAAACTAGCTTCTAATATTTTTGTTATCTCCGTAGAAATAGCCTGTTGTTGTTCTAGAGAAAATTGTCTTTTCTTTTGTTTGACTAGTTTTATTCTAGGAGGGATCGCGAGTCTATGCTGAGCAATCATATGGCTAATCCCGTCGATGTCATGGGGTCCCCAACCGAATACGTCTATATTGTCAGATAAACATACTACTAGTTTATGTTTTTCCTCAGGATCTATTCCGCCTCCGATTTTCAAAAACTGACCTTCAGCTATCACCACTTCCTCAGTGAGTTCCAACAGTTCGATTCGTCCCTTAGGCTGTTCAATATCAAGCATCATTACCGTATTTTTAAAGAGTATGTTGTCTACGTAACACCTCTTTGATGCTTGATGGTCACTTTTTACACATCCTACTCCTCGACTAGTGGAGAACTTCATCACCTAGTGGTATGTGGAAACCACGGCCCTAGCTACATTCAAAATTGGGCGACCATAAATCGCATTGTAAGCCATATGAGCTTTTACCAACAAGAAGCTAGTCATTATCACCGCACTAGCTGGGTAAGTATCCAAAGTCACCGGTAACTCAATTGTTCAATCTGGTATAACGGTGGCTCTTCCAAACCCATGGAGTGGAGTGGTGACATGTTTGATCTTGCTAGGTGATATCTTCAATCCTAGGAAAACTCCCAGGACATAACGTCAAATGCACTACCATTATCCACCAATACTCTCTTCACATCAAAATCTGCAATGTCAGCCACTATTATTAGAGCATCATCGTGTGGACATGTAACACCTTTCAGATCCTCATCACTAAAGGTGATATTCTGGCTAAACCTTTCATTTTTATTTACCGAAGGAGACCCACTGGTCCGTGCATAGTTCTTCCTTGCTGAGTTAGAGTCATATCCCGCAGCAATGCCACCCACTATGACATTTATAACTCCAGCGCGAGAAGGTGGTTGCTGTCGGTATTTAGTCTCTTTTCCTTTTTCTTTATCTGTTTTCACAAATTTGGATAGGTGTCCTCTTTTTATAAGTCTCTCTATTTCTTCCTTCAGCTATTGGTAGTCTTCAGTATCATGCCTATGATCTCGATGGAATTTACAATACTTGGTCTCATCTCTCCTATGTGGTGGCGCCCATATCTTTTTGGGCCATACAAGCTCTTTCAAATTTTGGATTTCCATCAGGACGTTAGTCCTGGAGGTGTGCAATGGTGTACTATACGCACCCTTTGCAGTACTAGACCGATTAGGGCCTGGATAGATCATTTTTTTCTTGCCTTTGTCTTCTCAGGGCCTTGGTTCATCCTGGGTCTTCCTTTAGTTAAACTCATGCTCTTTTCAATCATTCATGCCTTTAATAATGAAAAAGGCCTCTTCTGCATCTACATATTTATCCCATCTCCTTAGCAACTCATGCATTGTATTAGATGGGTTTTTAGGGAGTGACATTTTGAAAGGGTGACTGCGGGTTCCATTCATCATAGTAGTGACTACAGCAGATATCTGTAGATCCTTAATTCCTAAAGTGGCCCTATTGAACCAGGCAATGAAATCTTTCAACAATTTATCCTTGTCCTGGGTCAATTGCATCAGGTCGATAGTAGTTTTCTTAGCACGTTTGCTACTGGCAAAATATGCAACAAACTTTTTGGAAAAATCATCAAACATACAAATTGATTTTGGGAAAAGGATGGCTACCCAATCTCTAGCTTCGCGCCTAAGAGTAGGAAAAAACCCCTACACATAATTGCATCAGGAGTGGCTCGCAACCTCATCAAATCGACAAAAGTCCTAAGGTGATCGACAAGATTAGAGAATCCATCATATTTCTCTATCTTTGGCTGTTCAAAATCCCGTGGCAAGGGAACTATCATCACTTCCAAGGAAAAATAATCTTCTTCCAACACCATAGATTGATGCCTACTATTTTTTTTAGACATAGACTCAGCTATTTTGTAACCCATCATGTCTTCTAATTGCTGCTCTAGGCTTAACATTGGTGTCTTAACCAGCGTAGGCATGAGCACCCATGGCGGTTGCTCCCAATGTGGGTTTGGGCCAGATGCCAATGAATTGATATGGGGTGAGGAAGGTAGAGCCAAAAAAACTAGAGCCAGCAGTGGAACAACCGTTGGCGGTGTTTCTATCGCTAGAAAGTTAGGAGCTTATGGAGGAGCCCCTGGCGGTGAGGGCCCTACAGGTGGAGGGTTAGGACCCTGAGGCAGAATATTCAGCAGTGAAAGTCCAACCTACAGAGGATTCAAACCCTGTGGTGGTTGAGAAACCGTAACGTTTCGATTTTGGAGTAGAGTCGTTAGGGTCGCCACTTGAGCTTGCAGCACTGTAAGATGAATGGTAGAAGCAAACTCTTGTTGTGGATGATTAGTGGCGGCGTTAGACTCAGTGTCTGCATCCCTGACAGGGCTAGCGGGGCCGTTGCATTCTTAGTTCTTCTAGTTCGAGCCATGATTTATTATTCAGTTTCTCACAGACGGTGCCAATTGATAATTAGTTGTTTTCTCCTCCTCCAAGTGCAGTGGCAGCAGTGGTGAAGACCTGCAAAAGGTGGTGGGGTTTTTTCTCCCGTTTCTACTATGGCGTGATAATCAGTATATGATCAACTCAAATATGCAGAATAAAAATATTGAGTATGTATGTTCTATTTTTACCTGAAGGGTTAATCTCTATTTAAATGGATGATCTGCAGTTGTAGCCTTCAATGGTCATCGATGGCGGGTGCCTTTTCATCTTTCTCATTATTAAGAATTAATTAAGGACGTTTCGTCTTCTCAACTACTGGCGTTTCATATTCCCAATGGATGAGGGTAACTGTCATTCTATAGATCGCTTGTCTGGTTAATTTGATGGCAGCTTGGTTATGGTTGTCTATCTACCGGAGGCGAGAATATGAGAATAGTGAGGCGGGCGGACCGATGAGCCAAGTGGACACTTAAGGCAGGCGTCCCAAGAAGAGTAACGGTCATCCACCAAAGTGTAACTATATTTATCATCAAAAGTAACCCAATTGTACAAGGAAAATATACGACTCTCAATCAAATAAATTGCATTTTCTCTTGGGTCAATTTCAAATATAGAGAAATAATGCTATTTCTAGAATGCAAATTATATTAATTATAATATGCTAATTTCCAATATTTCACAATTACTTATTACAAAGAATGATATTTCCAGAAAAGCTATCGTTCACATTATAATATGCATACAAATTTAGTACTATCCAAATGGTGATAACATATGCTGCTGGTTTGGTATTGTTGTGCTTTTAAGAGAATCATTTTTTGTTGTGTTGCAGAATGAATCAACTCTAGAAAAAATCATGGTAAACTCTTGTTTTATACTTGCTAAAGGTTTCAAAATTAGTACTTAACTATTTGGTAAACGAAAGTGATTTATTGTTGTGACTGTATACAATTAATAAAATAGATATTGATTATAATAATATTATTTTGTATTATTATTATTATTATTATTATCATGAGTAGTATTTTAAAATTTATTTTTACTTCTATAACAATATGTAATATTATTAAATATTTTTTCAAGACAATGCATTGACCATAGTTATTTTAAAATAAAAATAAAAATACATTTATTAAATCTCAAAATTTATAAAAATTTAAAAATAAAACATAGTAATATTGTACAAAAATCAATTAAATTTAAATTTTTAAATTATATTTGGAGATGTATTATTAATAAGAATACTAACAAATCTATGCATAAAAAGAATTAATTTATTATGAAACTAGAGAAAGAAGAGAAAAAATATATAAGAGATGCAAAGTGAATTGTGTATTTTATTATAACTATGTACCTATATTTATACGATTCCAAAGTAAGTTACAAAGTGATTTGGATATAATCAAACAATACTTATCTAAATATACTGATAAGACTAAGTATCTTGATAAGTCTAAATAGTCATCAATAATTATCCCATAATTTTACAACACTTCCCATTTGATGACTATTTCTACAATAATTGTCTCGTTAAAAACTTTGTTTGACAAATACCCAATAGGACAAAATATCAAACGAAAGAAAAAAAAAAGAGTACAACTAATTGTTAAAATTTTGGAGTATTAAGAAAATGTTGCCTCATTAAAGGACGAGAAAAATTCAGTGGGACAAAACATGGACTAAGGAAAAAGAGTACATCTACTCCCCTAATATTAATTATTGAAGATCTTTGAGTCGACGCATTCCAATCTCATGCACCAATTTCTTGAATGTGGATGTCGACAATGATTTTTTGAATAAGTCAGTCAAATTGTCACTTGAGCGAATTTTTTGAACATCGATATCACCATTCTTTTGAAGCTCGTGTGTACAGAATTTTTTTGGAAAAATATGCTTTGTCATGTCCTCTTTTATGTAACATCTTTTGAGTTGGGCAATACAAGTTGCATTGTCTTCATATAATATTGTTGGACTATCTTTTGTTGAAGCTAATCTGCATGATGCTTGAATATGACGTGTCATGTTCCTCAACCATTCACATTCTCGACTTGCTTCATGGATTGCAATAATTTTAGAATGATTTGAAGATGTTGTTGTCAATGTTTTCTTTAGAAATCTCCATGATATAGCTATTCCTCCACGAGTAAACATATATCTTGTTTGTGATTTAGCTTTATGTGGATCAGTTCAACAGTACCTTTTAGGTAACGAAAAATGTGTTAAACACTAGTCCAATGCCTTTGAGTAGGTGCAGAGCTATATCTTGCAAGAAGATTTACAGAAAAAGCTATGTCCGATCGAGTACAATTTGCAAGATTTGTTAATGCAACAATTGTACTTAAGTATGGTATTTCAAGTTCAAGAGTAATTTCCCCATCTTCAAGTGGACGAAATGGATCTTTTTTCACTTCAAATGATCAAATGACCATAGGCGATGTCAATGGATGTGTTTTATCCATATAAAAATGTTTTAAGATTTTTTCTGTATAAGAAGATTGATAAATAAATAATCCTTCTGAAAATGTTCAATTTGCAATCTAAGACATAATTTGATTTTTCCCAAATCTTTCATCGCACCATTTTTAAAATAATATACAGTTTTGTTGAGCTCTACAAGAGTTCTTATAAGGTTTAAATCATCAACATATACTGCCACAATTGGAAATCCAATATATGTTTTCTTTATCAAAAACACAAGAACATACATCGTCGTTTTTATAATCTTCTTTCAGCAAATAACACTAAGGCAATTATACCACAATCGTCCAGATTATTTTAATCCATACAATGATCTTTGCAATTTAATTGAGAACGTTGTTATGTGGAATGAATCATTTGTTTCTGTCATTTTAAATCATTCAGGAATTTTCATTTATATGTCACTATCAAGTGAACCATACAGATGTGCAGTTACTACATCCATAAGGTGCATATCGAGCCTTTGTGACACAATCAAACTTATTAAAATTTAAATGTGATGGTGTCCATTATGTGAGAATATGTTTCCTCATAATCAATCTCAGGTCTTTGTGAGAAGCCTTGGGCTACAAGTTGGACTTTGTATCTTGTAATTTTATTGTTTTCATTCATCTTTCTTACAAAGACCCATTTGTATCCTACATGGATTATATTTTCAGGAGTTCGAACTATAGGTCCAAACACTTTGCATTTTTCTAAGGAATTCAACTCCACATGTATGGATTCTTTCCATTTTGGCCAATCATTTCTAATTTGACAATCTTTAATAGATTGTAATTTAGGATCCTCGTTTTTTATTATATCAAGTGCCACATTAAAGGCCTTCGATATTGTCCATAAAAATGTTATTTCGTTCCCATAATTTATGAGATAATAAATAATTTATTAAAATTTCATTATTTTAGGACACTTGTGGTTCTTCAGGAATAACATTATCAGTATTTGATTGATCAATTATTTTTATCATTGTTTCATTAAAAGTTTTTAGTTGAGTATTCTCTTGTACCTTTTTCTTTCGAGGTATAGAGTCTTTGGTACCAACTGGTCGACCATACTTCTGTTATATTTGAGATCATTTGCTATAGCAGATTATCCTACATGGTCATCAATTTTTGCAGGAGTATTTTCTGCTGGAACATATGATTTTGTCACTTTCTTTGTATCAACGAATACTTCAAGTAATTGGCTTGCAACTCTTTGCAGTTGAATGATTTTCTCAACTTATTGCTCACATTGATTACTGTGGGGATCAAAATGAGATAGAGTCGTTTCATTCCAAGAAATTTTACATTGTTTTTCAAGATGTAGTTTTTCCCCTCCCGAAGTTCAAAAAGTCATTTCATCAAAATGACAATCTGCAAAACGTGCAGTAAATAAATCACCCGTTAAAAGTTCAAGATACCTAATAATGAATGGTGAGTCATACCCAACATAAATTCTAAGTTTTCGTTGGAGACCCATTTTTGTATGTTGTGGGGATGAAATTGGGACTTGGACAAAACAACCAAAAACTCGTAGATGAGAAATATTAGGTTCGTAGCCAAATGCAAGTAGGAAATGTAAGTATTCATGATAAATATTTAGTCTTATACGAACTAATAATGCAACATGTAATATAGCATGACCCCAAACATAAGTTGGGAGTTTTCTTTTCATAAGTAAAGACCTAGCAATCAATTGAAGACGTTAGATAAACGACTCTACTAAACCATTTTGTGTATAGACATGAGCAACTGAATGTTGAATGATAATCTAGATTGACATACAATAATCATTGAATGCTTTTGATCTAAATTCATCAGCATTATCAAGACGGATTGTCTTGATTAAGTAATTGGAGAATTGAGCTTGTAGTTGTATGATTTGAACAAGTAGTCTAACAAAAACTACATTTCTAGTAGAAAGTAAGCAAACATGTGACCATCTAGTAGAAGAATCAATTAATACAATAAAATAATGAAATGGTCCACATTGTGGGTGTTTCGGCCCACATATATCTCTATTAATTCATTCCAAGAAAGTTGGAGATTCAACACGAACCTTCGTAATGCTTTCCTAATGACTAACTTGCCTTGTGAACAAGTAGCACATGGATAATAATTAGGTAAAAGAATCTTCTGGTTCTGTAGATGATGTCCATTTGAGTTATTAATTATTCGACACATTATTATTATTCATGAATGTCCAAGTCGATCATACCAAAGTATAAAACTTTTTAGTTCAACGAACTACGGGTCCATGACATTGTTTGATTCAATTGTTTTTTATGAATATATAATACATGCCAGATGAGAATACCGTGATTTTTTCTTTTATCTGTTTATAGTCAGATACAAAAGAAGTTATGAAAATATAATCATTATTGTTTTCTTGCATCGTCTCAATTTGGTATCTATTGCAGCAGATATATTTAAAACTAAGCAAATTTCTTATGGATTTGCTAGAATAAAGTGCATCTTTTATATACAATTTTGTATTATTTGGTAAGATAATATTAGCTCTTTCGGAGCCTTCAACGATATTCGATGTATCGATAACGATATTCGATGTATCGAATATCGTATTAACATTATTTTTTGCTAATGTTAAGTACAAAAAATATTTTTTATCTTGAAGAATAGTATGCGTTATTACACTATCAGCCAAACAGATATCATGACAATTCATCCTAAATTTATAAACATATCCCGATGGATATTTTAAAAAAATGAGTTTATAATCAAAATGGAGTTAAAATCAAAGTAATACTTCAATCAATCATGAAAAAGTTTGGCAACGCAAAATAAAGTCTCAAACTTGATGTATTTTCTCAATATGATAATTTGTGATATTAAGACAACATGAGTAATTATGCTTGTCCATATAGAATTACTTGTTAGACAACATATTAAGTCAATATTATTTGTAAGAACAAATATTTAATTTAACACAATCACTTGTTATTATGGCACCCTAAAAATACATATGGATGATTATGCCCCTATCTAATTTTTTTCCTTTTTTGAAAAACATGAAATTGTACAAGTGGAAAGCCGATAAAGATGTATTGATCAGTTTCATTGATAATTAGAAAAATAAATCTCTAAAATCATACAATAATGTATAATATAGAATTACATAAAAGATGGATAAATACAATACAAATTCCAAAATTCGTTTAAAATATGCATAAACTTAAGTCTTGTTTCTTCAGAAATACCAACACAATATTCTTCTAGAATATTGATATTCATAAAGTTGTGATTATTAAAAAAAATTGAAACCAATAATTTTTTTGGAGAATATTATTATGTAGAAATTATGCTTCTACATGAAACAATAACTCAATATTCTTCTTCAAGACATGTCGCTTCTTCAAGAAAAGAATACATTACTGTTTGGACTAATGCTCTTCAGGAGCAATAGTTCAATAGTCTGCTGAAATATTGTGCAAGTAATATTCTATCAGAATATTATAACGTTGTGCTTCTTCGGAAACTACAACAAATTATTTTAAAATATTAAATTTTATAAAAATTTGCTCTTTAGGAACAATAGTTTAAATTATTCTTTTCAAGAGAATATTAATATAATATAAATTTGTGCTTCTTCAGGAACAATATCAAATGATTAATATATGTAATATTGTGCTTCTTTAGGAGTAACAATGCAATATTCTCATAGAATATTGATTGAACATAAGGTCGTTGTTCTTCAAGAGCAATGACACAATACAAAAACAATTTAACAATTAAGTAAAAGTTTTCATTAAAAAATTTGATCAATTATTAATAATTCGCATTAATCAATGTTAATACGACATGATTTGTA
Organism: Forsythia viridissima; assembly: GCA_030279155.1. Taxonomy (NCBI): domain Eukaryota; kingdom Viridiplantae; phylum Streptophyta; class Magnoliopsida; order Lamiales; family Oleaceae; genus Forsythia; species Forsythia viridissima. The sequence goes on along the minus strand of CM059039.1, from coordinate 7,418,876 downwards.
TGCTTTCCTTCATAGATAAGCATTAGTTCATTAATTGTTCATTTATATCACAATTTAATTGTGTGATATGATATTTTTCGAGACGTGCTACTTCGAGAGCACAATAAGATATATTTTTTTAATAAAAAATTTGATATATGTAGACTACTACTTCAGGAGTAATAGTTTATATTCTTCTAGAATATTTTAATTGTAATGTCATGTTCTTTAGGAGCAACTAATATCCTGATAAAATATTATAATGTTGTGTTTCTTCAGGGGCAACAACAAATTATTATTCTAAAGTAAATATTTTCTATTTAGGAGCAATATTGTAATATTCTTATAGAATATTATGTCTTATAAAATTAGACTATTTGGAAGCAATTAATATCCTACTAGAATATTAATACAATGTAAAGTTGTACATCTTCCAGAACAACAACAAAATATATATCAATTTAAAAACATAAAAATTCTTGAATAAAAATAACAATAAGTCACTGCAATTAATATGTTATTCTATGTTTTATAAAAGTTCAAATTAATCAAATAAATCTAAAATATTTAATAATTACGTGGATTCAATACATTAATTCTTAATGATAATGAAGTCTTTCCATGTTGCATATATGTTGATGTTCTTATTCAAACAATTACTAGCTATGACAATAACAAACTTAAAAATGAACAATGCAAAAGTAGGTATTTTTTTTTAATTCTAAATTATTTGTTTGAAATTTGAAGGGCACGTGTATAATGGCAGTTTCTTGATAAACACGAAATTAGCATGCAATAAATAAGACTTCAGCATGTAAATAAGAATTACCTTAATAGAGTTGAAATCTTTTTCTTTCGGATATAGAAAAACAACCACTATTTCGTTAAAAAATAATAAACTGCACCAGATAATAACTTATTTAATTTGTACTACGATCTAGAAAAGAAAGTTAGAGAATCATGCTGATGATGTGTTATAAAACTAGAGACAGAGAAGAGGTGGAAAATATAAGAGATGTGAAGTGAATTGTGTATTTTATTATAATTATGTACCCATATTTATAGGATTTCAAAGTAAGTTACAAAATGATATAAAAAAAATGCTTATCTAAATATATTGATAAGACTAAGCATCTTGATAAGTCTAATTAGTCATCAATAATTATCCTATAATTTTACAATATAATTTAATTAATTAATGTCAAAATTGGTATTTTAATAATAGATCGATAGAGAAGTTAAAAACAGAATCTAAAAAGTCTACTCTTTTGCTGCTTCTCAAAATTTGATGCTAGATGATACAGATTCTTTTATAATCACTTTTTAAAAATTTACCAAACTTCTAACAGTAGTAGCAACCAGTTTATGTATGCATATTTTTTCTTAAATATGAAGATGTGTGAAGATTGTGGAGTTTCTAAAATTTATTGTTGTATTCAAATTACAGGGTAAATTCAACCAATAGACATTCAACTTTAATTGAGGTTCTACTTAACCACTGAACTTTAAAAGGTATCTTAATGGCCACCCAACTTTCAACTAGTTTCTATTTAGCCATCGAACTTTAAAAGGTTTCTTAATGGCCACCCAAATTTCAACTAAGTTTCTCATATATCACCCATTACTCATTCACTTACAATACTTGATAAAATATCCTACGTAGCAAAAGTTCTTTTAATATAGCATAGTAATATTATTAAATCTATCTCAATCAATAAAAGGGCACTACTCAAATACGTCATATTTCTTCAATATAGCATAGTAATATTATTAAATCTCTCTCAATTAGTAAAAGTGCATAACTCAAATACGCCATATTTCAAAAAAATTGAAAACGCTTTTAATTTTTTCAACCAAATTTATGCGAATTAGTCGTGTTTGAGTAGTGCATTTTTGTTGATAACATTATTACTACACTCTATCGGAAGATCGTTTGCCACGTAGGATATTTCGTCAGGTATTTGCAAGAGAAATGAGTAGCATGTGATATATGAGAAACTTAGTTGAAAGTTGGGTGGCTATTGAGATACGTTTTAAAGTTCAGTGGTTAAGTAGAAACTCAATTAAAGTTCAGTGGCTATTGGTTAAATTTACCCTCAAATTACACATGGGCAATTTCTTAAAAACATGACAACGTACATTGTTGTTGGCAGCAACAATAATAGGCAACAAAATATGATGACAATAATTTTCACTAAGAACACTGGTAAGTGTAATTTTACACTTATTTGGACTATCAAAATTGGACAATTATAAGTACTCTTGAGTAATTTTCTACTTAATTGTGTGTTGATTTAATTTTTTTAGGTTAGAACCCGAGTTCAGATGGAATTGGAGAAAAACAAAGCAAAATAGGAGAAAATGGACTAAAGGCATATGAAGACTTGGATATGGGACCAACTTGCAAATATCCAAAAGCTTAAGGACTTAGGTTGTAAATAAAAGAGGACTAAATTGAAATGAAAGAAGAAATTGGAGGACTAAAGAGGACAAAATCAAAAGTTGAAGGACCTTGGATGCAAATAAGAGCACTAAAGAGGACAAATTATCAACAAGCATGAAATTGGGACCGAATAAAATATACATCAAAGATTGGAGGACTATGTCTGCAATTTTGAATTGGAACCAATTTTGGCCATTTTCTCACTGTTTGCCGCGGTGTGACCACGGTTCGACCGCGGCAATGCGTTGTTCGTGCGGTTGGGTGTTTTTTGGCTTATTTTCAATTCTAGTCAGGACTTTTTTCATCTTTTCATATACATAAGTTGTTAAATTAGTAAAACACTATATAAAGACCTAACATAGGTCAAAATAATGGAGGTGAATTCTTTGGAGAATACAAGAGAAGACGGAAAAAAGAACGGCAAAGAAAACGGAGAACGACCAAAATCAAGAAGATTGGAACGTGAAGATCAAGATATCTTGGTGCAAGATAATCAACATCTTTTCATTTTTTCTTCAGAACCTGGTTATGTATTCAAATTTTTTATTGCTTTCTTTCTTCCAAATCATGAGTAGCTAAATTTAATGTTTGGATGAACGATGTAGCCTAGTTTTAATTTTTTTTAATTTCGAATCTCAAGTTTTGACTTATAAATTATTTAAGTATTTGATTTTAGTTATTCTCTTAATGCTTAGAATAACTGGTCATTATTTCATTGATCTTCTGGGTTGTAATGAACTGAGAAACAAATTATTAATCTAGACCATGTAGTAAAATCCATCAATTGGATAAAAGGTAGAGATACACTTTTATTATTGCTGTGGTCTTAATTGAATTCTTAAGAGAATTAATGCATCTAATTATGGACCATTCTGACTGCCTAAGTTGACTTAATTAAATATGACTAATTTGAACTCGAGAGAGGTAAATTGGGTTAAATTCGTGAATTCGACCGAATACAACTTTAAGAACAAATCTTGAGAAGAGGAATTAGAGATGACAACTAGGTGAATTCGTTTGTCCAAACACTTTAACCATCATTCTTCTCTAAATTGTTGATTTTCGCTTTCAAATAAGTTATTACATTATTTTTCTTCTTTTGAAAAATCTAAAGTTCCAGTTTAAAATCTCTTTTTATAGTGCATTCTACAGATCTAAAGATTAATTGAACTAATACATGAATAAGATAGTCTTCGTAGGAACGATAATCCAGACTCAACAGGTCCACTTTATTACTTTTGTGCGATATTGTACACTTGCAATCACAATATTTACACAACAAGTTTTTGAGGTGAATTCATTTGTCCAAACGCTTTAACCACCATTCTTTTCTAAATTGTTGATTTTCGCTTTCAAAAAAGTTATTGCATTGTTTTTCTTCTTTTGAAAAATCTAAAGTTCCAATTTAAAATCTCTCAAAACAGTTTATTTTATAGTGCACAGATTAATCACTAAAGATTAATTGAACTAATACATGAATAAGATAGTTTTCGTGGGAACGATAATCTGGACTTAATAGGTCCACTTTATTACTTTTGTGTGATATTGTACACTTGCAATCACAATATTTACACAACAAGTTTTTTGGCGCCGTTGCCGGGGAACTATTCCTATTTAATAATAGTTTAGATTAATTATTAGTGTTAGTTTTATTTTTTTTAATTGTATTATTATTATTATTATTAATTTTTTTTATTATTGTTATTATTACTATTTTCTTTCTTCTTTGTCTATTTCTTTCAAATGACAGATGCTACTAATGCACAACTTGCTGCATTGACAAAGCAGGTGGAGCTCTTGGTCAGATAACAGATGCAAAGAATGAATGTCATCTAAACAACCATCATGTGCGAAAAATGTGGGGCTAACCACTCGACATCAGATTGTCTATTATTGGCCTCTTCAGAACAGGTCAATTTTGTGCTGAATAATACATATCAGGAGTATAATCCATATGTACAAACATACAAGCTGGGTTGGAAGCAATACTCAAATTTTAGATAGTATGAGAATCAACAAAGTGGACATGCCTATAATACTCAGCAAGAAAGAGGACCAAGTTTGGGTGAGATATTGCAACAGTATATGCAGAAGACTGATAAAGTATTGGAGCAGCTGGACACAAACAGTCAAAATCAACAAGCGTCTATCAGAAAATTAGAGACTCAAATTAGCCAGTTAGCCTTGCAATTGTCAGATAGGAAACTAGGTACTTTGCCTAGCAATACAATGACAAATCTAAAAGAACAGGTAAATGTAATCACTATTAGAAGCGAGGTACAACTGTCAGAAATTCACGTGAAAAGGCCAGAGAAAAAAGACAAAAAGTTGGCAATTGAAGAAGAAGAAGTTGGGAAGCAAGATGCAAAATCCAAAGAAGAAGAGTATTTGGAAAGAGAAAAGTTGATCCTAAATGAGCAAAATAAAAAATTGACATTCAATGATAGTTCACTTATCAAGCAATTTTCTGACTCCCGTATTTATTCTAAAATTGATTTTGTGATCAAAGTTGATGAGGAAGTTGAAGTTTTTGTAGTAGTGTTTGAGCAATGTGCTAAACTACAATTACATTTATCTGAGAAGCGCAAGTTAAATTTTTGGAGGACAAACAAAAAATGGTGCAAAGTCAATAGATGCAAGTAAAGCAAATCCTCCAAAGCACTATTTAAAGTGCCATAAAGCAACCAGACAATAAGTCGAGCTCTAGACTATAAATCGAGCGCTTAATGGGAGACAACCTATTTTTTCTATCCCTTATATATTTATTACATTACATGTAGAATTTTTAGATTGCATTAGGAATTAGAGCACGTTTCCCAATTTTTAGTAAATGATTACATTTAATGTTTTTATTTTTTTCATTTCAAGCTACACATCGTCATTCCAATCACAATACATATTGATCAGCTGAAAAACTGATGTTGTCTCCACGTCTTTTGATTCAGGTTAACTCTTTCATTTTTTATTTATTTTGCTTTCTTTTATCACATTGAGGACAATGTGGATTTTAAGTTTGGGGGTGGGACTTTATTATTTTCATTATTGTTATGTGTGTTGCAAAAAAAAAATTTTGTGTGCTTGTATGTTGGATAGCATTGCCGGCTAATGATGATATTATTTGAAACTGTTATTAATTCATGAATTATGACTAGGTGATGCTGCTTAAGCTATTTTTTTTAGACTATACTTATCCATGTGAGATATGATTAAGTGTGAGCACAATAATCATGAATATCACTACTTTTGGTTGGTATATTAAATAGAATGCAATGAAAGAATAGTGAACATAAGTTGTGAAACCAAGACCACCAGTTGACAACTAAATTACTTAACCAGTTGAAAGGATAGTTTGGGGATGGTTAAACGATTGCAGAAACTATTTAGATAGGTGTTGATTCCGTGCTTGAGAAATAGTTGTGTAGAGTGTATTTGGTTACTAGGTGGAATCTAGGTATTGACCAGATGCTAATAAATCTAATCCCTGCTTATTTATCTTGTAAAAAGAAAAAAAGAAAAAGAAAGGCATTGCACTTGCATTATCTTATACCTCTCTTCGTAGCCTAGTTGACTCGAGTGATAAAATCCGTTGGAGTTCTCAAAACTCGGTGCCCTAAAGTCTATCAAACTTGGGAGCCATCGGCCTAAAGCTCACTGCAAGGGTCATCTAGAAAGCTTAAGGGAATGAGATATTACACATAAGATATATTTATCTATATATGATTATATATATATAAAAAAAATAGAAGCAAAAGCAAGATTGAGCATTTGTGCGCATAACTTGGAAATTTAGATGACTAGTGGGTTTGACTTACCTAGTGGAAGCTTGATAGCCAAAGCATTCAATAAGGGAAAAATCATCATAGATCTAGATAGCAACTGTGTTGGGTAGACCTAACCAAATTTTGAGCGGTAAAAGAACAAGTATTTTGAGGACAACTATAGAGTTAACACCCAGGGTGAGAGATTGAACATAAATAGGGGAGTGTGTATTCTTACGAGAGAGAAAGGAAATATTTGACCACTAGAGAAACAGAATATTACCAACCTAAAATTTTATGTTGATTGGATTGACTGTGCGCATACACATATATCAGTCGAGCATCAGATAAGTAAAAAAAATCTATTTTTGTAGCATGATTTAGAAATAATTTTTATTGATTGACTTGTTTCAAAACCTGAAGAAAACACGGCAAACTATCTACTATAGTAAATTTTAATATTATTTGTGTGATTGTTTAAGTAATTAGTCATGTTGAAGACGAACAAATATTTAAGTTAGGGGGTATTTGATAAGTATGATTTTACACTTATTTGGACCATCAAAATTCGACAATTATAAGTACTCTTGAGTGATTTTCTACTTAATTGTGTGTTGATTTAATTGTTTTAGGTCAAAACTCGAGTTCGGATGAAATTGGAGAAAAACAAAGCAAAATAGGAGAAAATGGACTAAAGGAAAATGAAGACTTGGATATGAGGACCAACTTGAAAATATCCAAAAGTTTAAAGACTTAGGTTGCAAATAAAAGAGGACTAAATTGAAATGAAAAAAGAAATTGGAGGACTAAAGATGACAAAATCAAAAGTTGAAAGACCTTGGATGCAAATAAGAGCACTAAAGAAGACAAAATTATCAACAAGCATGAAATGGGGACTGAATAAAATATACATCAAAGATTGGAGGACTATGTCTGCAATTTTGGATTGGAACCAATTTTGGCCATTTTCTCACGGTTTGTCGCGGTTTGACCGCGGCAATGCGCTGTTCGCGCGTCTGGGTGTTTTTTTAGCTTATTTCTAATTCTATTCAGGGTCTTTTTTGTCTTTTCTTGTACATGAGTTGTTAAATTAGTAAAACAATATATAAAGACCTAACCTAGGTCAAAATAATGGAGGTGGATTTTTTGGAGAACACAAGAGAAGACGGAGAAAAGAACGGCGCAGAAAACGAAGAACGACCAACATCAAGAAGATTGGAACGTGAAGATCAAGATATATTGGTGCAAGATAATCAACATCTTTTCATATTTTCTTTAGAACCTGGTTATGTATTCAAATCTTTTATTGCTTTCTTTCTTCCGAATCATGAATAGCTAAATTTAATATTTAGATTAACGATGTAGCCTAGTTTTAATTCTTTAATTTCGAATTTCAAGTTTTGACTTATAAATTGTTTAAGTATTTGATTTTACTTCTTCTCCTAATGCTTGAAATAACTGACCATTATTTCATTGATCTTGTGGATTGTAATGAACTAAGAAACAAATTATAAATCTAGACCACGTAGTAAAATTCGGCAATTGGATAAAAGGTAGAGATGCACTTTTATTATTGCTGTGATCTTAATTGAATTCTTAGGAGAATTAATGCATCTAATTAAGGACCATTCTGATTGCCTAAGTTGACTTAATTAGATAGGACTAACTTGAACTCGAAAGAGGTAAATTGGGTTAAATTCGTAAATTCGACCGAATACAACTTTATGAACAAATCTTGAGAAGAAGAATTAGAGAGGACAACTAGGTGAATTCATTTGTCCAAACGCTTTAACCATCGTTCTTCTCTAAATTGTTGATTTTCGCTTTCAAATAAGTTATTGAATTGTTTTTCTTCTTTTGAAAAATCTAAAGTTCCAGTTTAAAATCTCTCAAAGCATTTTATTTTATAGTGCATTCTACAGATTAATCACTAAAGATTAATTGAACTAATACATGAATAAGATAGTCTTCGTGGAAACGATAATCCGAACTCAATAGGTCCACTTTATTACTTTTATACGATATTGTACATTTGCAATCACAATATTTACACAACAAACATCATGTATTTGTAAATAGCAACAAAAAGTTTATGTAAACATTTATTTTTAAAACGTGAATAACCAAGCATAGAAGTTGTCTCTGATAGTATATGTAAGAAATTAATTACAATTTAATTACATACCTCCAACCATATTATTCAAGATATAATTGAAATTTGCACTAAAAAATCTCACAATACCAATAAGCCTTCTAGTTAATGCCACTTGATAATCCCTTAGTTTGATAGAACAAACACGAGACTTTGTTTTAGAGAGAAAATTCTGTTGGAATTTTATATGGGTTTGGCTAGAGACTCTTTGATATCTATATGTACACACCACTCTACCACTTGCCTCCATCATGGAAGTGGGTGGTTTTTTTCTGCAATAACTTATACCCTCTAACCATAAAAGAAATTATGCTAGGCACAGAAATAACTCACCAATTAATTAAATTTGAATATTGAATATGTGGGCCATAAATAGTTACGGTTAATCCTATAAGACTTACAATCATATTATATCATATCATGGAAGACCTATTGGTTATGTAGTCATGAAATCAATGAATAATACAAATATAAAATAAACTTTTTAACCACATTTGCGCATAGAATGTACCTTATCTTGATTTTTTAAAAATTACAACCTTGATACTTGAAATGAAACTTAGAAATCCTCTTGCTTTTAGAAATTTCTTATTCCATTTCCTTAATCATTTGAAGAAAAGCAACCTCGTGTGCCATATTGTACACTTTGAAATATTAAGATGGAGAAAAAAATGTGAGAGTAAGGAAGAGAGTGAAATGGCCGACTTTTTGAGATAAAATGAGAGATAAAAAATGATTTTTCCTAATAAGTTCAACCATAAGTGAAAAATAAAAAGTTTAAAGTCACTTAAGTGCATTAAAATTTGATTTAAACTCCAACCTTTTCATGTTCCCACTCAACATTAACAATAACTCTTCATATCATCCATGACTCTTTATGTGCCATAAGAACCTGTCCCTCAATAGCTGAGAAATTACCAAAGAACCCCTTAGACTTATAAAATTGAGCCTCAGAAAGAAACTGGAAAACCAGCATTTGATCTTCTTACAGATAAAAATGCGAAGCTAGAGTAGCAACAATTGAGGGGGATCAAATTTGATCACAAGAATGTTACTTGAATGATGTACGTAAGGTTATCCCTCGCATTGAGTCCAACCACATCATGATTGGGGACACAGAAATGGGTGAAGCAGCGGCCAAGGTGGTGATGACTGAAATTTTGACACTTGTTGATGCAGATATGTCAAAACGGGATGATGAGATAGTAATCAAATATGATATTGACCCAAGAATTACTGAATCTAAGCCTCAACCTTCTCCAATAGAAAAGCTAAAAAGCTTTCCAGTTAGCCCTGATGGCACCAAAGTACTCTAGGTCGGAAACGACTTCTCCAAGAAAATGAGTAGGGAACTCAAGGATTTTTCAAAACGAAATTTGGATGTTTTTGCATGGAGGCATGAAAACATGGTGAGAATTGATCTAAAAGTGTCGTGCCATTCCATGAAGATTGATCCCAAGGTTCGCCCTCTAGAGGCCACTTAATCTTTGGTGCAGTATGCAGCCTTGAAAGAAGAAGTTGATAAGTTAATATCTCATGGCTTCATCCAGGAGGCATATTATTCCAGTTGGGTTGCTAATGTAGTCCTCGTCTGTAAGCCCAACAAGAAATGGCAGACCTGTATTTACTTTTCAGGTCTGAATAAGGTATGCCCAAGAGGTAGTTTCTTTTTGCTTCGTATTGATCATCTTGTTGATGCTACATTCAAATCCCAATGTACGAACCGGACGAGGAGCACATATTTTTCATTAGTTTCTGAGGCTTGTATTGCTACAAAGTGATGCCATTCGACCTAAAAATGCTGGAGCCACATATTAGCGATTAGTAAACAAAATGCTTGTTTATTAGATTGGTAAAACGATAGAAATTTTACATGGATGAATGTTGGTGAAAAGACATATGGCAAAAGAACATGTAAGCCACCTCGAGAGTACAATCAACATTCTCCGATGCTAACGGGTAAAGCTTAACCAATTGAAATGTGTATTTGGGGTGCAAATTCTTGGGCTATATGGTAAATGAAAGAGGGATTGAGGCAAATCTTAAAAAAATACAGGGATGGCGGACCTATATTTACTTTTTAGGTCTGAATAAGGCATGCCCAAGAGATAGTTTCCTTTTGCTTCATATTGATCATCTTGTCGATGCTATAATCAGATCCCAATGTACGAGCCAGACGAGGAGCACACATTTTTCATTAGTTTCAGGTGTATTTCACTTGATATTTGTTCGAATACCATGGTTCACTCTTTCCTTTGGTCTCTTGCTTTTATGGTCTTGCAATAATGCTTTCTTAGGTAGTTTTGATGGTAATTGGTCCAGTCAAGATACCAACCCTCTACCCAAATAATGAAATAGTTTTTTTGATAGGTCAATGATAGTTGGTCTGATAAAAAACACAACTTACCTAACGAAGCTTTTGTAGTATGATCATCTCGAATGTGGAAGCATATGTGTCACAATCCAATCCTCTTGCCTATCGAGGCATGTGTGGTATAATCATCTCGCATGGCGAGGTATAAGTAATACAATCCAATTCTTTTGCATAGTGAGGTACATGTGATACAATCATCTCTAGGTATAAATGATGCAATCCACTCGCATGGCGATGTATATATGATACGATCCTTTTAAGGTATAAATGATACAATCCTGTCGCATTGCAAGGTATATGTGATACAATCCTCTCAAGGTCAGGCATCTGTAATACAGTCGTCTCACTTATGGACTTTTCTTCAATAATGAGAAAATTATGAGCTAGTCTCGATATGCGAGGTTTTATGGGCTCGCCTTCAATAATAAGACAACCATGAGCTAGCCTCAAGGTGCAAGGACTTATGGGGTCGCCTTCAATAATAAGACAACATGAGCTAGCCTCAAGATGCGAGGACTTACGGGCTCGCCTTCAATAATAAAACAATACAAGCTAGCCTCAAGATGCGAGGACTTACAGGCTCGCCTTCAATAATAAGAAACCATGAGTTAGCCTCAAAATATGAGGACTTATGTGCTTTTCTTCAATAATTGGATAATTATGAGCTGGCCTTGGACGAACAAGATCTTATAACTTACCTCAGATAATAGTGATGATCAATAAGACCTTTAAATAAGATAAATCCAAGATAGACATTTTGTCGAGCACTTGCCATGTGTCAATGATCACTCATAAGAATTATGGAGATGGAGATGAATAAGGTAAACCAATGGAGTTGTTTCACTCTGTTGCTATGGAAGCTTGATTTCAAACCGTGCAGCAACTATGCATTCACTTCATACCTTTCGAGAGCCTTTGAAGAATGCTTCTTGTTATTTGTTTCCATCCAAAGCATAAGTTAACAATGCATTGCATAATAAAACAATGAAATCTTTGTTGTATTCAAAATTCAAGATTCATTAAATTAATATAGAAAAATATTGTATTGCTAGAAGTTAAAAGTTGCATTTTCACTAATTCAGATCGCATTATTTTACCTTTTCAATTGAAATCAAATCAACAAAAAGTGTTGCAAACTAACTAGCAAATTGTTATGATGGTAATTACAGAATAACAACAAAAATGTTATGCAAGATGTTGAACCATTTGATCTAAAATCATTTAAATATTGCCTTTAACACACTCCCTCAAGTGTAGACGAGGTTCATTTTTTTAATCAAAGCTCAACAAGTGCACAATTTTTAATTGGTGGTGATTAGACATGAACTCAGCACCTTTGCCTGTTCTGACTTTATCTAAAAGCTTAACTATTAGAGAGAGCCATATGCATATCATTTAAATATTGTCTCCAACACAAGGATTCTCACAGCAACAAATTTTACTTATATTTTCTTATTGACAATAACATGGAGAACATTAGTCCAAGTTTTTTATTTTTATTTATTCATATAAGCTCTTTATTCATTTGTTTTAGATGCTATGTGTTGACCACAAATCCTAGCTAGATTTACAATCAACACTAAAATGCCTTCATTCTTCCAGCTATGTTGATCCTACACACTTAACACCAAGATTGTCATTTAGCATAGGCGACCAGAGAGGTTGTCGTATGCACTCTGAGGCTCAAATTAGAATTATTGCTTTAGCCAGACTGATGAATTCAGAAAAAATACGCTATTATCAAATTGAGTTATTAAATAATTACCTTGTTTCTTGCTCTCTTTCTTCTTATATATCTTTGAAGTTCAGTTGACATGAGTCAGATTTTTGAGTGAGTGATTGACTCACCTCCCATCAAGCTGTCATTGTCACCATCGTCTTTTGCATCTGGCTTTGGATTTGTTGACAGTACCCTTATTCTTTTTTACACTCTTCCTTTGTATCAGGCTAACAGTGTTGCCTTATTTCTGTCTCATCAATCAGTTGCAGCGATTCGATCATTGTAGAGTCTTCGGATTGCCTTTGTTAAAAGCAGTCCAGACGGATCTAATGATATCCTCCAAGTGTCGCCAAATGCTTCCATTGGGGGCTGAGTCATCATATAGGGCTTACCTGTCATGTGCCACATGGGTGTAATTTTGGGAGGCGTAATATTCAGTCTCATAAGCCTTGGACTTTATCATTCATGTGAGGCTACGGGCATATTAAGATGTAACTTGAATTGCCAGACCTTATTTTGGTGAAGGTTATATTCGCAGTGCCAATATTGACCGATCTGATTCATTATTACGCGCCGGTGCTGAGGAGCCTAGGAAAAGATCTTGAGCATGGAAAACTTGCGAAACAAGATTTACATTTGATAAGAGATGACTGTTGGGTGATCTGGCGAGTCGCAAGTGGGTTTATCATTTCGTATTCCTAGGCTTGTGATACGGCTGGCAATGATGACGTGGGAAAGTGCAAATGCAATGATGATAGCAGCGCTAATTAATTAGCCTTAAGGCAATGTGGCTATATGCGCGCGTATAGTGGACAGGTGAATTTTAGCCATAGGATTATTGCATATTTTTCCGCTCTTTACCTTCAACGGCCAAGATCAGAAGATATATGAATGGCCTAGATATGTTAGTTATGATTATTGTATAGTGGAGATGAGTCTTTTCTCATAAAATGGCTCGAAGCGTCAGCGAAAAACCTTTTACGCTATTTCAAAGTTTAAGTAAATCCGCTGAAATTTTCCTAAGCTTGAAAATAGGACTTTCTTCCAGTCGCTACATTCTACTCTTCGATTTTTGGTCATTTGCTTGGATAACTTTGTTTCTTTCAGAGAGATTATCATTAAGCTTTTCTCCATCTTTAAAGGTACACCTCTGGACTGCGTGCATGTTCTTGATTAAGCTTTACTTTATTTTTAATTTGCTCTTTTCGCCATAAAATAGAAGTACAATTTCTTGCCATTGCAAGTTGAACGACATTGGTGGTAGTGATTTGGAAGAGGTTAGAGGGTCCGCTCCTAGAGAAATGGTGGCCATGGCTGAGCCTGTTAGGGCTATTTGCTCTGTCTAAAAAATGTCCTTTAAAGCCAATTATTTTAAAATTCTTAGGAAAAACGTCTTGAAAAATTGAATGCAGTAATTAATTTAAGTGATTCTAATAGTGAAGCAGAAGGGAACCCTTTAATGATGGCAAAACTAACAGTAGAAGAAGCTGCTGACTTGCAGAAGCAAAGAGAAAAAATCATGAGTTCGAGGCTCATCTTTAGCTACTTGTAGATCCAGATCTTCTGGATCTTGAGGCTCGATCATCTGCTCATCTTCTTCCTTGAGCCCACTATCCAGTATTTCAGGATCTGAGAGGGCCTCTTTCATTTCCACATTGATCACAATGACTTCCCAGTCCACAAATTTTCTCATGGCATTGGTGTAGCAAGCCCTGGATTCGGATTGGTTCTCTTTGATTGTGGCAATCCCATGGTTTGTGGAGAACTTCATGCATAAGAAATTTGTGTGAGTCACCGCTCCTAAGTCGATAAGGGTCGGTCTCCCAAGTACACCGTGATAAGATGAGCTTTTGTCAACTACCAAATATTCCATGGGAGTTCTGACGCTAGTTGGTGTTTTGCCCATTTCGATCAACAAAATGATAGTTTCTCTAGGGACGATGGTGTCCCCAGTGAATCCATATATAGGATTAATGGCTGGGATCAGAGGAGTATCTATACCCATTTTGTCATATGTGGCTCCATAAATAATGTTGACGGAATTTTCGTCATCAATCAACATTCTTCCTAGTTCGTTTCTAGCCAATACTGCTCGAACTACTAGAGCGTCATTATGGAAAAAATGTACTTAGTCAACATCGGATAGAGTAAAGGTGACAGGATCACTTCTATCTGTCCCTGTTGGGCATGTATGCAAGTGGTAGTTCACATTTGCAGGCTCTTTTGCCTCCTAGATATACTGTTTTGTGAGTTATTGGAGCTCCCACCAGGATAGGGGCTTCCAATAATCGTGTCAATCTCTCTGATGAGGGTTTGCTAGGTCGGCGGTGGAGACTGGTCCCTTTTTAGCATTCCTAACCTTTGAGTGTTTTCCCTTTCATAGCTCCGACCACGTTCTCTCAACTCTACCTCTTTTCTTGGCATGCTATCTCTAGCTTTCTAGCGTCATACGCGACGCAACTCGTTGGACTGAAATGGCGAGCTATTCCTGCCTTGACTTCTCCCAGAGAAGGCTAGATCCTTCTTTTGGGTTCTTTGTTCTGCCAGTATTTATATGTCATAACAGTCCTCGGTACTATGTCCGTAAATTGATGGTAGGCGCAGTATGGGCTGGTATGGATTTTTAGATTTGTTAGGACTTGCTTGTCCAACAGCAGTCTCTTGATTGGGGGCATGCATGCCAATGTGCAAGTTTGGGATTGCTTCAGTGATCTCAACTGCGTAGATGGATCCGATCCCTGGGAAGAGACGCTCATGAGTTCTCTAGCGACACCTGATTTGACGGTGCGTATTGTTATCGGATGGTTTGGTATTTGCTTGGCCTTCATAATTGTAACGTTGCTAGGTATGATTGTCCCTGGCTCTAGTCATTTCTTCTTATATAATTTCTTCCTTCATCATGTCTACCAATGCGTTGTAATCCTTGGGTTTCCGACTTCGAACGTCTTTCAAAAACATACTTCTCATCTCCAGGCCTACTTTGAGGGCCGAGAACATTTCTGCCTCTTTGATATTTTCACAGTTGTGCATTTTCTCTATAAATCGGGCCAAGTAGCTTTTCAGCGACTAAAGTTTCCCTTGCATTAGGTCCTGTAGGAGTTGGATTGAAAGTTGGCCAGGCTTTGAGGATATGAATCCATTCCTAAAAGCTATATTCAGATCTTTCCAACTATGGATGCTCCTGGGGGCAATTTCTTGTACCACATAAGTGTGCTTCCTTCCAACGTTAAAGAGAACGCCTTGCATTTTAATGCTGGGGTGGCCCCGACAATTTCCATGCTGGCATTAGTTCAACAGATGATCATCTGGTTCACCTTGACCGATATATTTGCCAATTTTAGGCATCTCAAAATCACGAGGGACTTTACATCACTGTATGCCTTCTGAGAAATGATATTTCTCCTTATCGTCACCTATTTCATAGGATAAAAGTTGGGGTGGAGAGAATACTGCAGGGGAGTTGACCTGTTGGGTTCACCCCAATCCTTTACCAGGTTCACACACTAATCTTTTGCTGAGGTCTTGCGCGGCTTGGTATTGATAGAGCATAGATATGTGTAGCACTTGGATAGCAGCGGTAGCCGCTGCCCACCTTTCTCTCATATTTCTAGGGGGTCTACTTCTCAATCTGTCGAAGACACTGGACCCTTGAGATGTCTCTGGTTCTTGTGAATATTCAGGAGGAACGTTTTGGTTTCCATAGTTTTCTCCTGTGTTGTACCCATGATATGGGTACTGGGATGGATCTATCCCTTCATTTCTTCGAAACAGGGCCTGGCCTGTCCTGTCCAACAAGGCGTATGATTATGGGTCTTCTTCTTTGCCCTTGCGTTAGTATTTGTACCCTTGGGGCTGGTAAGGCAGATACGCGAGTGGCGCAGGGGGCATAAGTCCTTGTTGTAAGTATGCATTTAGGACAGCAGTTTGCGCAACTTGTTACCTTTGCATTTCTAGCATTTGTTCTGCCATAACTTCCATATTGCGTGCCATACGTGCCCTAGAGTGCCTTCCACGCCTAGGTGGTTGTGTAACTTCAAGAGCTCTTTCGTCTCCTCCTTCCGGTTGTTCACCGGTTTGTCTCGTACGTGTATTTATATCTTTGTCACTCATTGTTTCATTTTTCGTTCAAAACTACAGGTTGTTTAAGATCCGTTCTTCCTTCACTTTAGGCATAGCAGGATCACATAAGGATGTAAGCCAAAATTGATTTTCTTTTACCTTTTGTTCAAAGGGAAATATTATAATCAAGAGATTAGAGGTAGTTTTCTCCTTTTTGCAGAAGGAAGGAATTTACAATCCTCAGAGTGTGGATCAAATCTTGTCTTTGTTTCCAAATAGAATGCTTTGCGACAGTTGGATTTTTAGAGGATTCTGCCTTTTTCAAGAAGAGTTATCGAACTTCAGATCTTCAAACAAAGTTTAATTCTTTCTTTCCCAGAGGAAAAATTTGCAACTTCAAATCTTCAAGCAAAACTTCGTCCTTTTTTTTAAAGGGAAATTTTGCAACTTCAAGTCTTCAAGAAAATTTTCTCCTTTTCTTCAAAGGGGAATATTTTGCAACTTCAAGTCTTCAAATAGAAATTCGTCCTTTTTTTTTCAAAGGAAAAGTTTGAAACTTCAAGTCTTCAAGCAAAATTTCTCCTTTATTCCTGAATAGCCTCAGCTTTTTCACATGTTTCTTCATGGTTGTATATATCAATTCCCACAGACGGTGCCAAAATGTTGACCATAAATCCTAGCTGGATTTACAATCAACACTGAAATGCCTTCCTTCTTCCAGCTATGTTGATCCCGCACTTACAAGGTAAGATTGGTTGCGAAGGGTTACAAGTAAAGACAAGAGATTGACTTTGACGAAACTTTCTCACCATAGCCATATCTAAGTCAATTCAAATTCTGCTTGCGATAGTAACATACCATGACTATGAGATCTAGCAAATAGATGTTAAAATTGCATTTTTTTAATGAAAATCTTAGTGAGGATGGGTACATGACAAAACCAGACGATTTTGAATCCACAGAGTCAAACAAAGTATGCAAACTACAGAAATTCATATATGCATTAAAGTAAGCCTCTCGGAGCTCGAATCTTCGTTTCGATGAAACAATCAAAATGTTTGATTTTATCAATAATGAAGATGAACCATGTGTGTATAAAAAGTTTAGTGGGAGTAAAGTCGTATTTCTAATTTTGTATGGGATGACATACTATTATTAGGAAACGATGTTCCAATGCTAAAATCAGTAAAATTATGGTTATCTAAAAATTTCTCCATGAAGGATATGGAAGAGGCAGCATACATTCTTGGTATAAAGATCTATAGAGATAGATCTAATAGAATGTTTGGCCTATCTCAATCTACGTACATAGATAAAATCTTGAGAAGATTTAGCATGGAAAAGTCCAAGAGAGGACTATGTCCCATTGGACATGGGATTTATCTCTCAAAAGAGATGTGTCAAAAGACACAAATTGAAAGAGATCACATGGATAGAATTTCTTATGTATCAGCAATAGGATCTATCATGTATGCAATGCTATGTACTCGACCGGATGTTTCATATGCTTTGAGTGTTACAAGCAGGTTCCAAGTGATCCCTAGCGAGAAACATTGGATTGCAGTCAAGACCATCCTTAAATACTTAAGAAGGACTAAAGACATGTTTTTGGTGTATGGAGAAAAAGAACTTAGAGTTCAAGGTTATACCGATACCAGCATTCGGTCTGATAAAGATGATAGCAAATCCCAGTCCGGATATGTATTTACTCTAAGTGGTGAGACAATCAGTTAAAAAAGTTCCAAACAAGAAACAGCCGTTGATTCAACTAAAGAAGCCGAATATATAGCTGCTTCAGAAGTGGCAAAGGAAACGGTCTGGATCAAGAAGTTCATTACTGAACTTGGAATAGTTCCTAGTATTGTTGATCCAATAATTTGTATTGTGATAACAATGGAGCTATCGCACAAGCGAAGGAACCCATGTCTCATCAATGATCCAGATATATATTGAGGTAGTATCATCTCATCAGGGAGATACTATTAATAAATGACATAAAGTAGAACGGGTCTCGACAGACAATAATGTAGCAGATTCTTTGACAAAGTTGTTCTCCCAGCCCAAGCATGATAGTAATACTAAATTTGATGGTATTTTGATACCTGAGTGACTGGATCTAGTTTGTATGTGATATTTTGTGATATACTCTTTGTTAGACATTGAGGTATATGAACAAAATGATTAATTAAATATGTGTCTACATTTTAAATGACATATATGTTATTCTTAAATTTTATTATTTAAAATAATAGAGTCCGAAGAAAAGTTCATAGTAACTTGTTAATCACAAAGTGTTGTGATTGTGAGATACAAGTTATAAATAACTTATTCTTGAAATATCCATAGTCGTAGTAATAATGAGATACGGATATCATTATTGCAGATAGACTAGCATGTGTTGCATTTCTTTTGAAGAAAGTAGCTGATCTCACGAGCTAAGATGTAGAGGGACATCTGAATGAACACATGAATGCATTGTTATGAGAACATGACATTGGATGATCCGCCTAAAGATTTCACATGGATAACTATCCAAACGTCAGTGGTAAATCTCTAATGCGCGGTTGTGAATTTGGTCCTTTGACTTGAGGACATCATAGAATCTTATGTGATGACCACTATACTTTGACGAACGTTTGATGGGACTCAAAGATTTGAGTCACCAGGAAGATGTCATACGGGTATAGTGAGAATCATATGAAGGTTGTGAATGTCCAATACGAAGAATCGTCACTCTTGGAAAGTAGGATATTATAACCTGATTTTTGTCTACTTAAGTTGATATAAATTTTTTCGGCTAGGGTGGAGTTATGAGTTGAAAATGTTTCAATCATAATTAGAGCAGATCAACGAAAAGTTGAGGTGAATAACATAATTGGTTGAAATGAGATTGACGCTGATCCATATTTCTTAACCAATTGGGTTATATTGATGAAGTGATTATATTTCCACGGTAACCGCACATATATTGATTCTGTCATACCACATGACATTTTCCTTCACAAGGATTGCCTTGACACATTGCTAGATGTTAATCTTGGATGACGACGTGAATTGATCGATCTAGGTGAATCGATGAGAATATAACTGCGTTTGCCATCGTGAATGGAAACATAATGGGTCATACACATAAGGCGAGAATTGAGCATAAGGAGTTGGACCTTGTCTAAGTGGGAGATTGTAAAAATTAATGTCCAAGGTCCAATTAGTTGAGTCGGACTTAATTATTTATTGGACCAGATTAATTAATTGGGCCCATTTGTTGATGGATTTTAGTTGGACTAGAACTAGAGCTAGAGTTAGCCCTGTCTATAAATACAAAGGCACAACTGATTTAGTTATAAGAAGAGTCAATATTTAATTACTTGCTAGCACAAGCAAAAGACAACACAATACAATTACTCCTAAAAGGTTCCGCTTTCACCTGTTCTAAATCATGCAAATCCAGATTTGTTCTTGCTGTGTGGATCACCATTGGAAGCTGGACAATTGAACAGCTGTGGTATTGAAGATTGCACCTCCAGCTAATCAGATAATCAGATTTCATGGTGTTTATCAAAAGAAAACTTCTATCACGAATTCTATCTAAGTACAAGGTTGATTCGGCTTATAGGAATTGTAGATTTAATTTTCGCTGTGCATGTATCCTTCAATTCCGTACACACGTAACATAGGCTTTGTTTGTTTTGCTTAAAAAGTTGAAGTCAAAGTTAACAATTAATTTTAACCACACATTTCATAGGACCTATAACTTTTATTATATTTTCAATCACACATTCCATCGTCTACTATTAAAATTTACAAAAAAAAAATATGATTTTTAGCAAAATTAGACGGGTACAATATAAATTTTTTAAGGGTACTATATATTCTATCATCAAACTATACAAAGAGCTTAGGATATTTTCACTCCGCACTCAAGCTATACATAATACAAGTGAGCTAGAGTTTGGAGTTGTAGTAATGTACATATGCCTTGATTTCTAAACTTTTCTATCGTAAAAGGTCTTTGTATTGGATTCATCAGCATGGGTACAATGAGAACCCAATTCTAATTGCATTAGATCCTAAGAAGGAGAAGTTCCAAGATATTTTGCCCTGATAGCCACTCGGTGCATGAATCTTGAAGTTTAACTAGCTCGCACAGTCTTAGGGACATCTTACTCGTGTATGTCAAATGCCACTAGAGAAAACAATATTTAAACCCAACCCATATATATTGCCGAACCCTAAAGGTAATACATGGGATTGATATATTAAGTGAATTCAATAGGCTAATAACCTCCCAACTCGAGATATTGTTTGCTGCATTAGAAGCTAATTATTGGTAGTTTCATAATGAGAGTTCATTCTTCGAATCCTTGTACAAAAAGAATATGGAGCTTTTTTGTTAAAAGTTCCCATCATTAGTAGTCTCACTACAACAAATAAGCATTTTTATGAGGGTTGAAAACCATTATAAGAGACAATGAAATTCGTGGTAAAAAAGTGTTTATCCTGGATTTACCACGAATTTGCATCATCTATACTATATCTAAAAAGTTCTAAAAGGGAGAAATATTTTTGGACTATTCTATCCTTACAAATTTGTTAAAATTTCATATTCACCCTTAGTATTCATTAATGTATAATTATTTATTTATTACTCTTTTATTGTTCATCATTATGGTACATTAAATTTTTAACAATTTATTAAATATACAATTAAAATTTTTAAACATTAATCTACTAAATTAATTATAAGGGTGAAAAGTTGATATCAATTTTTTTGTTTTTTTTTCCTTTTTGGGCATTACGTAGATGATAGGAAAGAATGAAAAAATTTGTAAATTTGTTTATTACCATACTAAAATACAAATAATGGTTGTCAAAACTGAAATGAAGATGAAAATATTTTTTTTAATATATTAGATTACAGTGATTATGAGCATGTTTGGTTCAGCTTTTTTTAAACTATTTTGTTTTTTCTCAAACCCATTTTTGACCACATATTTTGTGAAATCCATAACTTTATGAATTTTTCAACCACACATTTTATTAATTTTTTTAAAATCGCCTAAAAGATTACTTTTATACCCCCACCAAACATATACTATAGTTCAGAATTAATGTTTAAATTTTTTTTAATTTTTAATTTTTAATTTTATTAATATATCTAGAACGTTCTTCTTATTTTACTTCTGTCACTTAACAATATTCTTACATCATAGGCAAGCATTGACATATCTTTAATTTTTGTTTCTTACTTACATTTATAACATTTTCATTTACGTCATCAAATCAAACACGACTAATAAAAAGAGAACATACGCAAAGAATATTGTTTACAAGTAATTACCACTCCAACAAATATACAATTACACTACAAGAAATTTTATTTTTAACGATACAATTTTTTCCTGTAGAAAGTCATTTTTAGGTTGTTTCGTCGAAAAATGATCGTCGATAAACTTTTACAAGACCGAAATTCATTTTCATCGTTAAAAATAAAATTTCTTGTAGTGTTAGTCAATCATTACGTTCTCTCACAATAAAATTATTAATTATTATTTTTATTTTTTGTAAAATGCAGCCCTAAAGATCATTAAATTCCGTAAGGTTTGATATTAATGGTTTCTGAATCATCAAAACTTAAATCACCAAAAAGTCTTTACTAGGTTCAAGTTACTATTGTTATTATAACCATATAAAACTCATATGTCATTGTAATTGTACTTCAATAATGCAATTATCTTTTAATATTTTATTTATTACTCTTTTATTGTTCATCATCATTGTATAATAAATTTTTAGCAATTTATTAAATGTACAATTAAATTTTTTAAACATTCAATCTACTAAATTAAATATGAAGGTGAAAAGATGATCTCAATTTTTTTTTGGTCATTACGAGATGAAATGAATGAGAAACTGGTTTTTAAAAAATGAATAAAAAAATTTGTAACCTTGTTTATTACCTCATTAAAATTCAAATCATGATTGTCAAAATTGAAATGGATATAAAAAGATTATTTTTAATATATGTTACAATATTTTTTTTACAAAAATAAAATACAAACAAATAATAAATTAACAAAATAGGAAATAAAAAAATAAAAATTAATGACATGGATTGAGAATTTTAATCTATTTTTATTTAAATTAATTTTTAATTTTTTTATTTAAATAACTAATAAGGGCTTGAATAATTTTTTTAGTATTTAAGTGTTTTACATATTTTCACTGAAAACATTGAAAATGTAAAAAATTGGGTGTTTGAGTTTTGTGTTAGAAATTTAACTTTGTTTTCGAAAATGAATTTTTAACAATATTCTGAAAACATAGGTAATCAATGACACTTCTTTAATTATTTTTCTTACTTACTTTTATATTGTTTTCATTTATATTGTCAAATCAAACACACCTTACAAAAAAAAAAAAAAAAATACACACAATGAATAATGTTTACAAGGAGCTACTACTCCAACAAAAGTAGAATTTTATGTAGTCAATCATTAAATTTTCTCACAATAAAATCAATAATTATTAATTTTATTAATCTTAAAATGTAGCCCTAGAAATCCCTATTAATACATCATTAATTCTATAAGATTTGATATGAAAGATTCGTCAATCATCAAAGCTCAAATCATCAAAAAGTTTTCACTAGATTCAACTATTCAAGTTACTATTTGTATTACCACTATATAAAACTCATATCTGATTACAATTGTACTTCAACGAATGTAAATAATATATCAACATCGAACAATACAATATAACATGTTATCAAGAATTGTGTTTTTTTTTTTTATCTTTATTGTCATTGCTACTTTAACATTTTAATTATTAATAATTAAAAAATAAAAATTTTGTAAATATTATTGCAAAAATACATGCAATGCACGCGTGTCTAACTAGTTGGTAATAAAAATCGTGATGAATAATTTTACTACAATAGATTGTTGTAAAACTTTTGTATTACTATTTTACAACTTTTACAGCATTGCAGAACCTTCGTAAATATATAGTTATAAACTCATTGTCTCTATCCATTTGATATGGAAACTAAATTCTTGTAACTAGATATTATTTATGACAATAAACTCCATAGTAAATAATCGAACATATGATAGTATAGTAGTTATATACAACGGTAAATGCCTTCTTAAATAGTTCATTGAATGTTTAGTTAATGTGTTTCCAATGGGTTCTTATGATCTTAAAATATATCCATTTATGACAACATTTTCCGTTGTATAAATTCTACACTTTTGAGGAAAGTTTTACGCTATTTCTTACATGTTTACAACTAATTTCCCAAACCCAACCAATTTTTTCTTGCAAAAGTACTATATCAACAACAAATGCAAATAGTTTGCAATACTCAATGACCATTGACATATGTTGCAGGTCATAACAAAAGACAAACCTACAATTTTAGAGCTCTGAAATGTATACCATGGAAGCCTCGCCATAAATCCATTCATAAATTTTTAAGGGTAACAATAAAGAAAATGCTATGTGTAATTCAATAATGTCTGGTACAAGTTGGCATTTCTAGTTTCTGTCGAGGGATAATCAACGCTACCCGGAATAATAAAAATCTGAGTGAAAAAAATTATCAAAGCTACCATACATATTGATTATAATTGAAAATCAAGTATCTTATATATCATTGAAAACAAAATCAACACTTTCAATTTTATGTATCTTACATATCATTTGAAACAAAATCAAACCTTTCAAATTTATCAAATTAGAAATTAACTAACAATAGGGGTATAATAGCATTAAGGGAAACAATGTTGGAGCACTCGATAGAAATTAGGATTGTTACATATATGACGAACAAACATAATAAAAGGGAAATGAAATTACATACTAAAAACTCAATTTCTTATCCCCCAAGTGATTTACCAAAAAATATATACATACAAAAAAGTAGTTGTTGGAATTTGCTTGAAAGAAGATGAAGAATTACATCATGTTTGTAAGTGTTAATAAGTAATTATAAGATGATCAAATATAATTTCTAACCGTACATTTAATAGGACGTACAATTTTTATCAATTTTTTATCTACGTATTATGTATGACACACTGCTTGTAATCTACAAAAAGTTTTACCAAACAAGCACTTATCCACTAATCTGGAAAAATATGCTACAATAATACTTGAAGAAGAAGAAGAATATAACCAAAATTCGATGTGTTATTTGAACCCTCTCTTTGAAATGAGATGCTAAAGGGTCTTCAAACAAATAGCTTTAGCAGATTTCAAGCCTCAAACTGGATTGCACTAACATAAATGAAATTCGAAAAAAAAATAACTTTGAAAGTATGGAAAATCTGAGTTTTGATTGTATGAATTTGTTGTTTATTTTTTGGATGTTGTTTGGGGATGATTATTTGTCATTTTAACATCAAATTCAACATGTATTTATAGTGTAAAGACACCAAATACCGAATGACACAACACTTGGGATGAAGAGACACATATTGGTACCTCAAAACAAATTTGCGAACATGGGCAAAATTTCTCCCTATAGGTCATGGTCCGATCGTAGTTTTTTATCGCAGTACGACTGCAGTAGGCCAACAAGGGAAAATTTTCCCATATATGCCGTAGTTGAACCACAGTTTTCTTACTACATTCTGACCGTTGTAGGGGTCGGTTTGTTAAACCGACCACTATGCTTTAAAATCCCATTCCATTTTCGTGTCACATGCTACAATCTCTCTATCGTGTTGTCGTTTTTCCAACCTATATGTGAAAATTTTCAATAGTCTCCCACTTGTTCAAATATATATTTAAAACTTCGTATTAAATATGATATTCCTATCTAAAATAAGATATCTTTCAATTTGAAACTTACCTTAGTGCATACATCACAAAGTTTTATCGAAATCCCAGGTAGCATTGGCTTTGAACCCATTATTACTTATCATAATACACAATTTCACACACATGAACACTTATTCAAATTGTTCGACAAAATTTTTATTGGTGTGTTAATGGCCACACACTAACTAGTTTGATGAACTTTTTAGAAAGTAACTCCAAACTATCCTCGAGGTGTCACCACTTCTGAGTTCATATATAAGAAATTCTTATAGTGTCTTTGTTACATTGAAGACACTTGTACTACGGACTGAATTTCATTAAGAAATTTTAACTAAACCCTCCACATGTAACGCCAACATTTACACTATTAGGATATGGTATGCACAATTTAAATGCTGCTGTCCATCCATTTATCGAACGAATTGTTGTTACCATTTGAACCCGTGAATTACTCATTTTGCAATGACGGGTAAAGTTGCCGTTAATGGTGGATTTTAACTAAAGAGTTTCAATCTCATACTACTCAATGTTAATCTTACCAACTCTTTAGTAAGTGGCTTTGTAAATAGATCAACCAAATTTTTGCTTGATCTGACAAATGTAAAAAATTATCCTTTTACATAATCATGTTTAAGAATCATATGTCTAGACTTCCTATTATAAACCTCACTATAGGTTCTATTTAATGTGGCTTGACTATCCATAATATTGAGATAGAAGACTTATTCTTTGTATCCAATGGGACTTCATAAAGAAAATCCCGAATCTACATAGCTTCTTTTCCCGTTTTCTGCTAATGCAACAAACTTAGATTTTCTAGTTGAGTGTGTTATACATGTTTGTTTCTTAGATCTCTAAGAAACGACACCTGCTCCAAAATTAAACACCCAACCTGAAGTAGACTTGCTTTCACCCACACTTGACATCCAACTAGAATTAGTATATCCTTCTAAAATAACTAGGAACTTGGAATATTGTAGCACAAGGTCTTTGGTCCTCTTTAAATGACTGAGAATCCTACCAAAAGCCTTCCAATGTTTGACACTCGGGTTACTTGAAACCTACTAAGTTTACTTACTACAAATGAAATGTTCGATAATGTACACTGCACCACATACATTAAACTGTAATAACCCTTCTAACATTCTTCACAAATTTGATATTAGGATCAAATGGGGTATTTGCCTATTTTATGTTCTAAGTGTTTGAACTTATTTATCACCAATTGAACTTATTTTATGTTCTAATGTGATTGTGCTAATGCATAACCTTCACCGTTATTGATCACTTTGATACCTAATATGGTATCTACTTAACCAAGATCCTTCATTTTGAATGTAGAAAACAGAAATTTCTTTGTTTCTATAACACTATCCATTTGATTACTTATAATCAACATGTCGTTTATGTGCAAACAAATACAACATATCTATCAAAAAGTTTAGTATACAAATCTACCATGTTGTGCACAAAATCAAAAGATATGATAGCATTATCAAATTTCTCATGTTATGTCTAATGTGCTTGTTTTAATCTATATAGAGATTTAACTAATTTACAAACTCTATTTTCATTTTTGGGTAGTATTAAACCTTTTGGTTGTTCCATATAAACCTTTTCATCTAAATCTCAATTTAAAAATGTAGTTTTTACGTCTATTTGATGAACATATAAATTTTAAATTGAAGCTAATACAAATAAATTATAATAGATGTAATTCTAGCTATGGGTGCATAAGTGTCAAAGTAATATATTTATTTCTTCTGTCAATAATCTTTAGATGCTAATCTTACTCTACGGGTTTGGATTGAACCATCGGTGTTATATTTTATCCGAAATACCCACTTACAGCCAATTGGTTTTGATCATGTTGGTAAATCAACAAATTCTCAAGTATTGTTAGACATTATAGAATCTATTTCGTCATTTATAACATATTTCCAAAAATACTATTTCTAGAAGCCATGACCTCTTTAATTTAAGATCACTCTCGACTTGAAGAACAAGTGGAGTTGTTCTTACTATGTCCTTCCCATTTGCTTCTACCAAGCAAAGCAAAATCTATTGAGAATCAATCTCATCCAATCCTAATATATTTTCTTTACTGACTCTTACTTCTTCTAGGTTCACTAGACTCAACAACATCTTTATAAGATATTTCTAGTGGTTCTCTAGAAGCTCAAATATTCTCGTGAGTTTTCGTTAGATTTTAGAAATTTCATCCACACTTAATAAATTATCAAAGAACTCCACATCCTAGGATTCTATAATAACGTTAGATTCAGTGTTAAGTAATATATATTTTCTTATTTAAAGCATATCCTCCAAAAGTACACTTGATGCCTCTTGGTCCCAACTTGGTTCTTTTAACATTAGTGTTCTTGTAATGCAAGACACCCCAACACTTTATGATATCCAATTTTGATGTTCTTTTTTTCCACAATTCATAAAGGAAAACTTTAATTTTTTTTGAAATAATTCTATTACTAATATGACCATCATCAAATAAAGTCTCACCCCCATAAACTATAAGATAAATTAGCATGCAATAACATAGCATTAACAATTTCAACTAAAGTCATTTTTTTTTCCTGCCAAATCATTTTGTTCGAATAATTATTTTATGAATTTTTTTTGTATGAAGAAATTATTTTTAGTTAAGACGAATTGAATATAATAAAATTTGGTTGATAATTAATAAAATGTTTGTACATAACAAAAATGAGATGAATATAATTTTATTAGAAATTCTATATTTTACAAAATTGTAAAATAAAAATATAATCATTATAGTAACAAATAAGTTTCCAATACTAATAATTTATAGACAAAAATATAATTAGTGACAACCAATTTAAAAACACGAATTGTCTCAAAGAAAAATTTTGTACTTTAAAAATTTTTAAATAATTTTTTAAACAACAACCCATTAGTTCAACTAGTGATCCGATGATTTAGTGCCTTGGCAAGGTCAACGTTTGGGTCTGAATACTAATGAAATTTTTAGACAGACACCGTCATTAGAGATAAGACGTTCTAATTAATAGAAGATTGAAAATAAAAATACGACGAAAAAAAAGTAGAAGATATAAATACGACAATAACAAAAGTAGAAGAGATTAGTGCAATTAAAAAGTGAAATTAATGTAACAAAAACATAATAATTCTAAGCGCATGTTTAGAAGTGTTAAAATTATTTTTTTAAGTATTTATAAATTATAGGTCATCTGAAATGTATTTATAATAATTGATTAGCAAGTCATGGATCATGCGGAATATATAAATAAAAAGTATAATTAACAATTAAACCAAACTTAAATTATAATTTAAACTTAGCCAAACAATATATTAATCAATTCTAAACTAATTCCAATTCCTATTAAATAATAAGTTTTAGTTTTTAGGTAAATTGCACCGGACGTCACTAAACTTTCATCTTGCTAGCGACTCTGCCACTAAACTTCAATTTTGTGCAATTAAGCCATTATAGTTTAATTTACGACCAGTCACTCTATTTGAGTTCTGTTGATGAGCCTACTGACATATCTACCAAAACTAACAATTTGCCAACGTGTTAATTCATTTCCCACATTAGCTCATCTGAAATGGCATGGGGAGTCACTGAACTTACACCTTAGTTACAACTAGGTCACAATGAAGCCACTAGATTTTAATTTAAGAAAAATAACATATTTGGTTCTCAACTTTTCAAAAATGTAAGAAAATATACTCATAACATTTAAAAGTAGCACCAGGCATTCCAACATTTAAAGAAATAGGCATAGTAAGTCATTTTATGATGAAATTGCACTCCTTTTTAAATAAATATAAAATAGAAAAGAAAAAAGAAAAAGAGAAATAAAAAATAACTAAATGTACCCCAAAAAAATAAAAAATAAGATCATCTTTTTCACCACATACTCCACCGATCATTTTCTTCTACCCTAATTCCCACATTTCCTAAACCCACCATTGCCACCACTAGACTTACTAGTCACTACCACTACCACTACCACTATTGTCATTAATGCAATAACTTGTAGACAAATTCCACCATAGACTCTAATGCTTTAGTGCTTGGCAAATTAGTGAGCTTTGGTACTAGTAACTCTAATGCTTCATCATTGAACACAGTTAAATGCGTGTTTTCTTGTATAGATACATACAAAATAGAGATAGATTTTGAATTGGACTACTAAAACCTGAAATCGACCACCCCAAGAAATCTCCTATAATAGCTAACAAAATTCAAAACCCCAAAAATCTTATTGCTAGCTATCTTCATTGATGTGTCTTCTGGTACATTTCTGATCTTAATAAAAATTTAGAAGATTAATCCATAACACTCAAATTCCCATTGTCTATTGACTTTATTTTATGTCAATTTGGTCTGAAAATGGATCATGAAAAAATGTTACTTTTCTTATCTCTTTTGTCCTTAACATGTTACACAATCTCAATTCCTCTAAAAAGAAGAAAAACTCACATACAACTCATTATCTCTTCACAAATTTACAACTTTTCTGAAATGGGTTGTACTCACAATCTTATATGTAACTTTAGACTTTACTATTTTGCCATTTCTTTTTTTGATTGTCTTCATTTTAAGCTCATCCTTGCTCAAAATATTCAATGCAGAAGGTTAACCGGTGACATTTGATTTCTTGAAAAAAACAATTTGATATTTCAAACTAAACATAAGTTTGAGAAAAATCGACTACTGCGCCAGAACTTGTTAATATATCGAAAATGCTTTGCGTCCTTGTTTCGCCATTAATGAAGTTACATCTAAACTTTGGGTCTGCCGATTGGAGCTTCAACTTCCGGATAAAACAGTATATGTCTGATTTGTATTACAGCGTCAAAGAGATTTTGTCAATTGATTTGACGAATGTGGATGTGGGTGTCTTCACTGTGAAAAGTAGAATTTTGTCTCCCTTGGAATTGGCGTTTACGTAGCTGGAAGTTGATGATAGATTTATTTTATTTTTATACTTTTTTAATTTACCTTTTGTTTTTGTTTGTTTAGTTAAAGAAAATGTCAATTTCGTAATAAAAACCTACCACATTTATTTCTTCAAATGTTGAATGTTCATTACTATTTTTAAAGAGAGAAAATAAATCTCTTACATTTTATTATTAGTGTAAGACAATATTCTATTTTTTCTTTAATTTATGAGGTGATTTA
This sequence comes from Forsythia viridissima, assembly GCA_030279155.1. Taxonomy (NCBI): domain Eukaryota; kingdom Viridiplantae; phylum Streptophyta; class Magnoliopsida; order Lamiales; family Oleaceae; genus Forsythia; species Forsythia viridissima. The sequence continues at coordinate 7,388,377 of CM059039.1, read as the reverse complement.
ACAATATTGTTTATCAACGACCGTATGAGTATTTCACCGTTACTCACAATAGAAAGACTATACATGTTGTTACGCCTCAGTCCCACGTGGGCAGGGCAAGCCTCCCTGGAACCCCACGTGGGCGTAGACCAAGTCAGCCCGCCCTTGGGCCGCTCTCTTCCGAGGCTGTTTGGACCAAGGGAACCCGTGTCCGACGCGGTGCACCCTAACCACTCCCCGCCTAGAGGGAGGGCCGCCCCCTCTCTGACACACCGCGGATTAGACACGAGAAGACGGGCGGGACAGTCTGCGAAATGCGGCCAGTCGCCATCGTAGCCTTTTCTAGATTGCGGCTGGAAAAGACCCTCCCCCATTAAATGATGATGGGACACCCAGGACAGGACAAGATAAGACTACAAAGTCCCCTGGATTGAACCACGTGTCGTTAATCGGTAAGGGGACCGACCAAGAGAACCGGCCTATAAATACCCAATTCATAACCACAAAGAAATGAGGTTGAAAAATATGATTATCGCTATACATATGTCAAGTCCTCTAGTCTAACCTTTCTAAAGTAACATTACCGCCTGGGAATCGGTTAGCGAGAGGCCCTCAGGTTGACGCCTTTGCCTTGAAAGTGTCTTTGGTCTTTTACCCTTCTCTGGCTCAGACCGAGACATATCTACGTGGTTGAATAAACCACGTGGGAGCCTTGAGATAGAAGAAAGTACACGTGGGCAGGGGGAACGTGGGGATCCTGTTGGCAGCCACTTTTGGAGGTCAACAGATTGGCGCCGTCTGTGGGAAGCCGACAAAAAGCTTCTTTTTCCTTGAGTAAAGGAATTTCCCTGAATAAGGGACCAGCCGACCCACAAAATGAGTGGAAGCAATGAAGAAGAGAACCCGAGAAGAGCGAGGCCCGTAGCAAACGACGGGATCAGAGCTGAAGAAGCCCCTCGGAGGAGGCGAGGAAGGAGGCCTACCACGAACCTTGAGCGAGAAATGAGAACTATGGCCGCCAGCGTGAGGCAGCTGGCCCAGCACCACGCGCAAATGTAGGGGTACATCCAAATGATGCATGCGAGGGGTGAGAACCGCCCTCAAGAGTCTGATCAGAAGAGCCCGAGGAAGAACAGGAAGTTAACAGCAGGCACCCCCGTGACCATCAAGCCGGGGGAGAAGCCTCTCATGCGAAAGTCGAAGCTTCAGCTTCGGAAAAAAGGCCCCAGCCAACAATGTCCGCCAGCGTGTTTGAAAGACTAGGCGAACAGGGAAACAGGAGGTGGCCACAAGAGAACCCGCAAAGGGGGGTAATGCCCCCGAGTCCCCCTAGAAATAGGCGGGAAAGGAGTGCGAAGAAAGCCGAGGCTAGGGGAGAGTCGGATTGCCGGCCATACGCGCCCCAACCAACCATGCAACCACAGCAGAACTATGGGGGTGGGCAGCAAGCCCAATGCCACGCCCCGTTACCTCCAGAAGCGAACACCGGGGCTGAATATCCGAGGCCCGCGAGATCGTTCGAGGTGGACGACGATGACGAGAACCTCCATTTTTCAGCCGGAATCAGGAACGCGTCCATCCCCCATGAGTTTCGCGTACCCAAAATTACCCCCTACACAGGCAGGGGTGATCCATTGGATCACGTGAACACGTACAAAACGGAGATGAGCCTTCGAGGAGCCACTCCGGCCTTGAAATGTAGGGCCTTTCACCTGACATTGTCGGGAGGAGCGAAGCGCTGGTACAACAAACTAGTCGCCGGAAGTATTTCCAGCTGGCCGGAACTGAAGAAGACGTTCATAAATTACTTCTCTTCTCAGAAGCCCGCATCAGCCCCGGTCCAACGCCTCCACGACGTAAGGCAGGCCCCGAGCGAGCCTCTGCAAAGTTACTTGGGCCGTTTTAATGAAGAAATGTTGTTCTGTAAAAGGATAACAGATGCCGAGGCCTTGTCCGCCCTGAAGGCAGGGCTGGACATGAACCATCCGTTCTGGAGGGACGTCCGCAACAAGAACCCGACCACCTTTGATCAACTAGTGGAAATGATAACTGAGGAGATTACCAACGAGAATATGATCCTCCACAGGAATCGGGGCGGGTTGGGAGCCAACCCAGCATCAAGAGCCGGGTATATTCAAAATCCCAGCAGGGCTGCTCTCCAACACAACCCGCGGCGGAGAAACTACCCATCCGACCCAAACGTCGGAATGAGTTATGTGGCCTCTGCACAAGAGGGCCTGCTCCCCCCTTATACGGCCCCCCTGCCCTCGGTCCCCGCGGTCGGACTTTACAGCTATAACACTCCCCCGTCCACCTACTATGAGGCCGGAACCAGTGTGCCTCCAGTAATTCCTCCCCCTCAGGGAACTCAGTCGAAATACTGATGTGTCCATCGAAGCTATGGACACAGCACGGACGAATGCCGAGAGGTGGAAGAGCTTGCGAATAGAAGAACGGCGAACCAGGGGCCCAGGCGCGGAGTGAACACCAGACGAGGAAATCAAGCCCCGGTAAGGGGGCGCGGAACCAGTTTCCAAGATAGGCGCTCCCAGCAATGGGATGGGAGGCCTCCGGGTCATGAACAACGATCAAGGCGTAATTCAAGGAGCCCAACCAGACAGCCTCGACTGGAGCGTAATCCAGAACCCCGTTTGATCAAAGGGCCTGAAAAGGCTCCGATTCGGGAAATAGACACCATTCACGGAGGGCCCTATATTGGAGGACAGACCCGGAATGCCCAGAAGAGTTATGCCAAAGAGGCCGAGGGAATCCAGATGACCAACTGGCTCATCAATAGCAGGTCCTCAGGATCAAAAAGGGCCGATCCTATCACATTCACGGAGGAAGACATGAAGGGTGTACATTATCCCCACTGCGACGCCCTGGTGGTAAGAGCAGTAGTGTCTCGGAATGGACTGGGGAGAATGCTCGTGGACAACGGTAGCTCTGTCAATGTCATTTTCTTAAGCACGTATGAGCAAATGAATGTGGATGTGCCACTAGAGCCGTCGACTGAACCCCTCTACGGGTTCACAGGTGATTGCGTAACCCCGAAAGGGCTTGTGCGCCTCGCCGTTACCATGGGTGAGGAGCCCCTCGCATCCCATACCTTCATGGAATTTTTGGTGGTGGATAGAAGGTCAGCCTACCATGGGGTTTTAGGCAGACCGGCCCTGAAGGAGCTATGGGCAATAACATCAATCCACCACCTCTGCATGAAATTCCCCACGGAAGGAGGGGTGGCCACAGTACGAGGCAATCAACCTGAGGCCAGAAAGTGCTACAGGAACACCTTGAGAAAGGCGGAAAAGAAGGAGGTGAATATGGCATCGTTTGACATAGACATGCAAGACACTTCGAGCGAGGCGCGGGGAGATATACCCATGGAGGAAGCTACCCCACTCGAGGACATAGACCCAAGGGTGTCGGGAGCCGAATGCCTGGCCTCACCTGTCGAAGAATTGGAAATCTTCCCCGCGGACCCAAGTGACTCAGCAAAGAAGCTACAAATAGGGAGGGACCTCGAAGAAGAGTCCAAGAGGGAGCTGAAGGAGTTCCTCAGCCACAACTTGGACATTTTTGCATGGAAACAAGAGGATATGATCGGGATCGACTCAAGGATAAGTTGTCACCACCTCAATATCGACCCCAAATTTCCCTCCCACCGGCAGAAGCGAAGGCCATTAAACCCGGAAAAGTACGAGGCCCTAAAAGAAGAAGTTGAAAAACTTTCGCAAAGTGGCTTCATCCGAGAGGCTCGCTACCCTAAGTGGGTCTCCAACCCCGTGTTGGTCAAAAAGTCAGGAGGAAAAATGAGGATTTGTATAGATTTTTCCAACCTCAACCTGGCCTGTCCTAAGGACAGCTTCCCACTGCCTCGAATTGACCAGCTGGTAGACTCCACGTCCGGACACGAGCTCCTAAGCTTCATGGACGCCTACTCGGGCTACAACCAGATCCCCATGTACCCTCCGGACGAGGAGCATACATCGTTCGTAACAGACAAAGGTCTTTATTGCTACAAGGTCATGCCATTTGGCTTGAAAAACGCCGGGGCAACCTACCAAAGGCTCGTTAATAAGATGTTTGCCGATCAGCTTGGTTTGACAATGGAAGTATACGTGGATGACATGCTTGTGAAAAGCTTGAAAGCGGGGGACCACATACGGCACCTGGAAAGGGCCTTTAAAACTCTCAGAGCGCACCAGATGAGGCTTAATCCCCAGAAATGCTCATTCGGGGTCGCCTCCGGAAAATTCCTGGGTTACATGGTAAACCAGAGGGGCATCGAAGCCAACCCAGAAAAAATCAAGGCACTAGTAGAAATGAAAGTCGCCCAGGAGACCCAAGGAGATGCAATGCCTGACCGAAAGGCTGGTAGCTCTCAACCGATTCGTCTCAAAAGCTACAGATAAGTGCCTCCCTTTCTTCAAAATCCTGAAAGGGGGCAACCGCTTCGAGTGGACAGATGAGTGCGAAGCCGCATTCCAAGCTTTGAAGGAACACCTCGGCCACGCCCCCCTGTTATCAAAACCCAAGTCGGGAGAAACGCTATTGCTTTACCTAGCCGTTTCCGCCGAGTCGGTTAGTTCGGTTCTGGTCCGAGAAGAAGGGCACCAGCTGCCCGTCTACTATGTAAGCAAAGCTCTCGTAGGGGCGGAGATGCGCTACCCAGATATGGAAAAGCTGGCGCTGTCACTCATTACCGCTTCGAGGAAGCTCAGGCCCTACTTTTTGGCTCATAGTATCCACGTCTTAACCAACTTCCCCCTGAGACAGGCGATGCTGAAACCCAAGGCCTCGGGAAGACTACTGAAATGGGCCGTTGAACTGAGCCAGTTCGACATTATGTTCAAACCCAGAGCGTCCGTCAAGGGACAAGCCCTGGCAGATTTCGTGGCAGAATTTGCCAACACACCCCTAATCGACGTCCCGATGACTCCCGCGGTACCACCGACTTGGTACCTTTGTGTGGACGGATCCTCGGGGGATATGGGTTCCGGCGCTGGAGTGGTCCTCACCAGCCCCGAGGGCCATAGGCTGAACTGTACCATCCGGTTCGACTTCAGGGCCTCCAACAATGTTGCAGAGTACGAGGCCCTGCTATCTGGCATGCGTCTGGCCAAGGAAATGAAGGTACAAAGGCTCTCCGCGGCAAGCGACTCCCAGCTGGTAGTAAGCCAGGTAAATGGGGGCTTCGCCGCAAGGGAGAAGAATATGGCTTCCTACCTGAAGCTAGTGAGAGATCTTATCCCCTACTTCGACAAGTTTGAACTAATTCAGATACCAAGAGCTGATAACGCCAACGCTGATGCTCTTTCAAAACTAGCAAGCAGCAAAGATTCAGAACTTCTTAGGCTGGTGCCCATTGAGCACCTCGGCAAGCCTTCCATAGAAGCCGCCACAGAAATAATGTGGGTCGAGGAGACCACCACTTGGATGGATCCCATCCTGGCTTTCCTCAAAGAGCAGTCGCTCCCCTTGGACAAAGAGGAAGCCAGAAGGTTGAAAAGGAGAGCTGCGCACTTCGTGTTATTCGACGACGTCCTCTACAAACGGGGTTATTCCATACCGCTCCTCCGATGTGTTGGGATGAACGAGGCTGATTACATCCTCAAAGAAGTCCACGAAGGCATTTGCGGTAATCACTCCGGAGGCTGGGCCCTGGCGCAAAAGATTCTCAGACAAGGGTATTTCTGGCCCTCATTAAAAAAGGATTCCTTGAACCACTCAAGAAAATGCGACAAGTGCCAGCGCTTCGCCAGCATACCACGGCAACCTCCCCAAGAGCTAACCACAGTGTCCAGCCCATGGCCTTTCGCCAAGTGGGGAATTGATTTCATAGGCCCTATGCCTAGGGGTAGGGAGAATGCATGCCACGCCTTGGTCGCCATCGATTATTTCACAAAGTGGATCGAAGCGGAGCCAATGGCAAGGATCACCGAGGCCAACACCTCCAAGTTTATATGGAAAAACATCATATGCCGCTTCGGGATCCCTCACTCATTGGTCTCTGATAACGGAAGGCAATTTGACAACAAAAAGATCCGAAGCCTATGCGAGGAGCTTGGGATCGCCAAGCATTTTTCTAGCCCGCATCACCCTCAGGCCAATGGGCAGGTAGAGGCCGTCAACAAAACTATCAAATACACTCTTAAAAGGAAGCTGGAAGCTTCAAAAGGCGCCTGGGTCGATGAGCTCCCCCACGTACTCTGGGCAATCCGGACCACGGCTAAAACACCAACAGGAGAAACCCCATTTTCCATGACGTTTGGATGCGAAGCGGTGAGCCCCGTGGAAGTTGGGGTCCCCTCGCCTCGCCTCGCCGACTTCTATTCGATGAAGCCGGCAACAATGGCCTAATGAGGGCCGGCCTGGACCTCGTTCAAGAACGAAGGGACAACTCCTAAATAAAACTAGCCTCTTACCAAAGGAAAATGGCAAGGTACTTTAACAAGAAGGTTAAGAAGCGGTCATTTCGCATCGATGATTTGGTCTTAAGGAGAATCTTTCCCTCGTCCAGAGAGCCGGGGGTCGGGACCCTAGGCCCTAACTGGGAAGGGCCTTACCGGGTCACCAAGGAGGTATACCCTGGCACGTACTACATTGAGAATTTGGATAAAAAACTACAGCCACATCCGTGGAACGCAGAGCACCTACGCAACTACTATCAATAGGAATATTACTGCGCCTAAGTTATTCACGGACAATGGAGGACGCCCTCCTCCTCGCAAGAGCTACCGGTTATTATGAAGTTAGTTAGCAGATATGTAACCAAGTTACTTCTTACTTGTAGCTTGGAGCCACCGGTTGCTTTGAAATTGATTAACGTTTATGCAACTAAGTTATTTTCTCCTTTTAACCCTGAGCCACCGGCTGTTTTAAGGTTTTCCATGCGAATGCAGCTTACGCGTAACAAAAGTACATATGACAAAAAACTCTTCCATTGATCAACAGAGTAATTACATGAGAGCCTCCTCGGAGGTATACTTACAAAATGAACTAAAAATACATATAAAAAGCCTAGGCTACTCGTCGGGAGGATCAGCAATGTCAATCGGAGGAAACTTGGCCTCAAGGGAGGAGAGATCCATATCCGGGTGCTCGACGCGTAGTGCGGTAAGGACCTCTTGCTGACCAACACTGGCGAAGTAGTTGGAAAAGCTGGTATACGCCTCCGTCAAATGGAAGTTGGCAACGAAGTTAGCGTCGGCTTCCTAAAGCCTTTTAGCTAGATCCTCCCGCTCGGCCATCGCAGCATCCCTGACAGTCTCTGCCACTGCTTTCTCCCTCAGAGAGGCTTCCAACTCAGCCTTAAGCCTCATGAGCCTTTCCTCCTTCGCAGTAGCCTCTGCAACCAATCGGTGATTCTTCTCGTTTGCCTCCTCCAGTGCCCCCGAGGCTATAGTCTGGGCATTCAAGGCATCATCGAGTTTCTTTGTCAATATAGCCACCTGGCTCTCAGCCTCTGCCAGGTCCAGCTTCACCTTCTCATACGCCAACTTGGCGCTCTCAGCCAGCGCCACAGTATTGTCAAGACATTCTCGGATCTGGTCGGATCGAGAGATGGCCTCCGAGGCGTCAGACATTTTCTTCTTCATCTCCCTCATCGCTACAAGGGACTTCATCTGGGCGGCCGCCGAACGAATCGAACACGCCAAAGACGCTTCCATCCAATCCTCGGCCTCCCCTTCCCCTAGAAACGCCTTCCACGGCCTGTTCAGGTACTTCTGGAATCCCTCCGCTCCCACGGCCGGGTAAAACTCCAGATTCTTAGTCAGGGGGCAGGGAAGCTTCTTCTCCAGCTCACCAATTAACCCGCTGAAAAGCTCCCTCGATTTGGTGACAGAAGAAGGGGGCCCACCGGCATGATCTCCCATTGACGAAGCACCTGCAGGAGCGTCGCCCAAAGCAATGCCGGAGGCAGTTACGGACAAACGTCGCTGCTTCGGATCGGGAGGATGGACAATAGGCTGCTCGACCACCTCAACCGCCTTCCTCTTGCTGACAGGCTCTCCAGACGACCGAGCACCGCTCATTATCCCTCGAAGGGTTGGCCTGGCGCGTGCTGGAGCGGTCTTCTTTCTCTTTACCAACGGTTCACCCTCGTCGGGTGACACTACCTCCACATCATCTTTCTGCGCCTCCTCTCGGACAGCCTCCCTGCTCGCTTCCTTTATCGCCCTCTTTTGGCGACTGTCCTCAGAGGAGCCAGGGCGGAGCTCCCTCACCTTAGCCGCCATCACCCTAACAAGTGGTGGCTTCGGCCTCTTGCCTTGCTCGAATTCATCTGCGTAATAGGCAGCACAAAGTTAGAAAGAATTCTAAAATGAAGTGTAACAAGTACAAGGGCAAACCTCTCTTAGTCATTTGCCCAAGTTCGATCAGGTGCCTAGGAGCTTTCAATAGAGCGTCAAACCTCCTCTGCCCCAACGGGTGGCCGTAGACTGCTCGGATGATGTCTAGCTCCTCCTCCTTTAGTTCGCACCTAGGAAGGGCGTCTGCAACAACAAACAAAAAGTTGGTCAGTCATACGACAGCTACAGATACAACCCCCACCCTTCCGAATCACTCACTCGCAACTCCATACAAGCCGGACACCTCCAGATCTGGTTCCGAGTCATCCAACACCCTCTGCCAATTCCCAGACACCCAACACCAACCCTCCTTCCAGTGCTTTATGGAGGACGGACATTCCAGCACAAAGGGCTTGTGCGACCCCCACGGGCCAAAGTAATACCACCCCACCTCCTCCCCCTTATCCTTCTTCTTCGGCAGCTTCTTCGGGAGATATACTGTTTGGAAGACATGGAGGGGCATCTCGAACCCAAGGGAGTGCCTGAACCACAGGTACAGACTCCCCGCCATTTGGCTCCAGCCGTTAGGAGCTACCTGGGTGGGTGCCAAGCCGTAAGCCCTAAGGATTCTCCTATAGAACGGATCCAGTGGCAGCCTCATCCCGGCATTAAAGGACTGGAAATGCACAGCAGCGCAGCCCCTCCTCGGCAAGCACGCCCTCTCATTAGGGCCCGGAACGTGAAGCCCTATATCGTGAAGCCCTAGGGGATTTGGAACATTCTCCTAATGTTCATCAAATCAGCCTCGTTCGCAACCGAAGGGATATCCATGGCAGCCCACCTGCTGCTGGAGGATGGGCCCTGCCCCAAAGTTTCACTGTCCGAGGGACCAGGCCCCAGGTCGTCCTCTGCTGATGGGACTATAGCAAATTCCTCCCCGGTAACAGCGTCAACACCTCTAATGGGTATCACCGTTGCCGCCGTCAAAGATACTTCCGGAGATATCCCAGCTCCGGCACTCTCCGGATCACCTATGCCCGCGGCCTCTCCTACTGAACTAAACATCCCCGCCATAAACACTAACACAAAATAAAATGAGAGGGTTTAGTGGGTACCTAAAACTAGAAGTTCTCTCCCACCGAAAAGTCGCCGGAGTATCTTCAGCACAGTAGGAACACGGTGGCCGGGATATCTCTCTTCTTGCCTTAACACGCAGATTATCAACAGAAATATAACAAACAACCCCCCCTTTTTTATAAGAATAACGGAACAACACATGGCCGTCGGATCAAAACCAAGATCCATCCTGGCCACTCAAACGGGAAATTCATCCCAACCTTTGAATTCAAACAGCCGCGCAAATAAAGCCCTGGATCGACGTCCTAAATGGCGCGGTGTCGTCCACTCGCGCGTGCGCGTGAGTCAGGAAATACGCGTCATCCCCTAGCAAACCGTGCACATTAAATGCTTGCAGCCGTCTTTTCAGCACGCCCGGCAAAGCGTTCTGTGTTCCCCATACCCCTGCAATGATTACAACCGTCGCAAGGGCTCCCAACCGGGACCCCTTCCACTACCACGTCTTCCTCAAGGCTCAGCACGCGGAGATGCCTCCCCAAATGGGACTGCCTCCACTGCTGCCGCTTCCTCAACACTTCAGCGCGCGGATTGACTACCCAAATGGGTCTGCCCCCGCGCTGCCTCTTCCTTAGGGCTTCAGCGCGCGGATTAAGTTCCCAAATGGGACTGCCCCCGCGCTGCCTCTTCCTTAAGGCTTCAGCGCGCGTATTGAGCTCCCAAATGGGACTGCCTCCGCTGCTGCCTCTTCCTTAAAGCTACAGCGCGCGGATTGAGCTCCCAAATGGGACTGCCCCCACACTGCCTCTTCCTTAAGGCTTCAGCGCGCGGATCCAGCTCCCAAATGGGACTGCCTCCGCTGCTGCCTCTCTCTTAAGGCTTCAGCGCGCGGATTGAGCTCCTAAATGGGACTGCCCCCACACTGCCTCTTCCTTAAGGCTTCAGCGCGCGGATTGAGCTCTCAAATGGGACTGCCCCCGCGCTGCTTCTTCCTTAAGGCTCAGCACGCGGAGATGCCTCTCCAAATGGGACTGCCCCCGCGCTGCTTCTTCCTTAAGACCCAGCACGCGGAGATGCCCCCCCAAATGGGACTGCCTCCGCTGCTGCCTCTTCCCGCGCGGACCGTGCCCCTTTCTGCGAAAAGCAAGGCACCCCACATCAATGAGGGCTCCCGTGCTTTTGGGACTGTTGGGCCCGCGGATCCTCGTCCTCGCGAAAATACCCCCGTAACTTTTTCTATCCCATCTTTGGCCAAGCCCATCACCCCACATAAATGATTGGGGCCTGGACTTGGGGGACTATTGTTACGCCTCAGTCCCACGTGGGCAGGGCAAGCCTCCCTGGAACCCCACGTGGGCGTAGACCAAGTCAGCCCGCCCTTGGGCCGCTCTCTTCCGAGGCTGTTTGGACCAAGGGAACCCGTGTTCGACGCGGTGCACCCTAACCACTCCCCGCCTAGAGGGAGGGCCGCCCCCTCTCTGACACACCGCGGATTAGACACGAGAAGACGGGCGGGACAGTCTGCGAAATGCGGCCAGTCGCCATCGTAGCCTTTTCTAGATTGCGGCTGGAAAAGACCCTCCCCCATTAAATGATGATGGGACACCCAGGACAGGACAAGATAAGACTACAAAGTCCCCTGGATTGAACCACGTGTCGTTAATCGGTAAGGGGACCGACCAAGAGAACCGGCCTATAAATACCCAATTCATAACCACAAAGAAAGGAGGTTGAAAAATATGATTATCGCTATACATATGTCAAGTCCTCTAGTCTAACCTTTCTAAAGTAACATTACCGCCTGGGAATCGGTTAGCGAGAGGCCCTCAGGTTGACGCCTTTGCCTTGAAAGTGTTTTTGGTCTTTTACCCTTCTCTGGCTCAGACCGAGACATATCTACGTGGTTGAATAAACCACGTGGGAGCCTTGAGATAGAAGAAAGTACACGTGGGCAGGGGGAACGTGGGGATCCTGTTGGCAGCCACTTTTGGAGGTCAACACATGTGTTTACCGTTTTAAAAAATAATCTCTATCTCCTCAAATCTTTCATTCCAATTCTATTTTTCTTCAATTGGTTTTCAAATGTCACATTCTCAATCTTGTTCCTCCTCATTATTCACTATTGGTCACTTACCGCCTACTGTCAATTTCTATATTTCACCGACTAGAATCAATTTCTATATTTTACATCATTAACGTGAATAAGCTCTTTTCCTACCCATCAGTTTCTATATTTTGCATTTCTTATTAGTATGTTAGATATCCGTCGAGAGACCAGAGGTGAGGGGACCTGACAGACTCGTTTTAGTTACTCGAAAATGGGGATGTCTGGTATGAAATGGTGACGAACGGCAGATGGAGTGAGAGCATAAACCTCGACCACAAAAAAAAAAAAAAAAAAAAAATAGAAAAGAAAAATCAGTAAAACCCCAAATATCCCATTATGTTTGTTCTACACAGGAATACAGCAATGGCAGTATCATTATCTAAGCACTGTTTCTTCAAATTTCCATCCAAACTCTCGAATTTCTCTCCCAATTTCAACACTACCTTTTCTTCCATCATCTCTAAGCGCCATTTCAATCTATTTGCTCTCTACCCATCTTGTAATTCCCATAATCCCCGCTATGGAAATAGGAACGGTGGAACATCGAAGGCAAATATATCCGCCGTCGCCACCGATTTTACGGAAGCAGACACTGTTTCGAAGGAAGAAGAAAAATATGGTGAAGCCCATAATGAGAAAATTCTTCTTCCCACTAATGAATCGTCGGAGGGACTCCTCAGGATTCGCCACACGGTAATACCAAAGGAGTGTTCATTGAGAGATTGTGTACTGATGCAATTTATGCTTCAAATGTTATGGGTTTCGTCGCATTTTGTCATTTTCTTTCTTTACTCTTGGTCTATCTCTCTGCCAGTTCTTTGTTCTTTTCCTTTTCCCGGAGCTATATTTCTTAATGGTTTGCTTGAGATTTTAGTTCCTGAAACCTTCTTCCCTGTAGTGGTATTGACTTTATTATTTAATAATCTGCTACAAATTTATCCTTAATTGAAGTGAAGTGAAAACGTGGGAATATTTTTCTGTTTGAGGATTGTACGTAGAAACCAACATATTCATTTTTCTGCGCAGTGTGCTCATGTAATGGCCATGGCCGTGCAAAAGCTTTATCCAGATGCAAAAGTGACCATTGGTCCGTGGATTGAGAATGGCTTTTATTATGACTTTGATATGGAGCCTTTGACAGATAAGGACCTTAAGAGAATTAAGAAGGAAATGGTATGCTTACTGTCTTTTTTGGTACAACTGCTAGTCCTCATTTCTCCTGCTTTTATACTAAATCATGGGGGGTGAAAATTGGGAAAATATTCATTGGCCTACGGTTTTTGGGTACAGAATTTATTTCTTGAATCATCTGTAGGATCGCATCATTCGTCGAAAGTTACCTTTGGTACGAGAAGAAGTTAGCAGAGATGAAGCCCAGAGAAGAATAGTGTCTGTTAATGAGCCATACAAGATGGAGATATTGGAAAGCATCAAAGAGGATCCTATCACCATCTATCATATAGGTACACACCTGCAATTTCTTTTATCAAGAAAACTGTTTTGTTTTGCAAACCATAACACAACCTGATTTGGCTGAAAACGCATATCTTCATCTTACAACTATTTCACATTTGTCAGATACTTATTTAATTGCTTGTTAAAATGTTACACTCTAGTTATGAAAGAAACTACAATTTCAACCAAATGATACATTAGCTAGTTGTATTTTCTGAAAACTGGTCGCTGATGTTTTAGTTCATTTGTTCTAAATGGCCAACTTTTCGTCATGACAAGCTGATTGATTTGGATAGACTATAAATATTCAATTAAGAACACATGGTGTATTTTTTGAATGGAAATGAAATGTAGAGGGGAGAAAAGAAGATGCCTGCACAGGAGAAAGGAGTGTGTGTTTGTGCACCTGTGCGCTGATGGCTTGTGTGGTTGCCGAGGCTATTGCAGAGTTCACAGGCTGTCCAGAAACTTATGGACCGTGTGGATGGAGAACAAGACGTGATCTAGAATATGAATAAGAATTGTTGCTGCTTATGGGATGAGGGATTTCCAGTATATATTACATTTACTGCATGGTCACATATAAGTCGAAGTGAATTTCAAAAACATGGTTCTGGCTGCAAGCTTGAGTCTCCATAGGAGGTATAAGTTCAACAATCAACATGTTAGATATTTGTGGAGCTACTTTTTGCTAACAATGGGAAATCTCTTTGGAGATTTTTCTTCATACAACTTGCATTTCCAAACTTGTCTGTGAAGGACAAGACATGCTCATGTCTTGGATGCACATGTGCTGCCTCTGAACATAAATATGCATTTTCCAGCTGGAGTTTTTCCTTCCTCCATCTCTCTTCTAACATGGAAGTGCTTACCCGCCATATTGGAGTAAAGTGAACCATGTGTTTCCTTATTGGGGTGAAGTTAATGTAAATTTTGAGGTTTCTAAGAAGATTTTGGGGGGATAAGGGTGGGTGGTATTTTTTGACGTAAGGATTTTATCCATTTGAAGTTTCCTGGTGCATTATGTCAATGGACTTGATCAGAAAGAAGCTACACCAGCAACATTTACTGTCGTTGTTTTCCGTTTCTGTATGATTTGGATTAATGAAATCACATTCTATAGCCTGACTTTCACATACAAATTGTCAAAGCAGAAGCAGGAAACTTACAATGTGCAGATCCATGATGAAAAACGAAAATTATTCAACTCGACAGTGGAAAGTCTATAAAATTGTAGTTTGGTTATCAAATTTTTGTCTTTTACCTCAGAGTTTTTGTTGCTTTGTGTGAATATAACATAGGTAGGATATGTGCACATGGACAGACATACAGCTGTATATATATGGTATTGCATGATAGTAATCTATCAGGGGTTTTCCTATCTAGGAGCTCAAGATGTGGTAGAAGGGCATAAATATCTCTGAATGACATATGATAGGGATGGAAACATGGGCTTGAAATGTTGCTAATTATTAGCACAATATAAAAGGACGACTACTAAAAAAGAATATGGATCGTGGATGAGGTCTAATAGGTGGCAGCAAGAAGACATCATGCTTGTCTGTTTTGGTAGGGATACAAGATTTGCAACCCCTTATTACTTAGTATAAAGTAGATATTATTCTCTACTGGGATCCTTTAACATGCTATGAGGAATTTTGATAAGAGAAATTGTCTCATTTAGAGATGGTACCTTTTCCTTGCCCAGAATTTGGACCTGGACTTGATCAAAATCCGCGTTTAGTCCTGCGAGAAAGTCGTAGACTCAATTTTTTTCAGTAACTTTCTTCAAAATGGCAGCATCTAGAGCACATTTAGTCTCAATGCACCGATAATGATCGAGTTCTTGCCACAAGTTCTGCAGCAAATTTGTGTACTCGGTAACAGTTTTGCTGCGTTGTTTCATTGCACCCGTCTTGACTTTAATCTCATACACTTGTGCTGCATCGCGAGCTTTCGAATAGGTTTGTCTAACAGCATCCCAAATTTCTTTAGCCATGCCCAAAAACATGCAGGTGTCGCTGATTTCTGGATTCATTGAGTTCCATAACCATGACATGATCATGGAATCTGCTTCGTCCCACGCATCAAACCTTGGATCTCCTTCCTTTGGTCCAGTCCCTAGGAGATGGCTGAGCTTTCCTTTTCCCTTCAAATAGGTTTGAATGAATTGGGACCACTTCAAATAATTTTTCCCATTCAGCCTATATGCTGCCTGAATGTTCTGCAAATCACCGAATGCTTGGTGTGAGACTACTTCTCCACATTGTGCAGTGATAGTTGATTCCGTGGTTTCAGCCTTATCGGATTAGGTTCAGAACAAAGGAAAAATCAGGGATAAATAGCGATGAAGGTCTGAGACAGAGAAAAAAATTAACAAACTGCGTTAAAAGAAAAGAACTCTTTCAGCAATGAAGCCTAGAACAGCATTTTTTTATTTTTTCTTTTTTCCCCCCCAGAACCCTAGCCTTACAGCTCTGATACCATGAGGAATTTTGGGAGAAAAATTGAGTGACTCATATATTAGAATGAAGCATATTCACAGCTTTATATTCACAAATTTCTGTCCTAATTAAAGGGAAACTAACTATTATAGAAAAGATTTCTATACCAATGGGATTTCCTAACAATAATCCCATGATTCTAGGAATGATACAAGTTTCCTAATATACACAAATCATATCTAGGGCCCATAAAACTGTATTTTCCAATATGCTATAGAGCTGGTAAGATTATAT